>CM021104.1:473649595-474081868 GCA_007115665.2 Sequoiadendron giganteum
AAAAGCATAAACTTGTTTTTGGGATAAAAAATTCTTGGATTGATATTCCACTTCCATGTCTAAAGGATATGTTGCAGGAAATCTACTTGAACTAGCTATGGGGTTCAAGCAAATGTTGATATCTTAGATTGTTTGAGTGAAGGAATAATCCAACAATGTTTTTTTATGTTTTTTAGATGTTTTTGATTTTCGATAATTTTATTTTTTTTGTATTTTTACCCTTTTTCCTAAGGTGTAAGATGTTGAAAACTTGGATTGATATTCCACTATGTTTTTCTAGAGGATATGTTACAAAAAATTTACTTGAACTAGTTGTGGGGTTCAAGAAAATATTGATATCTTAGATTGTTTGTGAAATAATAATCCATGTTGTTGGTATCTTTGAAGGTTACTTTGGTAGTGCGTTGGTGGTACACCTTGTTATTGTGATGAACTATTTTGAAGGTTGCCATGGTAGTGCATTGGTGAGATACCTTGTTGATGGGATGAATCGGGAAGGGTACCATGTGGCACACCTTGTTGTTGGGATGATTCCTAGCTCATAACATGAGCTAGAAGACATAGATCAAGATTTATTCTAAAGCAAGATGCAAGAATTTTCCCCCAGTGTCTAGCAATGTAGGTGATGGATTATCTTGTGATAGGATAACATCTTTGGATAGATTATTCCCATTTGGTCAATGCCTCATGGCTCATATAATGTTGGATAGGATAGGATCAATGATGCTTGTTTTCTTTGGACAAGTACCATGATGAAAACCTGGAAAACAAGCATCATGTGTAGAATTGAGCATCTACATGCACCATTTCAAGATTGGTAACCTTTCCTCTGTGGCTTTTCTTGATTGTTTTACTCTTGATTTTGTGGAAATCCTTGATATTGTGTTTGAGGTACATTTTTATATTGCACTTGATGTACACCTTGGTGTTGTGGAACTTCTTGATACTATCATTGAGGTACATTTTGATATTGCACTTGAGGTACACCTTGGTGTTGCGAAACTTCTTGGTATTGCGGATATGGGAAGTGTTGTTGATGTGGATATTGAGGTGTTTGTGGAATGATTTATGTTGGTTGTGGATATGTAATATTTTGACTTTGCACATGGCAGTGGCAATACGTCAGATTTTGATTTCGTTTAATTTCCTCAAGATCTCTCTGAATTTTATTTAGGTAAATTTGATGTCTTGGACTTATTCGTTGATGGTGATTTTGAAACCCCTGATATTGTTACCCCACTTGATGTTGTGACCCTTGATAAGAATGATTTGGGTAATATGTTGACATATTTTGGGGATGTTTTGATACTTATTACCCTATCATAAGGTCACTTGGGTTATATCCTCATGGGTCCCTTCTATCATTTGTGGTTTTTGCTGGTGGGATGTTGGTGTTGTTCTTGCTTGCTTCCATTTTCATCTTGTGTTGTGATATTGTAGTTGTCATAAACAACTACCAATATTTTTGTGACTATTTTCATAACTCCTAGTCTTTGGAAAAGATTTGGCCTACTAGTGCAAAGTGATAATAGAAAAATTCTAGCCGATTTTGGCGGGTGCGATATCTTCTTGAGATGAAACCTTTGGAATTCTTTTTTGTAGGGCGGTTCTTTGAAAGTTAGAGTATAGATTTCTGCTTAAGGATCTTGCTTTTTTTGGTCCCAAGGATATTTTTCTCACCAAAAAGCATGAGGGATGTATGTCTATTTCCATGCAGGTGGTGGTAACATAGGTCTTTTAGTTGTTATGTCTTCTTTCTCTTCCTCTTCATCTAAGATGATTGGTGCAGTGAGAAACTAGTAGGGTGTTTTGTTCTTCTCAAATATGAAGGTTCTCAAATTTCTTATGATGTTAGTTTATTCACCTTCAATGTATGTGAGACTAGGTTGAAGGATCATTGCTACAAGGTCCGATTGCTGAACTAGAGCAGTCAGTCACCAGATGGTCATAAGGTGTGATGGTGTTTTGAGGTGGTTGCTATGAAGCTCAAGACCTTAATTTTTGAGTGTTGTTTTGGAGTGGTGCTACTTTTTAGAAATCAAAATTTTGAAGAACTAGGGTTGATATTTCACTTCTTTATCTAGAGGATATGCTATGAGAAAGCTTACTTGTACTATCTGCGAGTCCCAGGTAATTGTCAATATCATAGACATTTGAGTGAAGGAATGATCCCAATAGTTTTTTTGAATTCAATTTCTAATAAATAAGATGAAAATAATGGATGAGGGACTATGTGAATTATTTGGTTTTCCAATTATTTGGTTCAAACAATGTTCCTATAAAAAAATCTCTCAACTTTATCCATGTTTGTAATATGGTAAGTGATAAAACAACACTTGGATTGAATCAACAAGCATGGACTTATGTGACCTTCATGTCTATAGCTTAAGTTGTGAAAGCACAATACCCAAGCCATAGTTTCCAAATGTTTACTTTGATTAATGTAACCTGAAATAAAAGACAAAATATTTAGAAACCTTTAATAAAAAATCCTTTCAAGGAGTGAAAACATAAAGCTTCTTTCACAAGTATACACCAAGTCAAAGGGTTTGTGATTCAACCATCTCGTTCAATGTTTTTTTGAATGTGTTCTTTTTCTTTAAATCAACCACAAAATTTGATGTCAAATTGTTTTGAATGTAATTGGCAAGTTTAACATAGACAAGCATTTACAAACCTAGTGGATAGAAAACATTCTTTTAGGTAGGCCCGCCTCATGCTCTGAAGAGATGATTTTACATGTAACTTATGGCACAGGCCTGTAGTTAGACTTGGCAAGTAACTTCTCAGAAGTAATTTCCGTTGCACTACTTTCAAAGAGTATTTTTGGATAATAAGGCAACTTCTAAACAATTTGGGTCTTATTCATAACTGTGAATACATAAATATGACACTCACCCGTTGGCCTCTTAAGGCTCTTTAACCGTTCTCATTCCACTTAAGGCATGGGATTAGGTGTAGTCTATTGTCAGCATGGCTTGAAGCTACTTTCTTAAAATTTCACAACCTTTGATATAGCTCACCAATAAATGTGCTTTGAGACCTTGCAACGAGTTCTCCAATGTAGGATGTGTCTCAAAGCAAGCCTCCTCTTTAAGGTAGATCTTGAAAATAAAGTGCAAATCTGAACAAATTTTTTTTGCTCACCCAAGATCACCAAAAGGTGTGAGGGGAGAAGATAAAACACTTTAGCTTTCCAATCACTGAATGCACAATGAACACTTCATAGAAAATTAATTCTTTTTAAACACCTCGAGCAGTGTTATCCCCAAAAATATGTGAATACCATAAACAAATTTTTCTTTTAATTTGCACCAATATGAAGTTTTCAGGATATTAGTCACTTAAGATAGAAATGGTGCAATACAAAAGAAATAACTTGTTCATTTTAAGCCCCAAACTTGAGTGTTTCTAAGAAATCAATCTTGGTTCTAACTTGGTCAAGAAAAGTAAATTGAGCATGCGTCAACAAAATGGAAATTATTTGTGTTCTTTTTATGTACCAAAATTAAAGTTCCTAATTATGAAAACATGAAATGTGTTCATTTTTAGAGCCCCAAAATTGAAGTGTTTTTTATTTTTCTTTTTATGAGCACCAAAATAAGAGTTCCTAATTTAAGAAAGCTTAAAATTGGTTCAATTTTAATAACACCAAAATCAAATATGTGTTTGTGTTTGATCTTTTTATAGCACCAAAATAAAAAATTTCCTAAGTTAAGATAGCTAAAAAATGGTTCAATTTTAACAACACCAAAATCAAATGTAATTTTGTGTTTGTTCTTTTTAGAGCACCAAAATCAAGAGTTCTTAAATTAATTAATTTTTTTTTTTGGATCTAGAAATCTTTGACCAATCATGTTCCCTACAAAAAATGAGTTAAAGTCACTTGAATCCTACATTCAAATCTATTAGTACCTATTACACATTCATAAACAAGAAAAATTCAGCAAAGAAACTCATTACAATAATGCAAGATCTATTGTTTGTTAGAGAATTTGCTCAGTTCTTAGAGAAAATGCTTAGAAAAAATGTAGAAGCGCCCCTGTCAAAAACATATGCTCAAATCTAAGAGTAGATGCTACCACTATCAGAAGAAAATTCAAGAGTTTTGAAGTAGATGTGTTGATCTTGTTGCAAGAGAACAATTCCCATGGAGGATGCATAGTTCTTGTTGCAAGTGCATAGTTTTCTTGTTTTTCAAGTGCGTAGTTCTTCTGGGAAGTGCATGAAAACTTCTTCAAGTGCACTTTTGGGACCTGCAACTTCAAAAAAAACTCATGTATGAACATTAGTGGAGGAGACAAGGGTCGGTCCCACCAGGTGTGCTAGAATGTGTGAGGGGAAAAACCATTACATGAAAAAAGATCAAACATGCTTGAAATGAGAATATGAGCTAATTCAAAACAATTAAATCTTGATCTAATCCTACACATACGAAATGAAACTATTCTATTGAAAACACATTAATAAATCTAATGATTACTAAATTGAATGAAAATAATAAGAAAAATGTTACCATCTCATAGTGGAGTGTATTCACCTGATGTTGGGTTGTTCTTATCACCGCGAAGCATCCATAGTTCGTGTGCAAAAGCTTGAAGAACGATGCCTTGGATGGTTGATCAAAGAAATGATATTGAAGCTCTAAAAATGGTGGTTGTGAATGTTAGTAGTACTTCATTGTGAAAATGATGTTGACTCTCTAATAATTATTTGTGAGGAAAGAGTTTTGTTATATAGAAAATGAGATTTGAAATGGACGATCAAGATCGTGTTGGAGAATATCTAGATCAACGATCAAAATGTGTTGAGAGGATTTAGACATGAGGAAATTGTGCAAAGTCGATTGCACAATTTGTGTGATTGAGAAATATATTGGCTAGTCAGGGATTAGATTGATCAGTCAAGATTTTAGATTGATTAGTTAGGATTTAGATGGCTTAGTTAGGAAATTGATTGATTAGTTAACAACTTAGATTGCTTAGTTAGCAATTTAGATTGATTAGTTTAACAAATTATTGCACAGTCAACAATCACAATTTTCTCAATTAGAAAGTGGGCGAGGAATATGAATTAATTGATTTAATTAATTAATTCCTTTTCGGAGTTGAACATGCAAATCAAGTTTGACTTTTGCAAACAAATACGCATTAGTTTGATTTGATTTTTGATAAATAATTTGAATAGTTTTGATTTAATTATTCAAATTTGGAGGGAAAGTGTCGTAATTAAATTATGATTTAATAATTTAGTCATCTTAGGGGAATAAAGTGTTTTAGCGATGTAATTAAATAATTGGCATTATTTAATCAATCAGGATGAAATAAAGAGAGATTAGGACTTCATTAAATAAATGCGATTTATTTAAATAGACGAAATGATGAAATGTGAATTGATCAAATAATGTTTTATTATTCAATTAATAGCAGAATTAGGGTTTTTAGGACTTCATTAAGTAAATAAAATTTATTTAATTTGTCAAAAATGATGAAAAAGTGAATTAATTAAATCATGTTGTATTATTCAATTAATAGCAAAATGAGGGTTTTGGAATTTTTTTGATGTTGTGTGTTTTGGGACATTGTGGGATGATTTTGAGACGTTGTGGGATGATTCTGAGATGTTACAGGATGATTTCAAGACATTTTGAGACATTGCAGGATGATTTCAAGATGTTCTAGGATGATTATGAGATGTTACAAGATGATTTCGAGATGTTTTGAGTCAATTTGGGACGATTCTGAGATGTTGTAGGATAATTTTGAGATGTTGTAGGATGATTTTGAGATTTTCCAAGATATTTTGAGATGTTTTGAGACATTTTGAGATGATTTTGAGATGTTCCAAGATATTCCAAGATGATTCTTAGATGTTTTAAGACATTACAAGATGTTGGAGGATGATGAATTAATTAAATGATGTTAAATCACTTAATTAATAGATGAATATGAGTGCCAAAATTCTAGCTCACAAGCTAGGAAATTTTTAGGTGTCTACAATATGAATCAATCAGTTTTGCATATCTACAAATATATTGGGCAACTTTTGGAGTGTGAGGTTTTCTCTTGAATTTTTTTTCCCACATAAATCACTCTATTGTGGTATGTATGATATTTATGTTTATTTTGATTTAAGTTTATGTAATTGTTGTTGTGTAAGGGGGAAATCAACATGCATAATAGATAATCAATGTAAATGAATTAAAAAATATATAATTCAAACAAAGATTAAGATTCATACCCATTACTCATGAAATGAAGCTACGAAGAAACAAAATCAAACAATGTAATCAAAGGAGAGAACATAAATTGAATTCATAAAACATAGTGTTACCATCCCATGTTGAAGTGTATTCACAATGATGTTGGATTGTTTTTGTATGAATGTGAAGCCTCCATTTATGCATTTGGAAAAGCTCAAAATTTGTGTGTGTTGATCGAAGATGTGTGTCAAAGTTCTTCAAGAAATCAGTTATAATTTCAAAATTACTTCATTGTGCAAAATATGCCAATTCTTTGGTCTTTTTGAGGATGAAGATGATTGTTATATAGATTTTGTGTTTTGAAATGAACAATCAAGATCATGTAGTAGAATATCATGATTAATGGTTGAAAGATGTTGAGAGGAATTAGATGGGAAGAATTAGTGGATTTTGATTACATAATTGGTGTGATTGATGAAATCACTTTGAATGTTCAGTGGAATTGAGGAAATAGATTGAGATTTTAGTGGGATTGAAGAATAGACGAATCAGTCAGGAAATAGATGAATTAGTGAACCAATCAGAGTGAGCAATTAAGGGATCGTAATTTACTCAATCATAAAAGTAGGTGAAGATAATTAATTAATTTGAATTAATTAATTAATCCTTTTGAGTTGAATGTGCAAGTCATGGTTGAATTTTGAAAACAAAGTTGTATTTGTTTGTTTTGACCTTTTTGAATGATGTTTGAATAATTTATTTAACTATTCAAGTTTAGTGAAAAGTGATTTAATTAAACTATTAAATATTAATAATTCAATTAATTTTGGGGAATATGGTGAATTAGCAACATAATTAAATAATTGCTGTTATTTAATTAATCAAGAAGAATAAAAAATAGATTAGGACTTTACTAAATAATTGAAATTTATTTAATTAGTCAAAAATGATGAAAAAGTGAATTAATTAAATAATGTAATATTATTCAATTAATAGAGGAAATTAGAGTTTTTGATGTAATTGATGTAAAATGCAGTGATATTAGGCGAAAATGATGCTGATGATGAGAAAATATCATTTAAGATGTGTGATATGTGCTAGGTCATTTTTACATGTCTACATTTTTACCCTCTCTGAGATAAAGTAGTGGTTGCTTTCTTTCAAATAATTCTATGTTAAGATCAAGATTTGAAAAATTTATATGCCCCAATGGTCAGTGGAATGATGGTACGGTGTCGAGTTGCCCCCTTGAGAGGTTGGCTAGCAAAACAATTTTTTAGGTTTGGTTCATAACACTATTTCATTTTAGTTTAGATTGATAGAGGATGGAAAATTTAGCCTATAGGACCCCCGTTGATAGTTCAAATGTTACTGGGAGCTCCTAATTTCAACCTAGGAGGGTTTCCTAGGTAAAAAAATTAGGTTTTAATTTACCTCATTTTAATTTTGAGTCTATAGTAAATTCTTGCCTCTAGATATCTTTATTTTGCAATTGTCGAGGTGTTATGGTGAGGATTCAAGGAGCTAGACATCACACAGAGGTGGTTTGTGAGTTCAAGCGGCCTGTAGGCATCGATGTGCCAATATGTACCCTTTCCTTTCCTATTTTTGTCTTTTCATTTTTGAGTAATCAATGCATGAGAAATTTTTTGGTGATAGTGATAGGTTTTTGTTTTTCACACTTTTGAATTGTTTTGACCACTTTTGTAGTTTATAGCTGTGTCACTCTTGAGTTTCTTGCATGCACATGATTAGAATATTTTGTTTTGTTTTCGCTTATGCTTTAAAATATTCACTTTTGTCTTTCTGTGTTTTAAATTCATGTCCTTGTAAAAATTCTTCGCTTTTGAGAAATATTTTTGCATTCGACATTTTAACCGCATTTAGATTTTTTACCACTTTCGACAAAATAGTGACCGCTTTTGATTGTTTTTATCGCTTTTGACAACAAAGTGACCACTTTTGACAAAAAGTGACTACTTTTGTTGTTTTTAGAATTTTGAGTTAGTTTGTTTGAAATCATAGGTTCATTTTGTGTTTTTATAGTAAATTCTCAACATCATGGGTTGAATGGTTGTAGGTAGTTCTCAAATCAATATACTCGAGGGAGCAAAAAACACATGAGGTTTTTGATTTGATCATTAGTTTTCATGAGCTCGAGCAAGATGTGCCTGACGTAATAGGGCTGGGACATATATGCTACATGCCCGTGACTAGATTCCATAGAGCGACGATGACCGCTCTCATTGAGAGGTGAAACTTTGAGACATCATCTTTTCACTTACCTATTTTCAAGGCCTTTATCACCTTAGAGGATGTATGGAGGATCCTAAATATATCGAGTCATGGAGAGATAGTGACATATTCTATATGATAGAGTACACGTGCCATGTGTTGAGTCCTTGGTGTTAGGAATCTTTGAGTTCGTGAGTGAAAGATAGACCTGTCTCCATTCATGGGTAGTGTAGATCTTGTTTCATTGGTTCTATGTGCTTTGGTTTCGGGGCTCATCATTTTTGATCATTGAGGTAGACAATTCCTAGTTGGTTGGGGCATATACATTCAGAAGATGTTTTAGCATGACATTAGGTATGCATGGGGCCCATGTCTCCTTTCACATCTTTATAGAGACATGCATGAGGTCACCTATCATGGAGGTAGTTCCATTTCTACCAGGGTTACCATATTGCATGTATGGGCCTAGGAGAATATTTTGGATCGGGATCCAGAGGATTCTTACTCTTACAGATGTAGTAATTTTCTTCATTATAGTTGGCATGGGAAGTTACATTATTGGAATCATATGATAGATTATATGCGATGTTCTATTTGGAGGCCGTGGTTGGATTGTGATGTATGAAATGATGATCAGGAGCAAATATAATTTTCTAGATAGACTTGATGGTTGATTGGCTATCTACCTTCTTTGCTTGAGAGATATCTACCTGATAGGGTTCTTTGCTAGTTTGGCGAGAGAGCCATTTTTTTATGACTACCAGGGTCATTTTGGAAGGACCACTTGAGAGGTCCAAGTTTGGGGGCTACAGGAAGATCATGATGAAGTTGTGGTTGAGTTTAGGAGGCTTGCCCTATTTGGATGGGGGTGGCCTGAAGGACATGAAGATCTTGGGACTACCCCAGACTATGATCAGTGGTGGGCTTGGTAGATTCCTCTAAGGTTTATAGATCCTACTGGCATTGTGCCAATCGTGGGTAGAGTAGGCATTAATGATTGCTGTGGTGAGCGATAGTGAGTTAGGATTGTTGTGGAGTAGCTAGATAGAGCTAGATAGGATGAGAAATATGATGAACAAGATGATCCCATGTAGTAGGATCAGGCACATGGTCCTCCTCCCCCACTTGGTGATGCAATGTCAATGAATCAAATAGTACAATTGATAGTTGCTTGAAATGCAGAGGTTGTGTGATGACAGGCCATGGAGGCATAGGTTACCATTTTGACTACTTAGCATGACACTGCAAGTTAGGAGAGAGATGGTTTTAGGGAAAAGTGGGACACTGAGAGTGGGTGATGTCATGTTGCTGAGGTGTAGGTATAGGTTATTACAGTCAAGAGGGATGCCCTTAGAGCTAAGTGTGATGCTCTCATAGTATAGTAGGACCAAAAAATGAGAGAGGCTACCTATTATTAGATTATGTATGAGGTATTGGCTCCCAGAGCCTATAGATATGACACAACCTTCTCCACACCAGATCCATGATCACCAAAGATCCCTACCTCCTACCGGGTAGTAGGACTATTTGTACTTGATTATTATGATGCATATTGTTTTAGAGACATTATTGTAGACATAATTTTGTATATACATTCATCGACCTAATTGAGGCCTCGTATATATGCATATTTTTGTATATGATATCACACATGTTACATTATGATGTATATGACATTCTCAGTTTTGATGATACATGAGATATACCATGTTTCAATTTGGATTTATTATGTGTTATGTGATGACTATGGATGATGATATATACATGTTCATGTTTTTTGTACTTTCATGATGTATGCATATGATGTGGATGGATGGATGATTTATTTATCTATATGATATATGATGTTTTATTATGTATATGATGGATGGTGATATCTTATATGCACAATGTATGATTATACATGACACATGATATTTATATTGCTTTATTATGATAATAATACATATTGATGAAATTATGGATGGAGGATGGATGTGGTACTAATCATATTGTGATGCAAGATAGATATTAGTTAGAAGAAATGTTGGATGATGGATAAAAAATTGATGTTGTTAGTTATTGATGAGTTGATTTTGATTTTCATAGAGGATTCTTATCTTTAAAAATCCTTTTTGATGTAGAAAATAGGCACGATGCACCAAGGCTTTAATAATCAAGGTGGCTTTGTATCCATTGCATAGAATTTGACTCGGTATACAAATAATATTCTTGCTCATACCAGACATAGAAAAACCCTGTTAGAGTATATGGTTGAGTTGTGTTATTTTTTTTGGACCAGTTATATAGAGAGGTATGAAATACCTAACATGCAACCGCTACACGAATGGTCTCAAAACAACTTTCGTACACAAAACAAAGCAAGTATTCGCTATGGTATTATAACAAAAATATCTTACAAATAGAACTAACAAAAATCAACTGTTAATACCACCATTCATTCTTCTCTAAATCCTTATGGACATCCTCAAGAGATCCTGGGAATGTGGTATTATGATAAATAAAAAAGATAAGACTATAAATAGACAAACAATCTTGCAGTATCACTTGCCATATCTGTTTTGAGGTTTTAGGTTGTTATTCAGTGTTGATGATGTCTATTGTAGGAACGTTTTATCTGTTAAGACATATCTCAAGATGTTGTTGGTCAAGTGTCAATAGATAGGTAGTTAACACTTTGGAATTATTTTCACTTGATAGTTCTCTAATTGTTACAATCTTCTCATTGGAATTTTCGATTTTGATGTTTTGTCCTGTTTGTTGTTTGTGTTGTCAAAGGGTGATAGTGATGATTGTTTATTATGGATGAAACATTTATTATGGATTGTTTGATAATGGGGGTAGGAATTTTTTGACTTTCTAAGTTTATTTGATGTTGTTTTTTTTGTTTTCAGGGGACTAATCTAGGGCCTCAAGGGTTGATCAAAGATAAGCCTTACCTACATTGTACATGTAGAGACCACATAGTTTGACTAGTGTTGACTCAAAGCATAACATGTTTTTGGGATTTTAATTGTTTTAATTTTTTTTTTGAATTTTTTGTTTGTTTTCTAGATGTTTTTGATTTTGATAGTTTTCGACCATTGATGTTGTTGGGATAAATTATTTTGAAGGTTACCTTGGTAGTGCGTTGGTGGTATACCTTGTTGTTGGGAGGAATTGTTTTGAAGGTTACCCTAGTAGTGCATTGGTGGTACACCTTGTTGTTGGGATGAATTGTTTTGAAGGGTACCCTAGTAGTGTGTTGATGGTACCCCTTGTTGTTGGGAAAATTCCTAGATCACACTGCGAGTTAGAAGATGGATCAAGATTTATTCTAAAGAAAGTTGTAACTACTTGCCCCTAGTGTCTAGAAATGTAGGTGATAGATTATCTTGTGATAGGATAACATGTTTGGATAGCGTATTCCTCTTTGGACATGAGAAAATTGTGCAAAGTTGATTGCACAATTTGTGTGATTAAGAAATACATTGGCTAGTTAGGGATTAGATTGATCAGTCGGGATTTAGATGGCTTAGTTAGGAAATTGATGGCTTAATTAGGAAATTTATTGATTAGTTAACAACTTAGATTTCTCAGTTAGAAATTTAGATTAATTAGTTTAACAAATTAGATTGCTCAGACAATAATCATAATTTTCACAATTAGAAAGTGGGTGAGGAATATAAATTAATTGATTTAATTAATAAATTCCTTATTGGAGTTGAATGTGAAAATCAACTTTGAATTTTGTAAACAAAGTTGCATTAGTTTGATTTGATTTTTGATAAATGATTTGAATAGTTTTGATTTAATTATTCAAAATTTGGAGGGAAAGTGTCATATTTAAATTATGATTTAATAATTTAATCAACTTAGGGGAATAAAGTGTTTTAGCAACATAATTAAATAATTGGTGTTATTTAATCAATCCAGATGAAATAGAGCGAGATGAGGACTTCATTAAATAAATGATTTATTTAATTGGTTGAAATGATGAAATGTGAATTAATTGAATAATGTTTTATTATTCAATTAATATTAGAATTAGGGTTTTTAGGACTTCAATAAGCAAGTGAAATTTATTTAATTTGTTAGAAATGATGAAAAAGTGAATTAATTAAATAATGTTGTAGTATTCAATTAATAGTAGAATTAGAGTTTTGGATGTTGTATGTTTTGAGACATTGCAAGATGATTTTGAGATGTTGCGGGATGATTCTAAGATGTTACGAGATGATTCTAAGATGTTCTGATACATTACGAGATGATTTCGAGATGTTAGGAGTCATTCCAGGATTATTCTCAGATGTTGTGGGATGATTTTGAGATGTTTCAAGACATTTCAAGATGAATCTGAGATGTTACAGGATGATTATGAGATGCTCTGAGATATTTTGAGATGTTTCAAGACATTCCAAGATGGTTTCAAGATGTTGTGAGATAATTCAAAGATGATTCCAAGATGTTCTGAGACATTATGATATGTTGCGGGATGATGAATTAATTAAATGATGTTAAATCACTTAATTAATAGATGAATATGAGTTCCAAAATGCTAGTTCACAAGCTAGGATATTTTTAGGTGTCTACATTTTCCCCCTCTTTGATATAGTGTGATTTTGAGTGTCGTGTCTACGAAAAATTAGAAATTCCTACTGAAAAGTTGCCCTAATATGGCCCAAAGTTGCCCCATTATGCCCTAGATGGGATAGCCTGGTGCCCCCTCAAGAAATTTGGTGAAACTTTTTGGATAATGAACCAATTTTTTTGATAAGGTGATGTGATGCGTTAAGTGCAAGGACTGATAGAAGAAATGTTGATAAGAAGAAAATGTTAATAAGAAGTAAAGAATAGTTGATTTTTTTAGTCATTGATGAGTTGCTTTTGCTTTGCTTGGAGGATTCATAGTTTGAACAATCTTGTTTGGTGTATAAAACAAATATGATGCACCATGGTATTAATGACCAAGGTGATTTTGTATCCATTGTGTGGATTTTGACTCTACAAACAAGGAGTACTCTTGCTTATACCAAACATACAAAAACTCTATTAGAGTGTATGGGTGAGAAGATTTAAAACATGTTGGACCAATAACACAAGAGGTATTAAGAACCTAACATGCCACTGCTACATGAAATGATTCAAAACAACTTCCACACACAAAATAAAGCAAGTATTCACCATGGTAGTATAAAAAAAACATCCAACAAACAAAAAACCAAAATGATGCTCAATTTCCTTCATTCCTTCCTCCTAAATCCTTATGGACATCCTCAAGAGATCCTGGGAATAAGTCAATAAGGTAAATAAAAAAGATAAGACTACAAAAAGATAAAAAAACAAAGTTGTATCACTTTCTCTATCTGTTATGGGACTATTATCTAGTTTTGATCATATATATCTTAGGAACTAATCCATTAAGACATATCTCAAGATGTTGTTTGGAATTATCAATAGATAGGAAAAATTTTCTCTTGACTATTTTCTTGATTTTTTTGATGTCACACAGGATGCCTATTTACCAGGTTTTCATCATGGTGAATTTTTTTTTCTCACGTTGAACCACCTGGTGGTGTTGATGTAGATACTGTTGGTACTAATATGGGTGTTTTTTTTGTCATGATGTGCCAATGATATCTTGCTTGGAGAATTTTTTATGCTAAGATAAGAGAGCTTAAGTGTATCCCCTAATAATTCTTATCTTCTTTGTTGATACTAGAGTTAACCTTTCCTAGATGCACACATTAAGATAGAGTGCCCTTAGAGTCCTTATGATAAAGAGTCGCTACCAACACATGGTCAATATGAGATTTGGATATCATGGATCGTGAAATGCATTGAGGGAAGTGAGAGTTAGATGGATTGGTTGATAGTTTGGAACCTTTTATTTTCCAAACTTTGGATGATGAGCAATGATGGGTGGATATGGAGATTCAATTGGGACCAACGTCTTGATATACCTTGTAGGTCACTCTTGAAGCTTTCTTTTGGATCGTTGGACATTTTGGATGGATGAACTTCCATTTTTGATTTCCCCATTGTTTCTTTGACTAATGGATTTTGATAAGGATGATTTTCTTGCTTTTTCTTTGGTATCCATTTGAATTTTTCTTGTCCATTTTTGTTTATCGATTCTTTTTCTTCAATGAATTGTTCCTTTCTTTGATATAGATTTTTATTTTTTTTTTGGTCCCAATTGAAGGGTTGAATTATGCATGGATGATGATTCATGATATGGTTAGTTGTAGTAGTTTCATCATAAGGACTCTTTTTGCTTTCTATGTTGATGTTTGCATTAGATAAAGTTACCCCTAGTATTATAGAGATATCATTGATATGTTTAGATTCCTTAATTGTTGAATAACCAAGACCTTGATGCTTAGGATTTTCAATAATCTACATTGGTTCCAGGATACCCTATTTATGTAGGCCTAATCCTTTGCCTTGATAATGCATATATTGAAATTTTTTATTTGCAATAGGATATAATTTACCATGGAAACAAGGTGCTAATCCTTCTCTACTCTGTTGTGGACCTTCAAAGGTGGTAGCTTCTTCATTGGTATGATATCTTTCTTTGACAAAGGTAAGTGTTCCAAGTTTATAAGTGATAGGATCCTCCATATGTGGCATAACTTCTTGATTGATATCTTTGGATTGATTTTGTGAAATATTAGATTTTGATGGCCCTTCAAAAAATATATGTGCTTCTTTGACTGTTGTATACCCAATGCTTTGCTACTTAGGATTATTAATTATCTTTGTTGATTTTAAGATACTGTTCTCAATATTTCTATACTTAGCGTCTTTAATCTTCCTAGAGGATGTTTCTAATTTTAATGTTCTTTCTTGATCAATTTTTGATATGTCTATAGATTCTGCTATGCTTGATCATGTGTAAATATGTTAAGAATAGGAATTTTTTTTTTCTTGGTAATGCCATCAAGAGTATGAGACTCTTGTCTTGGATGAAGATCATCTACATGTCTATTAGGAGTATGCATCTCATGGGTAGATGTATGTGCACTTGGTATATGGATTTCTTCTTCTTTTAGAAAATTATTTTCACATAAAAATGCACCCTACTAAACAAGAGATTAGTGTTCTAATGAAACAATGGAAGAAACCTTGAGGTTGTGGGACCTTGCACAAATGGGGTTGAATCTCTGAATAAGGCTGACTTCCTCTTCTAACTAAGTGAAAATGTGTTGGTCTAACCCAACACAATGAAAACCCTATTACTACTTTATTTTAACAAATCACAGAGAAAAGGGATGGAAATAGACATAAAATATACAAGAAGGTGATGCACCAATATAGAATGTGTTTCTTCTTTGCTTCAGGTCACATAAAATATAAAAAAATCAGCTAAAACAAGAATCCAAACATGAAGGTAAGAGAGTTTACTCAAACATGCAAGAAATACCTATGGTAATAGTAAGATTTATATACTATTAGGCATAAAAGCCATAATTTACAATGGTAGAATAAAAGATGCAGGGTCTGCAAAAGAAAACTATGAAATGAGCCCACAAGAAGAACCCATAATAAAGATACAATATTTTTCTTTATGGTGTAAGCATAACCAAGAGTTGAATTCAAATCGTAACCATAGACTAACTATGGTTAGAGAAGATGAATTTTATCAGATTGAAAATGATTTGAATTGCTCCCATTATAGAGTAGCATAACTAACCATAAAGGCTCTGACAACTCAAACAAGCCCCAAAAAGATGACTCATGCAAATGCAAGGATGTGGACTCATGAATTCCAAAACCAAAATATCAAACTGACATACCATGATAAGAGAATATAACTTGTCTGTAACACCCCAAGGAGTAATGGCACTGACCAAAAATCAATACAATATTTGAAAAAGCATGAAAATTTGATCGATAGTTGATTAGATTTGATCTAGTAGCTAGGAATGTTGCTGAGACATCAATTCTACAAAGCTACCACAAAATAGAGCAGTTGATCATTGAAGTTTGAATATTGGCCATTGAATTGAGCATGGATGGATGAGATTAGATTGCCAATGCAAGATTAAAACTTGACTGGTGATCACCAATCATTTGATTTCCACCATTGCTCGCTATCCCAGGCACCACTTTTACACTTGTAGTGGGGTAACAAGTCACATTTAGGATTTAATTGACTCCTACTACTATATCACACATCGCTTACTTGACTATTGCAGTATGGTGGTAGGTAGTTAACAACTACCCCATGTTGCTTCTAATTGACCATTGTGGTATGCGCGGTATTACGATAAAATCTTCACCGCTACCCTACGACATCTGATTTTGATCGTCATGGTATAGCAGTGAAATCTTTACCACTACCCCACAACATCTGATTTTGACCACCGTGGTATGGCAGTGAACTCTTCATTGCTACCCCACGACATGTGATTTTGATTGTTGTGGTATGGAAGTGAACTCTTTACTGCTACCTCATAGAATTTGATTTTGATCACTGTGGTATGGTGGTGAACTCTTTACCACTACCCCACAACATCTGATTTTGACCACCACGGTATGGTGGTGAACATAAATTCCACCTCCTTTACCCCACAAGCCTACCAAGGACCCTTAGGTTAGAACAAAAACCCCTGTAAGAATGTGGTAAAGGTGATTATGCATTTTTTGTAAGATTTAACACACCTCAACCTTCATTGGGTATAATTGATGCGAATCTAGGGGTGGCCTAAAATATGCCAACATTTTGGTGATTTTTATGGGATGATTGCCTGCTAATCATGGAAACCAGAGGTATAACTAGTCCATTGGGCACAGAGTCATGAAGGTAAAACTAATAGTTGGGCCTCCTCCAAGCAAAAAAAAACATGTAGCTGCACTTGGAGGAAAGAAGAAAGCTAAGAGCATACATTCTCTTAAGGATAATGTAGGGTGTGCAAACATACTTCATGGAAAGCAAGATATTTATAATATATACATGAAAATTCAAAAATTATTAGAAATAAGGTTTGAGATGAATCCCATTGACTAAGATTGGAAGAACCTCATCATCCAACTTGGAAAGATTGAATTCATTGGCCTCCCTACAGTTGGTGATGACGTATGGACCACTCTACATGGCATCAAACTTAGAATATCTTCTAGCCTTGGCTCTATCAACATCTCATTTCAGCACTAGATCTTGATATTAGAACACCTTATGAACTACCTGTTGATGATGATTTTACTCACAACAATAGGGCGAATAAATTCTTTACAGATAAACTGCAAAGATCCTATCCTTCTTGAAAGATATGGAACACAGACAATCCAAAAGGGGAATCTATTTTAATAGGAAAAAATTGACTCAGTTCAATCCTAAGTCTCCGATAGTCAGGTCTTGACTATATTATTTTCACTCTGAGGTATGATGTGACATTGCTATTAATCTCAAAGGGAATATGGTTGTTTAAAATCATATATATTAGAAAACGAGTTTTCAATTGGATCGTAAGAACACATATAATGAAATCGGAAGATATGAAATAATATTTCATTAACATCAAAAATTTATTTTCTATCACTTAAGTAGATTTAGCATTAAGCATTCAACAATTTCATGGAAAACAAAATATTTTGAATAAATTTCCATTCGTTCATCTATTTTTTGGAACATTTTCAAGAATTTAAACATCTATTCTAAAATAAAGCATTAAAATACTGAAAATTAAAATTTCTCTTGGTTATTCTCTATGCATGCCCCAAAGAATTAACCAAATCAAAGAAAACCACATTATACTTGACCAGATTGCTTCAGAGCTACATATAAAATAGTGTGAGATTTTAAAGAGAGGGGTTTTAGTTTGGACATCGAGTAGGTTTTGTGTTCACCCTTAAACGACACAACACACAGTCTTGTTCAACAGAACTAACAAAACCAACTACAAAAGATTCATGAGATAGGTAGCTGTCAAATTGGATATGATATTGATTAATTTCTATGTGCATACAAGTTTTTAGACTGAAATGATTATGAAAATAGGAAAAAATAACAAAACTTAGAGAAGTTTTGGCTCTTTTGACATCCACAAATTTTGAACTTAACTTAAAAAAGGTATCCTTTGGCCTTTTATAAAACACAAGGCACATATAGGATAAGACAAATACATGAGAGGAAATCCAAGGGAAAAATCACATCAAGGCACATGGAATGTAGTGACAGGTAAGAGAATTACAATCGAAGTCAACGACGACCAAATCCAATTGCACATTGAAGTTCTTTGGTCTTTAATCTCTAATCATTAGCGCTAGGATGATACTTCGAATCAGGATAGTGTATAGAAACTTCCCATATATTTAGAATGATTACTTTATCACTCTGTTTCCACACTCGGTTCTACTTCAGGCTTACTACTCTTGGGAATGGGCTCTCCCAAATATTGGCATTTGTCTCCACTGCATGTACAATATCAATATCTCCATCATTTCGCTAGACTCAAAGCCTTCTGCCTTATAACCTCCTAGAGTATGCAACCCAACTTGGATATATTTCTATCCGTGATTCAAGTTTTCCTGACCGTCCATACCAAAACTTTGCATCACAATATGAATCTCCTGTAATCACAAATTCCACTCATTAAATCCCTTTTAAAGAAATTTTTTTATAAACATCTCATGTAAATAACACCATTATTCAAATGTTATAACATAAATTTCTCATAAATAACATGCTTTCTATCATATCATAAATCCTTGAATGATTATCTTCTACATATACTAGGTTACTAGACTATCGGACTCATTAGATAAGCACAAAATCTTAAAACTTCACTTTACATCGCTACTCGGTACCAATACTTGGTATTCAACTTTACCCATGAACTTTCCCCAGACTTCGATTTTATTAGACTTCCATCTCATTGGACTCCAAATATCGGACCAAAACACTCTGCTCATATTTGCATCACCTTTTCCACCTTTTCAAACATTCTCGATTCTCCGTATCCAATACCCAGAACACTTACATTACAAAGTACTCTTTGATTAACGATTTCCCTTTACTTTTTACTTCTGGTGATCTTTCAACTAGCTAGCTCCTGCCATAATATATATATATATATATATATATATATATATATATATTGCACTTGGGTCCCTAAGTCTTATAGTCTTGGGGCATGTTGTGAGACTACACAACAACTTACAACCAATAAAACAAAATTTAAACAAAATTTGAAATTAAATCACCAGTTGTAAATTATAATTTATGAATATTTTAAAACAATAACTTTTACCTTTACCTAGATTCTGGAATAAAAAGTAAAACTCCCCCACAAACATCCATGTGTGCTCTGATTAATTCCATTTTTTGGAACTCAGTAAAAAGAATCAATTCATTGAAATTCAACTACATAATATGGTAATCCTACAAAGCCAACTGGGGATAGAGCCTTGCTGCTAGTCAAGCATCCATAGCCTTGACAAGGTTATCTCTGTAATTTCCCCCAAACATAGCTCTACTATTAGCCAAGTGTCTATAGCCATGATATAGATATTTAGATAGCCCAAAGAGTTGATTTTATTTTTTTGTTTTTTTAGATATTGCAATGATAGCCCATTTTTCTTTTGATTTCAATAATAGTTCATTTTCAACTTGCAGGCAATGAAGCCCACTATTAGGTTGGGAATTACAGCGGTGGCAAAGGTTACCTTCTGATTTTTCATTCAATGAAAATCCCTTCATCAATTCACCATTTCCCAAAAAATTATTAAATAATTCCCTATTGGTGCATATTTCTAGCCAAATTTCACCAATTTGTGCCAAATCCTAGCTAATTGTAGCTCATTATGTGTTAAAAATACGAATAAATTAAAATTTAGCAGCAAATAATTTAATCACCAAATTAAATCTAAATTTAGAAACATTAGTTACCACCCTTCTGATTAAATCTTATGGCAATACTAAATACTTGGCTAGCACTACCGATTTGACGGCATCACACCTCTTTAGTGGATAAAAAATGTAATGATTACATTGAAACATGATCAAATTATTCTGCATTAAATTTGCACGCTTGACTTTGCACATATCATTTCTTTCAACTTACTCAGGTGATGACGTGTACTGCCTTATCAGCTTCATTTTCCTTTTTGCTTCACACAAATAAGCACCTCCATAATTAATATGGCTTAAAAAAAATGAAATGACCACTATTAACTTCGAAATCTTCAACTTGCTTGATTTGCAATCTTCGTACTAAAATTTGAAGCAATTTATCACCATGTGTAAAGAATTAATTTGATCTAACATTACAATCTGAAGATAATTATCTGGTTGCCACCTTGCTTACAATTTCCAAGACTTCACTCGAGGTTACTATGTACCGCAACTTACTCATGAATTTCTATAAATTACGGATTTCTTCTCGAATTCTTTGCACTTTTTCTTAGCTTTATTTTCTTGTTTTGCATTTTTTAACTGTTTATTCTCACTTGCTTCTAGGCCATGGATACTGGAATTTTCTTTAGCTTTTCTCGTTGCCATAATGTTTTCTTAGGAAGTATCACAATGCAAAGGCTTGAAAATGTTTTCCTCGTTCAGGCTTCCAGTTTCATTGTACCAAACTTGTGCTTAGTTATTGGGGAAAAGTATGTAGAACCTAGCTGCTACTTTTGCTTTTACTTTGATGTGGCTTCTGACTTTGTAGCGTTGCTCTTGGATATTGGGCTTCTTCTGGAAGATGTTTTCTCCGCTACCAATTTGATAGTAAGGACTGAATATTTGGGGAATCTAGATACTATTTTGTCTATTGCACACCCGACCTTCAGAATCCCTTCCATGGATGATATTCTTCGATTCTTGGAAGATAGGGAAGTAGTTCCACTCTGGACTTTCCTCACTGACCTCCATATTTGTGACTTTGAAGTTCATCTGGAACTTTCCTACATAGGGTATTTAGCCCTAATAGATGAGGCATTCCATATCGACTAAATGGCTAATACTACCTAGAGCTAGACCTACTCTTTTTAACTTTTTTGAGCTTTTCAAGAGAGAATTTCATTTCTCATGTATATACGTGATATACACACATATATATAGCTTTTAGTACATCTTATAGCATGTATTTACTATGCATGGTTTTATCATTTTGCATTTCACAACATAATTTCACAAATGTTTGAATTAACTCTCATGTGTGTAATATAAGCTAATTAAAATTTGCTAATTCAGAGGCCAAACGAAAAGAAAAGAAAAAGAAAGAAAGAAGAAAGAAAGAAGAAAGAAAGAAGAAAGAAGAGTGACAACAAAGAAAAGAAAACAAAAAAAACAAACCCTACAAAAGAAAAACTACTCTAACTAACTAAACTTCTAATCTAAAAAGTGATTAACCCTAAGAAAAAAACTCATTTTAATATCTATGACTATTTCCATTGTCATTTTGGTATGAATTACAATAGGTTTATCCTTAAATTCTTTTAGAAAAATTTCAACAACTCTATTGTAACAATGAATTATTTTAAATTTTTTGCATTTAATAATCGTAAATTCAAAAGTGTACTTACCAATGACTTGGCTCATATATATGAAAATGACCTCATTAAAGGTCGATTGCACACACTTCATCTGATGCGACCATACTCTACCTTCTTCCATTCTTGGTTCATGGTTTGTCTTTGTACTCTATTCATTTCCATGAACGACTATGTCCATTTCTCGACTTTCTCCTTTGAAAATCTTCATGTATTTGGTCCTGTCTTCACTTTGCACTTTGTTAGACCAAGATATATCATACTTTATATTGTTAGCAAAGAGAGAAAAATTAGAAGTTTTATACTCTATATCTTGCATAAAATCAAGATTGTAGATTTTCAACTTGGAGAAAAATACACGTGTCTCCCGCTCATTTTCCTCATTTACATTTTCCACGTATAAGGGGAATGATGACTCATCAATACCATTTCCTCGTTTCTGATGTGATGTTTCTGAATCTCAACATTCTTACTTATTTTCCTACAAAATGTTAGGATTTTCTTTATAATAGTTGTAATTATCAAACTGTCTTGATGTATTGGCTAATTTTTAATATTTCTAATTCAACTAGGGTTGCACACATTTCTCGCTAACATTTCCTTTCTTCTAGCAGTTAGGACTTCTTCTGTTAAAAAACTCACTTTACACATTCCAAGCTTACCCTAGTTAAAAAAAATTCACAATCAAGTTCACCTTGATCAATTTTATCATGAATTCTACACTCAGTGAGTCTACCAAAGGTGAATAAACTCAACGGATGTAATCTTTGGTTAAATTTTTTCTAAATTTTCTCAAATTCTATACTAAAATACCAGCTTGCATTCAATTTCACTTTACAAGCTTCCTTCTTAAACTTGGGACTAATATATAATTCAAAATTTTCCCTCCTTCTTGCACTAGCTCTTGTTGACAATGATTTTACTCGCAACAACATGGTGAATAAATTCTTCACAGACAAAACACAAAGAGTATATCCTTCTTGAAAGATATGGAACAAAGACAATCTAAAAGGGGAATCTATTTTAACAAGAAAATATTGACTTAGTTCAATCCCAAGTCTCTGGTAGTCAGGTCTTGACTGTACTAGGTTCACTCTAGGGCATGATGTGACATTGCTATTAATCTCAAAGGGAATATGGTTGTTTAAAATCATATACATTAGACACTGAGTTTTCAATTGGATCATAAGAACAAATATCATGAAATTGAAATATTTGAATAATATTTCATGAACATCAACAATTCCTTTGCTATCACTTAAGTAGATTTAGCATTAAGCATTCAACAATTTCATGGAAAACAAAATATTTTCAATAAATTTCCACTCATTCATTTATTTTTTGGAACATTTTTGAGAATTTAAACATCTATTCTAAAACAAAGCATAAAAATATTAAAAATCAAAATCTCTCCTGGTTATTCTCCACGGATGCCCCAAAGAATTAACCAAATCAAACCAAACCGCTTTATACTTCACCAAATTGCTTTAAAGATACATATAAAATGATGCGAGCTTTTAAAGAGAGGGGTTTTAGTTTGGACACCGAGTAGGTTTTGTATGCACCCTTAAATGGTGCAACACACAGTCTTGTTCAGCTGAACTAACAAAACCAACTATAAAAGATTCATGAGATAGGTAGCTATCAAATTGGCTCTAATATTGATTAATTTCTACGTGCATACAAGTTTTTAGACCAGAATGATTAAAAAAATAGGAAAAAAGAAAAAAACTTAGAGGAGTTTTGGCTCTTCTGACATCCACAAATTCTGAACTTAATTTAAAAAAGGGTATCATCTAGCCTTTTATAGAACACAAGGCACATATAGGATAAGACAAATACATGAGAGGAAATCCAAGGGACAAATCACATCAATGCACATGGAATGTAGTGACTGGTAAGAGAATTGCAATCGAAGTCAATGAAGGTCAACTCCAATTTCACATTGAAGTTCTTTGGGATTTAATCTTTAATCATCAACACCACAATGATACTTTGAATCAGGATAGTGTTTAGGAACCATATATTCAAAACGATTACTTTATCACTATGTTCCCACACCCGATTCTACTTCGGGCTTACTATTCTTGGGAATGGGCTCTCCCACATATTAACATTTGTGTTCACCACATGTACAATACTAGGATCTCCAACATTTTGGTGGACTCAAAGCCTTCTACCTTATAAACTCCCAAAGTACACAACCTGACTTGGATATAATTCTATCCATGATTCAAGTTTTCCTGACCGTCCATACCCGAACTTTGCATCAAAATCTGTATCTCCCGCAATCACAAATTCCACTCATTAAATCCCTTTTAAAGAAAAACATTTATAAAAATCTCATGTAAATAACACCATTATTCAAATGTTATAACATAAATTTCTCATAAATAACACACTTTCTAGCATATCATAAATCCTTGCATGATTATCTTCTACATATACCAGGTTACCAGACTATCAGACTTATTAGATAACCACAAAATATTTAAACTTCACTTTACATCACTACTCGGTACCGGTACCGATACCCGGTATTCAGCTTTACCCATGAACTTTCCCCAGACTTCCATCTCATCAGACTCCAAATATCGAACTAGAACAATCTGCTCATATTTGCATCACCTTTTCCACCTTTTCAAACATTCCTAGTTCTTGGTATCTGATACCCAAAACAATTACCTTATGAAGTACTCTTTGATTAAAAATTTCCCTTTACTTTTTACTTTTGGTGATCTTTCAACTAGCTAGCTCCTGCCATAAGATATATATATATATATATATATATTGCACTTGGTTCCCCAAGTCTTACAGTCTTGGGGTGTGTTGTGAGACCACACAACAACTTGCAACCAATAAAAAAAAATTTAAACAAAATTTAAAATTAAATCACCAGTTGTAAATTATAATTTACGCATATTTTAAAATAATAACTTTTACCTTTACCTAGATTCTAGCATAAAAATTAAAACTCCCCTAAAAACATCTATGTGTGCTCTAATTAATTCCAATTTTTGGAACTCAGTAAAAAGAATCAGTTCATTAACATTGAACTACATAATATGGTAATCCTCCAAAGCTAACTAGGGATAGATCCTTGCTGCCAGTCAAGTGTCCATAGCCCCAACAAGGTTATCTTCATAATTCCCCCCAAACATAGCTCTATTGCCAACCAGGCGTCTATAGCCCCGATAGAGATATTTGGATAGCCTAACGAGTTGATTTTTATTTATTTATTTATTTTTAGATATTGCAATGATAGCCCATTTTTCTTTTGATATTTCAATAATAGCTCTTTTCAACTTGCAAGCAATGAAGCCCACTATTAGGTTGGGAATTACAGTGGTAGTGAAGGTTACCTTCTAATTTTTCATTCAATGAAAATCCCTTCATCAATTCACCATTTCCTAAAAAAATCATTTAATAATTCCCTATTGATGCATATTTTTGGCTAAATTTCACCACTTTATGCCAAATCCTAGCTAAATGCAACTCACTTTGTGTGAAAAAATATGCATAAATTAAAATTTAGCAACAAACAATTTGATCACCAAATTAAATCTAAATTTAGAAACATTAGTTACCACCCTTCCAATTAAATCTTATGGCAACTACTAAATACTTGGCTAGCACTTATGATTTGGTGGCATTCCACCTCATTAATGGATCAAAAATATCATGATTACATTGAAACATGATCACGTTATTTTGCATTAAATTTGCATGCTTGACTTTGCACATATCATTTCTTTCAACTTACCCGGGTGATGACTTGTACTACCTTACCGACTTCATTTTCATTTATGCTTCACACAAATAAGCACTTCCATAATTAATACGGCTTAAAAGAAAATGAAATGACCACTATTAACTTTGAAATCTTCAAATTGCTTGATTCACAATCTTCATAGTACTCAAATTTGAAGCAATTTATCACCAACTATGTGTAAAATATTAATATGATTTAACATTTCATTCTGAAGATAATTATCTGGTTGCCACCTTGCTTATGATTTCCAAGACTTCACTTGAGGAAACGATGTCCTGAAAATTCCTCATGGCTTTCCATAAATTCCACATTTCTTCTCGAATTCTTCGCACTTTTTCTTAGCTTTTTTTTTTTTTTATGTTTATTCTCACTTGCTTCTAGGCCATGGATACTCCAATTTTCTTAAGTTGTTCTTACTGCTAGAATGTTTTCTTAGGAAGTATCACACTGCAAAGGCTTGAAAATGTTTTCCTTGTTCATACTTCCAGTTTCACTATACCAAACTTGTGCTTAGTTCTTGGGGAAAATTATGTAGAATCTAGCCATGGCTTTTGCTTTTACTTTGACGTGGCTTCTCATTTTGTAGTGTCACTCCTAGATATTCAGCTTCCTATGGAAGATGTTCACTCGACTACCAATTTGATAGTAAGGCCTGAATATTTGGAGAATCAGGATACTATTTTGTCTATTGCACACCCGACCATCAAAATCGCTTAGATGGATGATATTCTTCAGTTCTTGGAACATGGGGAAGTAGTTCCACTCTGGCCTTTCCTCTTTGACCTCCATATTTCTGACTTTGAAGTTCATCGGGAACTCACCTACATAGGGTATTTATCCCTGATAGATGAGGCATCCCATATTGATTGAATGGCTACTACTACCTATAGCTAGACTTAACCTTTTTGACTTTTTTGATCTTTTGAAGCAATAATTTTGTTACTCATGTATATACGTGATACACACACACACACACACACACACACACATATATATAGATTTTAGTACATCTTAAAGCGTGTATTTACTATGCATGGTTTTATCATTTTGCATTTCACAACATAATTTTACAAATTTTTGAATCAAATCTCATGTGTGTAAGATAAGTTAAGTAGAATTTTCTAATTCAGAGGCCAAGCGAAAAGAAAAGAAAATGAAAGAAAGAAAAGTGACAACAAAGAAAAGAAAACAAAAAAAAACAAACCCTTCGAAAAAAAAACTACCTTAACTAACCAAACTTCTAATCTAACAAAGGATTAACCCTAAAAAACCAACTCATTTTAATTTCTATGAATATTTCCATTGTCATTTTGGTATGAATTACAACAAGTTTATCCTTAAATTCATTCAGAAAAATTTCAACAACTCTACTATAACAATGAATTATTTTAAAATTTTTGCATTTAATAATCATAAATTTAAAAGTGTACTTACCAATGACTTGGCTCATATGTATGAAAATGACCTCATTAAAGGTCGATTGCACACACTTCGTCTGATGTGACCATACTCTACCTTCTTCCAACCCTGGTTCATGGTTTGTCTTTGTACTCTGTTCATTTCCATGAACGGTTGTGTCCATTTCTCGACTTTCTCCTCTAAAACTCTTCATGTATTTGGTCATGTATTCACTTTGCACTTTGTTAGACCAAGATATATCACAATTTCTATTGTTATCAAAGAGAGAAAAAGGAAAATTTTGATACTTTGTATCTTGCATAAAATCAAGAAAAAATCCGTTTTTAACTTGTAAATTTTCAACTTGGAGCAAAATACACACGTCTCCCACTCGATTTTCTTGCTCCTTTTCCTCATTTTTGTTTTCCACGTATAAGGAGAATGATGACTCATCGATACCGTTTCCTCATTTCTTATGTGATGTTTCTAAATCTCAACATTCTCACTTATTTTCTTGCAAAATGTTAGGATTTTCTTTATAATAATTGCAGTTATCAAATTGTCTTGATGTATTGGCTAATTTTTTAATATTTCCAATTCCACTAGGGTTGCACACATTTCTCACTAATGGTTCCTTTCTTCTAGTAGTTAGGACTTCTTCTATTAACGAAATCACTTTACACATGGCCAAGCTTACCCTAGCTAAAAAAAATTCAAAATAAAGTTCACCATGATCAGTTGTATCATGAATTCTACACTTCGTGACTCTACCAAAGGTGAATAAACTCAAAGTATGTAATCTTTGGTTAATTTTTTTCTAAAGTTTCTCAACTTCCATACTAAAATACCAGCTTGCATTCAATTTGAATTTACAAGCTCCCTTCTTAAACTCAAGACTAATATAAAATTCAAAATATTCCCTCCTTCTAGCGCTAGCTCTTGTTGACAACAATTTTACTCGTAGCAATAGGGTGAAGAAATTCTTCACAAAAAAACTGCAAAGAGCCTATCCTTCTTGAAAGATATGGAACAAAGACAATCTAAAAGGGGAATCTGTTTTAATAGAAAAATATTGACTCAATTCAATCCCAAGTCTCTGGTAGTCAGGTCTTGACTATATTAGGTTCACTCCAGGGTATGATGTGAACTTTGTAACGCCCCGCCATGCAACCCTAGAGGAAGTTACATTTAACTACTTAAACAAAATAATTTCTTTTTTAAAATTATAATTAATAAGCAAGTTCGCTAACTAATGCCAACAACCTCTAAGGTTACGAGACAGAGGTTATATAGAACCTCAACAAAAAACATGATTTAAACCATGTCAATTAATTAATTAATAATTTAATCACATGCATTCCAAAAGATAATTACATCAAGCATAAAGATAACTTTCAATTTCATTAATCCGTAATCAACAATAAGATTACAACTCTTGTTCCCCAAATGAGGCAAGTCCAATAACATAATGAGATTATAATTACAACTTCCACCTCGATAACAACTGAGGGGTAAAATAATACAAGATCAACTGAATGAAATAAAGCAAGAACTGAAACGGAAACCAACGAGCTCTCCAACTGGAAGTCTCATCCACAAGAACATGAAGATAGCCCAACAGATTTAGGTGCACGCCACCCAACCAAGTGGAACCCAAAGGCCCACCCCCTATGCTAGGAGATAGTAACCAAGAATCCTAGCCAAGACCATCTACCTCTAGACACAGGCTAACATACACTGAACCAAACTGAAACAACCAAACACATGAACCTCACAAGAACATCCCAAGGTACAACTCAAATACATGCAAGTACAACACAAGTACAACATTGCATGGTCATGATGCTTCCAGGAATAAAGTAGAACAAGTATGTTAAGAGAACCATACACATAAAAATCGAACACCAACCATGGTCACATCAGGTATGTTACGAAAACCATACCTACAATAAACAAGGACCAACTATGGTCACACAAAGTGCCATCACACAACACATCATGAGTTACCCACTGTGGATCATCAAGATGGTGGCCTCAACCAATCCTCAACCCTCATACATACTAAGGAAAATACAAATACCAACTGTTGTCCTAGACAGAGTGTCATCGCACATCTCGTCATGAGTTACCCACAGTGGATCGTCGAATAATGGCCTCAACCGATCCCTGACCCTCATACTTACTAATGTGGAATCAAATACCTTTCATACAGACAAGATAGATGACCTTGCCGTTACCGGCCTTCCCACCCATCCCAAGCCTAATTGAGCACTTGGGTCCATGAGTGAGGCATAATTATCTTTTTAGTGAAGTACTACCCAAAATTCTAAGTATATTGATTTAGTTATCACTTAATTACACCACTTACAATGAGTTACCCTCACACCACTGCGTGTGCTAGCCCCCATTACAATCCACTCTTCTACTCGACAACACACACACACCAACCAAACATCAATGGTACCAAGGTGCAACAAAAAAAATATCACGACTGTGCCTTCACAAGAGGTGACACAAACTGAAACCCACTCCAACACTAGAGGCAACAAACCACATAACAAGGTAACTCCATACAAGGAGACACGAATCCCATAATCCACTCCTTTCTCAGGAGATACAAAACGTCCCCATTCGTAGAAACCGGGTAGACACTGATAACTTCCCATGCACTACCCAAAGGATACAAACCAGGTTGACCACATGACACGACAACCCATACATTAAAGGACCCCCATCTGGAAGACTTACAAATAAAAGGCGCTTAACCCATTTCCCAAGACATGAACACGGAATACATATTTACTGAAGGCAACAAAAAAGAACTACCTTTGGATATGCTAAATCCCTTTTCATTTAAATCGTGCATCGTCTTTTTTAGACAAGGGATAAATTAAAACTCAATATATCCTTCCCTACATGCATTTAAATAATAATAAGATATTTAGTTATTTCAACAATTCAAAATACATTGAAAGTAAATATAACTTCGTATTTTCTCTATAACCATTTTAACATAACTCAACCTTGTCTTAAAGCATATTAATTTAAAACAAAACTAATTCTTTTCCAAAAAAATAATATTTCAAATTAAAACAATGTCCTAATTAAAACGATCATGTTTTTCCATTTTCGCAATTTAACTTGAATCATGCCCTTAATTAAATTATTATTTTAAAACAAATCAATCACATCCACTATAGCATATGATTTTAAAATTCTTCAATTCCATTATAAAAAACATGTTATTAGTCAAATAGATCATAACATCATTTAATTCCCTATTTTAAATTATATACACAACTATTTTAATTTACTAAAACAAATATACATAATATTATATTATTATATAATATAATACTAAATATATTAATACATATTATATTATTATAATATATATTAACATATTCATATTATAAATATAATAATATAAAATTAATATATTAATATTTTAATATGCATATATAAAAACATTTTATTTAAAAAAAAAATAGAACCCCACGTGCCTCGAGCCACGCGTCGCTTTAGGGCCGGCCGTGACTTTCTTTCCTCAGTCACGGTTTGTTGACAGAGGGCGATGGATGGCGCAGGGTGGTTACATGGCGGCCACAGTTTTATTGAGGCGGGGAGAACACGCCACACAATGGGGCGGACTGTGGGAATACACAGCTGACCCCATTTACATGGGGTGGTTGTGTATTCACACATCCCATCCCCACTCCCCACGCAGTGGTAAGGGGGGTCGCACTAGGCACGACTCCCTTCCCATGTGCCTCCCATGGGGGGCGCAGTGGGGAGGTGAGCCCCCATCGCTGCCTCCCACAAAACTTGCTTTAAAATTTAATTTAAAAAAAAAAAAATTTAATTTTTTTTATTAATTTTACAAGCTTGCGGATTTTTTTGGAAAATTGCGCCCTTCAAGGGGTTTTTAAAAAATTCTTTTAATAGCAAAACCCTTCAAAAAACAAAATTTAAATAAATATAAATAATATATATGTATAAAATACATATATATACATATATGAATACAGTTAAATCACTCCTTTTTAAGATTTGCAACATAAATTGAGCAAATAATTTCCAAAATAATTATTTGCAGCCAAGAACACAAAGTTTTTCTTGAATTATCCAACATAATAATCAACTACAAAACATATACAATTTAAAAATCTCAAAACAACCAATTTCTAAAACATAAACCTGATTCCCTAAGTTTGTGAGGAGATCCAATCGGTACTCAGCTTCCTACTTCAGCTCCACCGAATTTCACAACTCCAAGCCAAAACCCACAAAATGAAAACCATTCTTCCTCTCCTCCATTTTCAATTTTCCAAAAAACTTCATAATCCAAATTGTGATCCAAAATCCAAACATAAGGATCAAACCCTAAAAATATCCAACAACCCCCTCATAAATTCTTCAAAACAAAAAATGCCAAAATATCTAATTTCTTTAATTTTGAATTCAAACTTTCAAATTGACTTTTAAATCATTTATCTAATTTTGAATTCCAAATTTCTCAAATTTACTTTTATGCATTTTCTTATTTTGAATTTCCACATAAATAAATTCACTTCTTTCAACATCAAAATTTAATTAATTAATAAATAGATTTAATCAACGATTAAATTATTTATTAATTAAATTGAATTAATAATAAATAAATTATATTCCAACATAATTTCTAGATCAAATTAATCCACAACTTAAATACATTAAGCTATTTAAATCACCCAATAACTTGCAATTAAATAATGAAGAGAGGGAACGATAATCAAAACAACACAACCCGACAAACAATTGATGACATACAAGGACTAGGGTGACGACCTGGCACGGAAACCTAGCTACTATCTCCCAATCAAATACCGTTGGGTATTGAACACGCTCCAACCTGTGAAGTTAGGTGGAGTTGATGTCCTGTACCTGTCAACTTGCAAATCAAGTAAACAACAACATACAATATGAACAACATAAAATACACACCATGAAGAGGAAATCATGGGATTGTAGGGCACTCGCAAGCAAGTGATGCGATACCGTTCCCTTCACCAATACAATGCAACTAACTGACAAATCTAACATGTTAGTATAATCCAAAGCATAATCATCTTTAATTCAAATATCCACTATGCTAACCCAAAGCATGGAATAAAGATAACATTGAATAACCAGAAACTCATCAAGGCAACATACCCACACAAAGAAACACTGACCAACCAGTAGGCAAGTTTATGATGTGAACTTGCTATTAATCTCAAAGGGAAAATAGTTGTTTAAAATCATATATATTAGACATCGAGATTTCAATTGGATCGTAAGAACAAATATCATGAAATCGAAATATTTGAAATAATATTTCATGAACATCAACAATTCTTTTTCTATCACTTAAGTAGATTTAGCATTAAGCATTCAACAATTTCATGGAAAACAAAAGATTTTCAATAAATTTCCATTCATTCATCTATTTTTTGGAACATTTTTGAGAATTTAAACATTTGTTCTAAAACAAAGCATAAAAATACTAAAAATTAAAATTTCTCCTAGTTATTCTCCACACATGCCCCAAAGAATTAACCAAATCAAAGAAAACCACATTATACTTCATTGGATTGCTTCAAAGTTACATATAAAACGGTGTGATATTTTAAAGAGAGGGGTTTTAGTTTGGACATTGAGTAGGTTTTGTATGCACCTTTAAACGATGAAGCACATAGTCTTGTTTGACTGAACTAACAAAACCAACTACAAAAGATTCATGAGATAGGTAGTTATCAAATTGGCTATGATATTGATTAATGTCTATGTGCATACAAGTTTTTACACCAGAATGATTCAAAAAATAGGAAAAAAGAACAAAATTTAGAGAAGTTTTGGCTCTTCTGACATCCAAAAATTCTGAACTTAACTTAAAAAAGGTATCCTCTAGCCTTTTATAAAACACAAGGAAAAAATAGGATAATACAAATACATGAGAGGAAATCCAAGGGATAAATCACATCAAGGCATGTGGAATGTAGTGACTGGTAAGAGAATTACAATCGAAGGCAACAAAGGTCAACTCCAATTGCACATTGAAGTTCTTTAGGATTTAATATTTAATCATTAGTGCTAGGATGATACTTTGAATCATGATAGTGTGTAGGAACTTGCCATATATTCAAAATTATTACTTTATCACTCTGTTCCCACACTCGGTTATGCTTCAGGATTAATACTCTCAAGAATTGGCTTTCCCAAAGATTGGAATTTTTCTCCACTGCATCTACAATACCGAGATCTCCAACATTTCGGTGGGCTCAAAGCCTTCTTCCTTATAACCTCTCAGGCTACACAGCCCGATTTGAATATAATTCTATATGTGATTCAAGTTTACCTGACCATCGATACCCGAACTTTGCATCACAATCTGCATCTCCTGTAATCAAAAATTCCACTCATTAAATCCCTTTTAAAGAAAAACATTTATAAACATCTCATGTAAATAACACCATTATTCAAATGGTATAACAAAAATTTATCATAAATAGCATGCTTTCTAGAATATCATAAATCCTTTCATGATTATCTTCTACGTATACCAGGTTACCGGACTATCTGACTCATTAGATAACCAAAAAATCTTAAAACTTCACTTTACATTGCTACTCGGTACTTGGTACTCGATATTCATCTTTACCTATGAACTTTCCCGGGACTTTGGTTTTACCAGAGTCCAAATATCGGACCGGAACACTCTGCTCACATTTGCATCACCTTTTCCACCTTTTCAAACATACTCGGTTCCTGGTATCTGATACCCAAAACACTTACATTACGAAGTACTATTTGATTAAAGATTTCCCTTTACTTTTTACTTCTGGTGATCTTTCAACTAGCTAGCTCCTGCCATAAGAGTTATATATATATATTTCTCACTTGGGTCCCCAAGTCTTATAGTCTTGGGGCATGTTGTGAGACCACACAACACTACCTTTCAAAATTTATTTTGACCTATTCTTGTTGTGTTTCTATGACTTTCATAGATTTATTCCTTGTCTCCTCCAATTCCAAGAGTTCAACCATCTTTACTATCATAGCATCATTTTCTTCTAACTCTAGCTGATGTTCCAACTCAAGAGAAGGAAAATCTATTGATAATGGTAACCTTGATTCCCTTCCATAAAATAGCATGAAAGGATAATTACCAATTGCTCTTTTAGGAGTAATTCTATTAGCCCAAAGGGTCATCTTCAACTTGCTATGCCAAACCCTTTGTTTGTCTTCAATGGTCCTCTTGATAATTCTGATGAGATTTTATTTGAAGACTCAGCCAGAACATTACCCTTAGGATAATAATTAGATGAGGTATTCAAGTAAATTCCATGATTCATTCCCCAATCAAGGATCTGAGCACTAGTAAATTCCTTGGAATTATAAAAAATAATGGTGGAAGGAGTGCTAAATCTAGTAACAATTCCATTAAGGAATTCAAAACTGAAGCATCAGTGGCATCCTTAAAGCAACTACCTCTATCGACCTTGTAAAGTAATTCATGGCTATTAAAATCCACTTATGACCAACACTTGATGGTGGATTTATCATACCAATAAAATCCAAACCCCACTATGTAAATGGCTGATCAACTTGAATGGCGTGAAGAGGGAGGGCATCCAACCTTTATTTTCTAGGAAATAAAGCACACTTTCTACAATTTCTCACCCATTTGTGAGTGTCATTGAATAAGGTTTGCCAATAATAACCATCCCTCATAATCTTTGCATCAGTAATCCTTTCAAAATAATGGCCACCTAAAGAGCCATCATGGAATTCATTTAGCAATCTACTGACTTGATTTTCTTCTATGCATCTTAATAGGACTCCATTAAAATCCTTTCTAAAGAGTATGCCATCCACTATGACATAGGGAATGTACTGCAATTTGAAATTTCCTCTTTTGGTCCTAGTTAGACCCAAAGGATAACTACCTTCTTGTAAAAAGGTAGTCATATTATGCACCCAACTTCCTTGTATGTTTGCATTTGGTTCTTTTTGTTCCTGTAGCAGAAGTGCAACCTCCTTAGGAATCTCAAATGTTGAGACAAGTTTCTCACACAACCCTTTTCCTCTTACAAGCTTGGTGATTTTGATGTCAATGTCATACTCCATCACCTTCGTGATCCATCCAACCCTTTTTTCATTGATATCTCTACTTAACATGAACTCTTTAATGCTAACATGGGGCACCATTAGCTATATCCTATTATTAGACAACATTTGTCTAATTTTTTCAATGCTCTAATAGTAGAAAGAGCTTACTTTTCAATGTAGTTCTACTTGAACTCATAATCTTTAAGCCCTTTACTAAAGAAAGCAATGGGCTACTCCAAATTTTCATTATTTAATTGAGTTAGAACAACTGATATACTTGCTTCAGCTCCAAATATATAAAGAACTATTTCTTTGTCATAATTAGGATTGAAAAGGGTAGGAGCTTGAGCAATTTATTGTTATAGCTTAAAAACTATCTTTACCTTCTTTGGTCCACTTGAACACCATATTTTTCTTGTTCATAGAAGTAAGAGGCTTTACCAAAGCAACAAGATTTGGGATGAACCTCCTTAGAAAGTTAATTGTGCCTAAAAAACTCTATAATCCTTTCTTGTGACTGGGAAGTGGGACGGCCAAGATAGATTTTACTCTTGCAAGATCAATGACCAAGCCATCCTTTGAATTTATTTTACCAAGAAGCTTGCCCTGATTAGTGGCAAAGACACATTTATTTGGATTTAGGGAAATGTCATATTCCCTGCATTTTTGAAATACTTGCTCAAGGTGACTAAAATTGTCTTTTGCATGCTTTGAAAATACAATGATATCATGCAAATAGACCAAAACAAACTATCTAAACACACCTTGAAATGCCATATCCATGTCTCTCTAAAAAGTGGCACCTGCATTGGTTAGACCAAAAGGTAGTTTACAATAAGCATAGGTGCCCCACTTGGTAGTAAATGTAGTCTTATGTTGATCAAATTATTAGACTAGAATTTGGTTATAGCCTGAGTAACCATCCAAGAAAGAAATTTTTTCTAATGCACTGAATCTTTGCAAAATTTTCTCCATGGAGGGAAGGGGATAATGATCCTTTTGGGAAACTTTATTTAGATCCCTATAATCTACATATAGTCTTATTCCCCCATTCTTTTTTTTGATAGAAACAAGATTTTCAACCCATGAAGAATGCTTGATGGGAAAAAATATTCTAGCCTCAATCAATTTGGCCAACTCCCTTCTCATCAAAGGCTCGATCTTAGGATTTATAGGCCTTTTTTTTCCTTATAGGCTTGGCATTAGGGTCTAATTCAATAGTATGTTGGGAAAGGCCTGGGTCAAAACCCTTTAGGTCTTCATAAGTCCAAGCAACCACATCATTTTATCTATTGCAAATATCTATGAAAACATCATGTTCAATGGTAGAGCATACCTTTCCCAAGTTTAGAGACACCCTTTGAAATTTCAACTGGCTTGAAGTCACCCTCCTTTGCAGCTAAGTTGATCCTTTTTTTCTTTGATTGATCATCAGGGTTTAAAATACCTTCAAGGGTGATAAGACCATTTGGTAGATTATTTCTACTTAGCCGCACAATCTAATCACCATACTAATTTTGCAACTTAGATTGATTTCTTTTAGAAAATTGTGCCTCATCTTGCAAAAAGTTCACTATTTGTTGATCACTATCAAAGAATTTCCAGTGATCTTGATTATCCAGAACATCGGGACTCACCATAAGTCTAATATGTTGCTCCTTTTTACTTGCAATATGTGTTGGTATGCCAAACTGAGCACCAACTACTGCAAGTCTATCAACGTGCTTATTTTGATTTCTTAGAGTTGTTTAGATATTAAAACCTTCAAAGACCTCAATTAAATCACAAACCATATTCTTATAGGATTTGAGCAGATTATTCTTGGTTGAGCTTTGAGTTCGGACTTGATGAACAACCAATTCACTGTCACCAAAAACTTGTAACAATTTGATGTTCCTTTTCTATGCAAGCTGGAGACCTTGGATGAGTACTTCATACTCAACCACGTTGTTAGTGCAACAAAATTGAAGCCTAAAAGAAAATTAGTATATCTCCTTGCTCAAAGATACTAGCATTACACCATCACCAACACCATTCCTATTTCTAGAACCATAAAAAAAATCTGCAATAATCCCTCTAGATCTTCTTGAGTTCTTATGAGATTGGGGATAGTAGCACTCTCTACATAAATATAGTAAGTGCCAAGACCAGTATCCTTTATTTAAGATTTGATAAGTGGGTCAAATTGTAAAGCATTACTCCATTCATCCAATAAATAATTAGGGACCTCCTCTATAGGATTCATAGGCTCATGAACATAAAACTCTTCCTTTTGATCATGTAAGGTACAGTTCATGTTTATTGGACTAGGAGTGTAAGGTTCTAGATGATATTTTTCTATGGGATAAAATTTGATGGTTGCTTTAGTGCCATATCTAGTTCTAAATAGCATGTGAGACCAATCAATAGACAAATACCCACCTATCTTAACAGTGAAATCCCTAGACAAGAAAATGGAAAAATGAGTAGGGAGGTCTATGACTGAAATGTCTTGCAACACATCACAACCAAGACATGCATGCAAAGAAAAATTTAAATCCTTAATTACTCCCATTGTATTGATAGTAGTACCATCCAATTTTAAAAAATTCATAGCCACCAGTTCATACTTGATACCAAGCATGTCAGCAATTCCCTTAGGCATAACAAAACTACTTGCCCTCAAGTCTATCATATAATTATGCACTATATGATTTCCAATAATTAAATAAAGATAGAAGGGAGGTGGATTACTGATTTTGTTTTAGTTCCCTTCTTCTTTGGTTTGAACTAGGTTGATTGATGGGGTAGTCCTCTCCTTTTCTTGCACATCACCCATTTGTTTATGTTCCTTCAAAGCCTGCTATAGTAAATCCCTTTGTGATGGGATAGATAGAGCCTCCCACATAGTAACATTCATATTGACCTTCTTCATTTTCTCTACTATGTTGAAGGTAAGTTGACTAGTCTTAGAAGGAACCTTTGTAATAGGGTCAACTCTTGTTGTTCTATGTGATCTTAGGATGCTCCACCACTTGTTTAGGCCTATTAATAGGATAATTTAATTGTGGAATTTTTTTTGTTCTACTCACTGGTCCAACATTTTCATTTGGTTGAGTTTGCTAAGAGATTGATGCCTGCCTAGCCATGGAAGATGCACCACCCTCCATCACTCTTTTCTTTGATCTTATATTCTAGGCTATTGCATCAAGATTTGCTTGATTTACACCACAAAAATCCTCTTGACCCAAAATGACAAATGAGGAGTCCTCATGTGTATGATTTTGATTACTAGCAGCCATTTGGTTTATGCCAATTTGTTGCTTCAAAGTAGAAGTCTCATTTTGAGCAATCAGAGTTTGCACAAACTTGCCATTTTGATAAGCATTTTGATTATGAGCTTGGTCACAAGGGTAACACCATTCTTGCTCCCATTCTAGGTTATTTTTCATTGGGACCAAAGCCTTATAAGTGTTGGTAGTAGCTATGTGCATTTTTCTTATAGGCTCGGTATGATTTCATTGATTTTTTCCTTGATAAGGTGGCCTATTTTGTTGATAACCTTGATTTTGAGGCTAATAAGGCCTATTATTTTGAGCTTGTTGCCTATCAAATGTTATCAACCTATTGTTCATATTTCAGAGCAAGGTTTTCAAATCTTCTGGAAGTGTAATAGAAGTAGAAGGTTGGATTGTAGAAGCAATTGGAATAGGAGCCACTATTGGCTGCGAAGGAAGTTCTAGAAATAAAGGCATGGCCTAGGAGCTATCTTCCCAGCCTGAATTAAATAATTTTCCGCCCTGATGGCAACATCATAAGCACCTGGTAAGGTATTAACTCCCATTAATTGAAGCATAATAGATAAATCACTATTAATAGCTCTCAAGAAGTATAGGAAATCATGCTCAATAGAAGCTTTGACCAAGGCAGAGATTCTATCCCAAGTCTTTTGAAATTTGTAGTTGAAATCACTCATGAATTCATAAGGTGCTCTTTTAATTGTGGTTAGTTGCTCTGTCAGGGAAAAATGGTCACTCTTGTATTCAATTTTTTTCATTTCTCCCTAATTCATCCTAGTTGTGAATGGTGTTAGGTGGAAGGCCTATATACTACTGTAGTTCTTTTCCATTAAGAGAAGTGACAAGTAATCTAACAACCACATTGTTTGTTGTTACATCCTACACTGAGCATATGTTTTCCACATCTATGATGTGTTCTTCTAGAGTTTTAGATGTTTCACCAATAAAATGAGGAATACTTTTCAAGGCATTGATTGGCATGTCATTCTTTTGGGCCAAAATTAAAGGGCTACCATCGATAAAAGATATAAAGGGCTGATTTCTAGGTAAATCCATGTGGAATAATGTCCTATTTATATGGGTGGTGGGTGTTTTAGTCTGAAATAATCTACCCACAAGTGGCATAGATAGGGATATAGGATAAGGAATTTTACTACTATTTATTCTTATAGGTGACAAGGATTGTCTATTTCTTCTTCTAGAAGTAGAAAATGATAGCTGAATATACTAAAAAATTACCTCTAGAAGATGATCTTGTATGAATCCTTGGCATGAATGTGTAGGTATGACCTTGAACCGGGAATTTTAAGTAACAAAAAAGTCACCAATTCATATGTAGAGTCCTCCCATGACAACAGAGTTACTAGGTAATTGTTTAAGAGCCTCTTCAAGGCTGGAATGTTGAGAGAAACGACACTCTCTCAACCTGACTGAAATGAAATTCCTTCCTGTCCCACTAGGCATGCCAAAAATTTTTGTCACATGAAATTGCACCCTACTAAACAAGAGTTCAATGTTCTAATGACATAATGGAAACAACCTCAAGGTTGTGGGACCTTGCGTGAATGAGGTTAAATCTCTGGAGAAGGCCAACTTCACTTTTAACTAAGTGAAAATATTTTGGTCCAACCCAACAAAATGAAAACCCTATTACTACTTTATTCTAACAAATCACAAAGAACAAGGATAGAAAGAGACATAACATGTAAAAGAAGGTGATGAAACAATATAGAATGTGTTTCTTCTTTTCTCTAGGTCGCACAAAATATCAACAAATCAACTAAAAAAAGAATTCAAACATGAAGGTAAGAGATTTTACTCAAACATGCAAGAAATACCTATGATAATAGTAAGATTTATTTCTATTAGGCATAAAATCCAAACTTTACAATGGAATAATACAAGATGCAAGGTCTATAAAAGAAAGCTATAAGAGGAGAGCAAAAGAAGAACCCATAATAAAGATACAATAAATGCCTTTTTGGTGGAAGCATAACAAAGAGTTGAACTCAAATCCTAAACCTAGACTAACTATGGTTAGAGAAGATGAATTCGATCAGATTGAAAATTATCTCAATTTATCCCATTACAAAGTAGCATAACTAGCCATAAAGGATCTAACAACTTGAATAGCCCCAGAAAGATGACTCATGTGAATGTAGGGATGGGGAGTCACAAAATCTACAACCAAATATCAAACTGAAATACCTTGATAAGAGAATATAGTGTCTGTAACACCTCAAGGAGTAGTGGCATTGACCAACAATCAATACAATGTTTGAAAAAAGTGTAAAAATTTGATCCATAGTTGATCAAATTTGATCTAGTAGCTAGGAATGTCATTGAGACATCAATTCTACAAGCCTTCCATGAATAGTGTTGGAATAATGGATGTTGAATCTGTTATCTCTCAAAAACGTAGGCTAGATGCCTCAAGAAGATGTCAACCTCTTGATACGCTTTAGGGTAACAGACAAGGTTAAGAAAACTCAACCTTCTACTCTTTAGGTAATGCTGAACCTAGGTGGGTATACCCAATTGACTCAGGAAAGCTCAATCTTATTCAATTAATCTACAAAGGCAATTCTGAAATGAATTAATACTGGATTTAATGATTAGTACATACCAATATTTGAAAAGGATAGACTAAAAACTTAACAAACGTGGAGAATGTGAATGAAACTTAAACTGAGAAGTAAGACCAGTGCCTTATGGGATTTACGGAGTCAAGAAAATTTCAAAGACGGGTTTATTTTACTGGCAAACATTCAAGCTGTTTAGGATTTTATTTGGTTTATAACTTGTATAAACATACCATTTCTGATCACTGAGTTTCTTCTTAATAATCCCAATTTATATTCCCTGTTTATTATGATCAACGCAAAGAATTTTAATCTTTGCTGGAAAGAATCAATGAATTGATCATACAAATATAGCAAATGTGCATTGATGAATGATGTAAAAACTTGTTTACATAAATCCAAACAACCAGGAAACACAAAACAAGGAGACAACCTCAATAACACTAATCAATAATTACCATAAACAACTGATGCCAGAAAATGTTACGCCATTATATTAAAAGTTTTGTTCTTTTGATATCTCCATCATTTACATATGCTACCAGTCTTATCCCCCTTTTTTTTACAAAAAAGCCCTCCCTTTTGTCTCTTGAAAGCGGCCTTTATACATGCAGAATATGAAAGGACACGTCCCTTCAGAAAATAAGTTTAAACATAATACGGAAACGTATGAAAACAATTAAGCCCTTGTTAACCATAAGTGAGTTGTAGCAAGATAATCCAAGTAATCCTGACGATTAAAAGTATCCGCATCTTCAACGGCATTCCGAATTGCGGTTTCCATTTTAATCATATCTTCCACCTGCTCACTCACGTCTTCTAGTGATGTATCTTCTGCAGAGGATGTCTTCATAACCTCTTTCAACATCGCACCATACTCATTCCTCCACATAGCAACATCCTTGACTTCTCCTTTAGCATCAAAAAGTGTAACCATAACTGTATTAGCAGCTTCAGTCAATCCATTTTTGTCCCCGAGCAACTCATCATAAAACTTCTGATGACGACTGATAATATTGTTTGCTCCTTCAGTTGCAGTACTACCAACCTCGTTACGCATGGTCAATTCTTGAAATTTATCCATTACCCATTCCTTCATCCTCTCATGCTCTTTTATTGCATTCATAGTAGAGGAAAACCTTCCCCACAACTGATTCAGCCAAGATGTCAAATTGACCTGCCGCTTTTTTACAATTGTTGTAATAGCATCGTACCTTCCTTGATTATAAGCACTCGATCCAACCCAATGTTCTTTTGTCTGGGAACTTTCTCCTTGAGTAAGCATTTTGGTTGGCATTGTAGGAACACCTACCAAATCTTTCAACCTATCATTCTCTCTGAGCAGTCTCTCATTACTTGCTTTAAACATCTCTCGTTCCCTTATCAACGCCTAAATCTATGCTTTATTCAATTTTGCAATATCAATACCAATTTCTGCAGTAACCATAGGGTCTACCTCTCCAACCTTTAAGGTCATGACATGACCAAATGCCTTTTTAGTATCAATCACCACTGATTTCCTATGAGATGGATACAAAGCCCATATCATTAATGAACCTTCATCAGTGTTAAATTTCGATCCTGCATATACCTCCATTACCTTATCCTTATCCAATTTATGCACAGTGTTAGTATCCTTCAGAAAACTATCAAATACTAATGCAGAATTTAAATCAAGACCAGGGAAAATCATTACTCCAGCATTCTCCAACATTTTCCTCCCCTTTTTAGGAGTCATATTTTCCATTTCCTCATCTACACATCTTCGTAATTGGTCCAGAAGCTGCTCCTCATTCCCAGAAGTGATTGAACCAACTCCTTCCCTTATTTCTTTTCCTTTCTGTTTGTACAAAAATGATTTAAATTCTGGAGAGTTTATAAATTCATTATCTGAAACAAATGAGCTATACTCCATATGCCTCACATCAATATCTCCTGTCTTCGGACTCTGTTCCCTAATCGGGCAAACATATTTCTGAGTCCTCTGTCTAGACATTCTCTCTGTCATACCCTGTGGTACTTTACACGCTGAAATATCTTCACCTCCAGAAGACAAATATCCTGTATCCTGTAGCCCCTGATTACAACTCTCAACCACAGCTTCAGCTTCTTCCTCATCCAGATTTCTAATCATATCATCAAAAAGATAAGGCACATGATGATACTTCCCAAAATTAATCCTCTCCTTAGCTGAGTTGATATACCCCTCAGGATCAAAATCCTTCCTAGGTGGTCCCCTTTTCATATTGTATTGCAAAAATTTATCAAGAATTGAATTATATCCTTCCTTTGCCAACACAGTGAAATCACCAAAACATAATGTGCTAGGCATGAAAGCCTGTTTCCCATATGAACTAAAAAGCATCACATTACTAAAGTCCAATTGCCTAACAATCTCCAAATAAGCAATTCTATTTGGAACTGTCCTTGGTAAAATAAAAGGAGTATCCTCAAACCCATACACCCTAATCATTATGGCTCCCTCCAAACAGTACCAATCACCCCAATTATGATCAATTGGCCCATTGAAATCCTTTGGCCGAAGAAACCTCTTAATCTCAGGGGTTAATGAGTAATTACAAGGATGTCTATACAATTTGTATAAAGTTTTCACAAAATACTCTTCAAAATGAATGAAACTAGAGTTAACAAACCTGCTATCCCAAATAGCAGTCCACAATTGAATAGGCAATGCTTCACCCTCTTTTCCAACCTGAGAAATCTTCATCTCTGATGGCCATACTCCCAAATCTTGTCCATAATACAACACTAAGTGCATCAGTAGTGAATAATGCCTTAAATGAACAATAGAGGCTCCACTCTTTATGGCTATCAACCCTGAATCAAGCTCTTTGGCAATATATGAGGCATAATCAAATGGCCTAGAGTTGTGATACTGGATATCTGCTATGATAACCATTGGCACAATTGACATGAGCTCCAGGGCATCCATTCCCAATACTTGACATACTGAAAAATATGTATACTTCATATAAGATTCAAACAAATCTACATGATAAGGAGGCCCCTCAGAATCTTGTAATGGTTCTGAACTATTACCCTTTTTAATCCTATGAATAGGCAACCTCCAGCCCTTATATGTTGTATCCATTCGTGAAAATTCTTTCTCCAACTCTTCAAAATTGATTTCCTCATTACAAAACCCTTCTAGCTTGAAAACTTCACCTAGGGCTTCTCGGGATACATGTATCTGTGGTTTTCCGGATGGGTCACATATAGCCTTATGCTTTGGATCATAGTTATCAGTAAGAAGTTTTACCAATTCCGTATTCACAAAGACATTAGGGCATACGAATTTCCCCACATTCAATTTCCATGGGTTGCAAACTGGTTCAAAGCGGTGCCTTCTATGATAATGAAAATTGAAAAGCTCGTAACCCCTAATTGCAGTCCAGACATCACCTATGAACTTACATTTGTCATCCAATTTATCTATCTCAGCCCTAAGCTGTGTAGATCTCCTTGCTTTTGGGCCCGAGCCAGGCAGCTGGTCAATAAGATCCTGATTTAATCTTCTCTCAACGCCTTCCTGTTCTGTATCAACCTTTTGATTTTTTCCTTTTGATGAGCTGGTCACAGCTAGCTTTCTACCTTTACCCTTTCCAGAACCAGAGGACTCCATTTTAAAATTTATATAATCAAAAACACAAGAGCCAAGAAATAATCACTTACAGTCTTATACTTTGAGCTTTTCAAATTGAGAATAGCCCTGGTTCTCTGCTTCTCACACCAACTCTTCTGCAATCATTTCGGATAAAACAAATGATTCAATTCCTACTGTATTATTCTGTCGCGCCATTAATGAACCATGAACGAACATCAATTTGAAACTGGCACTGTTGCATTAGACGTCCCTTCGATAAGAGATTTTCAAATCTGGGGCGAAATCATATTCAATGTCTATCACACCCTTTCGTCAAGACAAAAGTATAGTCTTATCGAAATTCAGACTCCAAATATGACAACTACTACTCCATTTTACATGTCGTCATAACATTCTGAGTTGGGGAGACATCACATAGATTCCACCATCTCACACTGATATACATCCCCTTCACACTGTGGTTACCAAGAAACTTTACCGTTCTGGCCGAAAACTTAACACTTCAGCATATCCTCAAAACTGTCTCACCGAAAAACTATAACTGAAAATTATATTTTCGGCAAGACAATAAAGCTTCAGGAAGACTCATACCGATATCAAATGTCTTACCGAAAACATCTCCATAGACCTCTTTCATTCGGTGAGACTTACCTCGAACCACTTTGTCGATGTAACATTTGAACCTCGATGAAGCTTACGCCGAAGGATCCTTTTCTTAGCGATACATATCTCCATCGGTATATATTTCGAGTCAGCAAGACACCAATACCTTTTCCAGCAATCCCAATATTTTCTTACATCAAGTTTGGCAAAACAAACGTGACCTCGCCAAGACTCTCCCCGAAGATTTTAAGTCACATCGAAATATTTCGCATATAAGTCAATCGGCAAGACATAAGGATGTCGTTATGACTTCATGCCGATACTTATTAGTTAAGCCGAAACGACCCCTCCATACTCCAGTCGGCAAGACTTACTAAGTTCGCTGTGATGTTTTGACGATGCTCCAACATATGCCGGTACGAGTCTTTTAATTGCCGAAACATTCTGCAAAGTCCCACCGACTATCTGCAACCAATACATGTTAATGATAACACATCTCGGGAAGACTTCTACCATGTCTTGCCGATAGGGATCTTTTAATGAAACAAAAGGGAATAAGTGAATTCAAGAAGGATCAAACAACATAGAATAGGCCAATTAATGAAATGAGGAGACTTTATGCTTAATCTAAGGGCTTTAATGATGGAATCTCATAAATACAATAGGCTGCAAAATTTAAAATTTCTACAGTTCCAACAGAATCAACCAATGAAGTTGCACACACTTCAAAGGATCTTGCCAAGAAATTCAACCACAAAGAAAGTGTTGCAACCAAGGGCATTCAAATAGATATTCTATTATGAGATATGAGACATGTTACAAGAGTACATATGCCTGATTATATAGGCAAGAGTAAAACCTAGAATGCACAAGATGTTTCCAAGTGTCATAATCACACTACATGTGACAACATGAAAACCCTAACAACCTACCTAGGGAATGATGACCTAATTGAAATAAGTTCTATAAAAGACAAATCATCTTCTAGAAGGAATCTTATCTCCTACAAACATGGAAAGGGGAATTACCCCATTATTTACGATTTATCTAATAATGCAACCTAGGACTTAATTAATTAAATAAAGACCTAAGTAAACTTATGCTAGTGCAATAAATAATTAATTACACTAACAAATAGGAGCAGTTGATCATTGAAGTTTTAATATTGGCCACCAAATTGAGCATGGAGGATTGAGATCAGATTGCCAATGCAAGATTAAAACATGACCATTGATTGCCAATCATTTGATTTCCAACATTGTCCACTATCTTGCGCACCACTTTTACACCTGTTGTTGGTAAATGGGTCACATTTAGCAGTTAATTGACTCCTACCATTATATCACACATCGCTTACTCGACTATCGTGGTATGGTGGTAGGTAGTTAACCACTACCCCATGCTGCTTTTGATTGATTGCCTTGGTATGGTGGTGAAATCTTCATTGCTACCCCATGAAATCTGATTTTGACTGTCATGGTATGGCATTGAACTCTTTACCACTACCCCACAACATCTGATTTTGACCACCGTGGTATGGAAATGAACTCTTGACCTCCGCGGTATGGTGATGAACTCTTTACCACTACCTCGTGGCATCTAATTTTGAATATCACGGTATGACAATGAACTCTTTACCGCTACCCCATGGTATTTGATTTTGACTATCGTGGCATGGAAGTGAACATAAATTCCACCTCCTTTACCCCGCAAGCCTACCAAGGACCCTTAGATTAGAACAAAAACCTCTATAGGAATGTGGTAATGGCGATTATGCATTTTTTGCAAGCTTTAACACACCTCAACCTTGATTGGGTATGATTGATGCAAATCTAGGGGTGGCATAAAATATGCCAGAAAAAACCTTAGATGTCTTGGAAGATATCCACCGAGTCATTGTAGTATTTTGATGATAGGGATTCTTGATCTTGACTTTGTGTGGTATTACCTTCGATATGATTTGGTTTATTCTCTTGACATGAAACAATTTCAAAGAAGGGATTTCTTGTAAAGGATCCTTGGATTTCCTCAAAATGTGGACATATGGGTGATAACTCTTGGCTTAGATTTTCTACATTGGGTATAAGTGTTGGATTAAGAGTCTCTTGATTATCAATATGTTCTGCCATGAGGTTGGATGATATCAATATATCTTGGTCTGGATCATTGCTAGAATTGGGTGATTGAGTTTGCTCACGCTTAGGATTAAATTCTTGATGTATTTCCTCTTGCTCATTGGATGATGTAGAGTCATTGTCAATGTGATTAGTGGTAGAGAGATCTTGATCATTGTCTTCAATAGCTATTTATCCTTGATCAATAAGGTCTTGGATGAGTCTTTTGAGTGTAACACATTTTGATGCATCATGACCCTTTACTCCATGGTATTTACAATAGGCCTTATCATTGTACCATGGAAATTTTATGGTAGGTTCACCACTTTGTGATGGTTTTGGAAGTGCGATAAGTTTACCTTTAACTAATTTTTTTAACACACCCTCAATTGGCTCCCCTAAAGGAGTGTATTTATGTTTAGTAGTGTGGTTGGATTGTAAGGCTTGTTATGGTGGGGATGGATTTTGAGATGGAATTTCTTGTTGGTCTTGAGATTGATAATTTTGATGTGGATATTGCTGATTTGGGGGTTGATATTGTTGATGGATTTGATTTTGATACTGGGTGATCTGATTTTGATTTTGTGACCATTGATGTTGTTGATTCACTTGATGTTGTGGAAATAGACTTTGTTTCTGATACACATCAATGTTTTAATGAGTTTCATGATGTTGTTGCTATTGTGACTCACTTTTTCGATGGTGTCCAAAGAATTTTTGATAAAGTGTGTCAAATATTTTCTTAAGTGCATTTAGGGAAATTTGATCTTGGTGTTGTTGCAACACTACTTGTTATTGTTGTGACTCTTGATAAGTTAAATTTTGATATGGATGAGGATTTTGATTGAAATTTTCCATGTGACAAGATGTGCTAAAAACTTGATTAGGGGATCCATAGTTGATATATCATTGAAATTTGCGGCATATGATGTCCCCATGGGTGTATAGAGTGGAACCAGATTTAGGTAATAGATTGACATGTTTTGGGGATGTTATGGTTGCATGTTTAGGATGTTTTGATGCTCAATACCTTGTCATAAGGTCACTTGATTTATATCCCCATGGGTTACTTTTGTCATTTGTGGTGTTCATTGGAGGCATGCTAGAGATATTTTTGTTGGCTTCCATCCTTTTTCTATGTTGAGATCACATGGTTGTCATACACAAGTGCCAAGATTTTGTGGAAGTTTGGTGATTTCTAACTTTATGGAATGAGCTAATGCTTTTTTTTTGGGTTTCTATTTTTTGAGTTTTTTTGGGATTTTCTATTTTTTGAGTGTTTTGGGATTTTTTGTTTTAAAACGATGATATCTATTTCCATGTAGGAGATGGTAATATGGGCCTTCCAGTCACAAGATCCACTTTCCATTCCTCTTTGTCTAGGATATTAACTGTGTTTCTCCATTGGGTTGGTGTTTCCTTTTTCTCAAATACAAAACTCCTCAAACCATTGATGATGTTTTTTTGTTCACCTTCAATTCATGTGAGGTTTTGTTGTATAATTAGTGCTAAAAGATTTGGTTGTTGAACTGGAGCAGTTGAACACCAAATGGTCATAAAATGAGTGATGTTGGTGAATGATGTTATTTTTGGGACTCAAAATGTTGAAGACTTGGATCGATATTTCACTTCATTTTTCTAGAGGATATGTTGTGAAGAATCTACTTGAACTAGCCTTGAGTTTCAAACAAATTTTGATATCTTAGAATTTGAGTGAAGGAATGATCCAAGCTGTTTGTTTTAATTTTGAATCCTAAAAATAGGTTGGAGAGTTTGTTTTTTGCAAATAGATGATGATGTGTTTTGGGTGTCTAACTGTTTCATTCTCAAAAATATTTGTAACTAGTTTCAGATTAGTCTTCTAACTTGCACTAGAAAATAGAGCAAAAGTGACAGTCTTAGAAAAAGAGAGGTAATTTCTATCAAAAGCGGCTAGTTTTAAGTTGACTATGGTCAAGTCTAAAATGAAATTGCGGTAGGATTTCTCAAAAGTGGCATTTGTTTGTAACCTTTTCTAATTGGTGAATAGTGAGTACAAAAGAGATAGTTTTAGGCAAAAGCATCCAATTTCTCATCAAATACGAGCAAAAAAATAAGTCAAGTGTAGTACTATTAGGATCAACTATGATAGGATTTCTCAAAAGAGATAATTTTTTGACAGTCACTATAAAAAACTAGAGAGCAATAGTTGCTTGTTTTTTATCAACTATGGCCAGTTTATGTCAATAACAATAGAAACTAAGGTAATAGCGGTTTTTTGTGCAAGTTTGTTTTCTAGTTTCTGTTTTGGCAATAGCTTGGATAAATTTGCAAATTTGATATCTCATTTTGATCTGATTTGATAATTTTGGCAAGTGATAATACAACACAACAATCAAAACTATTTGACCCTAAATGTCTATAGCTTAAGCAAGTTTCTTTCCACATATGCTCAAAGTTTGTGAAAGTCAAAATACTAAAGCTATAGTTTCCAATTTTGACTTCATTCTTAATGTGACTTGAAATGTAAGCCTAAATATTTGGAAACCTTTAGAGATATATTTTTAAGATATATTTTAAGGAGTGCAAATATATGGCTCTTTTCAAAGTATTCACACTCGGTCCAAAGGGTTTTATGTTTGATAACCATGTCTAATGCTTGTTTTCACGTGTTCATTTTAAGATCAAGCAAAGTGTTTGATGTCAATAAAGTAATCTTGGCATTCATTAATCAAGTCACCCTAGGTAGGTACACTCGTTTAGGTAGGCTTATCTCATGCCCTAAATGGATGATTTTACATGCAATTTATGAAGGAGTGTAGAGGTATGTTAAGAATGAATCCTTAGTTTTTACTCCTCAACCAAAAATCGAACTTGGTAAGTAACTTATCGAAAAAAAAGTTTTGATGCAGTAGTTTCAAAGAATGTTTTAAAAAACATGGATGGCTTCTAAAATAAGGTTATTTATGACAAACTGTGAACATTGTACGTACACTACCATTTGTTGGTCACTTAAGACTAATTATTCTCATTCCACTTAAGGCACAGGATTAGGTTCTGTATGTTGTCGCCTGGGATTGAAGCCACTTTCCTATGATTTTACAACCTTTAATATAGCCTACCAGTAAATGTTCTTCGAGACCTTGATTATGAGTTCTCCATCATAGGATGTGTCTCATAGCTAGCCCCCTCATTAAGGTAATGTTTGAAATGAAATAAGTGCAAAACTAAAAAATACTTTTCGTCACCCAAGACCGCTAAAAGATGCAAGGGGAGAGGATAGAAACTTTAGTTTTCCAAACATGGAATACACATCATACAATTCATCACAATATTCTTTTTAAGCCCCTTGAGCAATGCTATCCAAAAAAAAAAATGAAATGTGTACAAGATAGCAATTTATTTTTTATGTGCACCAAAGTAAAGTATTTTGGATTTCAAGCAAATAGATAGCAATATGCAAATAAAAAATGTATCTTTCTAGTTTTAAGCACCAAAATTGAGTGTTTCTAACAATCCTTGTCTTAATGTGGTCAACAAAATAAAATCGCTCATTTCGTCAACATAATGAAAGTGTTAGTCAAAAGAGAGCATTCCATTTTAGAGCACCAAAAATAAAGTGTTGTTCTAATCTATGAAAGCTCTTGAAAATTATATTTAGAACACCAAATTTGAAAGCATGAAAGTTGTGGAGTTCATTTGTTAAGAACCAAATTGAAAGATGTTTTAACTAGAAACCTCTTTTAAAAGATTATTTTTTAGAACACCAAATCGAGATCTTTTTCTAAACTAGAAATCTTTTTGAAAGATTCTTTTTTAGAACACCAAACCAAGATCTTTTTCTAAACTAGAAAACTTTTTGAAAGATTCTTTTTAAAGCACCATATTGAAATCGTGTGAGTTGTGGGATTTATTTGTTAAGCACCAAATTAAAAAAATTCTAATCTAAAAAGCTTTCAAAAAGTTTGGATTTGGACTGTTCACCTTCTTTGTGATAAAATTTTTAGTTGTTCTTGACGTAAAGTGCACCATATCCCTGCAAGAGCTACACAAACAAAAAACATTCCAAACAACCATTTGTTAGTGTTAGAAATAAAAAAAATACCTCTATAGATTTAAATTGAAAATGCATAGAGAGAAAACGATAATTTTAAGTAAAAGCGACCCTATTATTTTTGGAAAATGCAGTTAGAAAATTCAAAAGTGCCCATGTCATCAAAAATTGTAGTCCAAATTTTCAAAATAAGTCCCGTTTTTTAAGCATAAGCATCTTGAAAAGTCAAAAGTGGTTAAAAAAAAAAGCAATTGCGATAGAAATGAAGGAGCTACTGCGTGAGATTTTTGTAGCTTTTGCGTGAAATTTTTTCAAGTGCATTTCTAGAAAGTGCATCTGCATTCTGGAACCTACAACTACTTAATTAAAACTCATAGAAAAGTCAGTGTTAAGGACCATCGTCCCACCGGGCATGCCAAAATGTGTAAGGGGGAAACTAATATGCATAATAGATAATCAATGTAAATGAATTAAACAAGATCTTATTCAAACAAAGATTAATATTGATACCCATTACTCATGAAATGAAGCTACGAAGAAATGAAATCAAAGGACAGAACATAAATTGAATTCATAAAACATAGCATTACCATCCCTTGTCAAAGTGTATCACAATGATGTTGGATTATTTTTGTATCAATACGAAGCCTCCATTTATGCGTTTGCAAAATCTCTAAATGTGTGTGTTTATCAAAGATGTGTGTCAAAGTTCTTCAACAAATTGATTATACTCTCAACATTACTTCATTGTGCAAAATATGTCAATTCTCTAATTGTTTTTGAGGATGAAGATGATTGTTGTATAGATTTTGTGTTTTGAAATGAATGATCGAGATCGCATAGTAGAATATCCTGATCAATGGTTGAAAGATGTTGAGAGGAACTAGATAGGAACAATCAGTAGATTTTGATTACATAATTGGTGTGATTGATGAAATCAATTTGAGTGTTCAGTGGAATTGAGGAAATAGATAGAGCTTTCAGTGGGATTGAAGAATAGATGAATTATCCAGGAAATGGATGAATCAGTCAACCAATCAGAGTGAGAAATCAGGGGATCATAATTTTTTCAATCGTAAAAGTGGGTGAAGGTAACTAATTAATTTGAATTATTTAATTAAGCCTTTTGAGTTGAATGTGCAAGTCATGTTTGAATTTTGCAAACAAAGTTGTATTTTTTTGTTTTGACCTTTTTGAATGATGTTTGAATAATTTATTTAATTATTCAAGTTTAGGGGAAAGTGAAGTATTTAAACTATTAAATATTATTAATTTAATTAATTTTGGGGAATAGGGTGAATTAGCAACATAATTAAATAATTGATGTTATTTAATTAATCAGGAAGAAGAAGGATCAGATTATGACTTTATTAAATAAATGAAATTTATTTAATTAGTCAAAAATGATGAAAAAGTGAATTAATTAAATAATGTAATATTATTTAATTAATAGAGAAAATTAGGTTTTTTGATGTAATTGATGTGGAATGTAGTGATATTAGGTGATAATGATGTTGATGATTAGAAAATGTCATTTAAGATGTGTGATATGTGTTAGGTCATTTTTACATGTCTACAGTTGTAAATATTTATAAATTTGTATACTATCCTCCTCTCAAGATTAGTGTAGGAAGTTGTTCCACTACCTTAGCTTCCTTACAATTGGTATCAAAGCCTAATCACCTTTGGTTTTAGTTGTGGGTTGTTGAGTTTTTGAACTAATCTAGATTTGAGTGAGAGTTTTTGTAAAAGATACTTTGTGATCTCGTTGCAACAATTTTTAGATGGAAAGTTCATCAGGGAGAATAGAGGTGGATAATTTTTTTGGAAATAATTTTGAAATGTGGAAGCTAAAGATGGAGGATTTATTGATAGATTGAGATATGTGGGATCCTGTTGATGAGAATGTTTCAAGGCTTGAAAATCCTAATTTGGTTGCTCAATATGATGTTATGGACTGTAAATCCAAGGTTCTAATCAGATTGTGCTTGGTAGAATCTATTTTAATCAATGTCCATGAAGAGACCTCTACACAAAAAATATGGAATAAACTTCATGAGATGTATCAAGCCAAATCTTTAGTGAACAATATTTTCTTGAGTAATAAATTTTATTCCTCGAGAATGGAAGAGGTTGGATAGATTATAGACCACCTGGAAGCATTCAATATGTTGGTGGCTCAATTGGCATCAGTTGGTGTCAAAATGGATGAGGAGGAGAAATGTCAGATCTTGCTTTATTCTTTTCCTATTTTGTGGGATTCTCTTGGTATGCATTTTGGGAGTACTTCTATTATATTGAAGACTGAAGATGTGGTGGGTTGTTTTCTTTCTAAAGAGATGAGGATGAAGGTATCCATCAGTTCTAAAGAGGCCCTAAATGTTCATGGAAGACCTAAGGAAAAAATGAAAAAAGAATGAGAAGCGTGATAAATCCAAGTCCAATGGGAGATCCAAATATCGTGGAAAGTCCAAAGTTATATTCTAGAACTATGATAAGCCTGGACATATTCATAAGGAATACGAAGAAGAAAAGAACAAGAAAAAGAAGAAATTTGATTCAGACTATGAGTTTGAGAAGGAAGGTGGTGATACATTCATTATAGCTTTGGAAACTCATGAGGGTAATGATGCATGGTTAATTGACTTAAGTGCATCTTTCCATATGAACTTTAATAGAGATTGGTTTTTTGAATATGAAGAATTTGATGGGGGTAAGGTGTACTTGGGTGATGATTCTTATTTAAATATTGTTGGCCATGGTAAAGTTAGAATTAGGTTTCCTTATGATAGAATAAAAAGGATTAATGGTGTGTTTCATATCCTTGGATTACCACAAAATTTATTATTTGTGAGAAAACTAATAGATGTAGGTGTGCAGGTAGTAATTTCAAATGCAGGATGTGAGATGATTAAAGGTGCATGGAGATTGCTAAAGGTTTCAGATATGGCACATTGCATAACCTTGATGCATGAACTGTTGAGTGCAATACTAATTTTTTTAAAAGAAAGTCTATGGAAAAGTTGAGAGTTTCATCTTCAACAAATGTTCATGGCTTTTAGGTACCCAAGGTTTCTCTTTCTTCTAAGTCAAATTTATTTGTAGAGAAAAATATGTTATGGCACCATAGACTTGGACACATTGGAGAAAAGGGTCTAAATACCTTGAAAAATAAAAACCTTGTTGAAGGGTTGTATGATTGTATGATTGTAATATTGAATTTTATTTTTGTGAGCATTGAATTTATGGAAAACAAAACTATGTTTAGTTTTACTTGAGTTCTCATAAATTTTATGTTGTATTGGATCTTATTCATTATGATGTGTTTGGTCTTGAAGATGTTCCTTCAATTGGAAAATCCACTTATTATGTTTCATTTACTGATGATTATAGTAGAAGGACATGTGTATATTTTCTAAAGAGTAAATATAAAGTTTTTAGTCAATTTAAATAATTTAAAGCAATGGTTGAGTTGTAGACTAAAAAGAAAATAAAATGTTTGAGGACTGATAATGGTGGTAAATTTTTCTCTAATAATTTTGATAGATTTTGTAAATATTGTTGTATTTATAGACAAAAGAAAAATATATATTCTCCACAACATAATGGAGTTCCAGAAAGAATGAACATAACACTAATAAAGAAGGCTAGGAGTATGTTGGGTTGTGGTCTAGAAAAAAGGTTTGTTGATAACATGCCTATAGAGGCATGGTCAGGTCATAATCCTTCATTAAGACATCTTAGAGTTTTTGGTTGCAAGGCATATGCTCACGTGCAAAAGGAGAAGTGAACAAAGTTGGAGAACAAGGTTGTAAAATGTATCTTCATTAGATAAAGTTATGGTGTACAAGGATACAAGCTTTGGGATCTTGTCACACAAAAGGTAATATATAGTAGAATTGTTATTTTTAGAGAAAATAAGTTGTCTTCTATTACATTGTAACTGAAATAAAGTAAACATGAATATGTCATTCAATTTCCTTCTACACCTGAGAAAGTTAAATCAAGGCCTATGGATAGACAAGAAGTTAAGGAGAGCTCATCTAGCTCTGAATCTTTAGAAGAGGAAAAATATCCAACTTAGCTTGTTCATAGGTCTACAAGGTATAGAAAACCACCTAAAATTCATTCACCTAATGATTGGATATGTATTTTTTCTTTGAAAACTAGCATGGATGAACCCAAATAGGTAGAAGAGGCATTAGGTATGAATGATGAAAAATCTTGGAAGATTGTTATGGATGGAGAAATGGTAGCTTTGAAAAAGAATGATACATGGGATCTTGTACCATTTCTTGAATGAAGAAAACCTTTTGGTTGCAAATGGGTGTTAAAGAAAAATATTGGTTCAAATGGAGGTATGAGAAGTATAAAGCAAGGTTGGTTGAAAAATGTTACTCTCAAGTTGGGGGTATTGATTATGGTCAGATGTTTTTTCCTACTACAAAATGGCATCCATTAGATTTTTTAATTTATATTGCTACTTCTTATGATTTAGAGGTTGAGAAAATGGATGTGAAAACTATTTTCCTTCATGGTGACTTGGAGCAAGATATTTCTATGACATAGCCAAAGCACTACATGGTGAAAGGAAAAGTAAATTGGTTTGAAAATTGAAGAAATCTTTGTATGGCCTAAAATAGAGTCCTAGGATTTGGTACCAAAAGTTTAATACATTTGTGTTGAGTTTGGGATTTGAGTGTTCTAAATTAGATCATTGTGTTTATTATAAAATTGATGATAATCATTTCCTATTTATTACATTATATGTTGATGATATGTTATTTATTGGCAAAGGGAAAGGTATAATTTCAGAACTAAAAAATCAACTTGTTGCTAAATTTGAAATGAAAGACCTCGGTGTACCTAGACACATTCTTGGGATGGAAATTAGAAGAGAGAGAGTGAAAATAAAGCTATGGATTGGTCAAAGTAACTATATCAATTCAATTTTATAAAGGTTTGATATGTAGAATTGTAGACCATTGTGTGTTCCCTTTTCAATTGGAACAAAGTTATCTATTTCAAATTATCCAACATCCCCATCAGAGATGGAAGACACGAGTAGAGTTCCTTACTAGAGTGCACTTGGAAGTTTGATGTATGCTATGGTTTGCACTATACTAGATATTTCCCAAGCAGTGGGAGTTATTTCTAGATATATGTATAATCCTGGTAGAGTTCATTGGGATGCAGTTAAAAGAGTCTTTAGATATTTGTGTGGCACCTCAAAGTATTCCTTGTGTTATCATAGTAATTTGACTGAAGATGATATTTCCCTTGATATTCATGGTTATGTGGATTTAGACTGGGTAGGTGATGTTGATAGCAGACAATCCACCAGTGCTTATATGTTTACTTTATTTGGTGGTGCAATTAGTTGGATGAGTAAGCGATAGGCCATGGTTTCTTTGTCCACTACTAAAGTTGAGTATATGGAAGTTACTCATAATTATAAAGAAGCCATTTCGCTTAAGATATTGTATTCAGATATTGGAATAAAACAAGGTGCAATGATAATTTATTGCAACAGTTAGAGTGTGATATGTCTATCTAAGAATCTGAAATTTCATGCCAAGACCAAGCACATTGATGTACAATATAATTTTTTTATAGATATAGTTGAAGATGAAAATGTGAAGTTGGTTAAGGTAGAGACTTTGATGAATGCTTTTGATTCTTTAACTAAGATTGTGAGCAAAAACGAATTCAAATGGTGTTCAGAGTCTATGGGCCTTTCAACCCCTAACAATTAAGAGATGATGTTTATACTCCCTCTCGTTGCTCTTTCAAGGTGTTTTGTTGGGAAAATATGTCTCAACCTTGCAATTACATAAGGTAGTATTGATAGATAAGCATGAGGGGTGTGGGGAGGGGGGGTACCCTCTGTGAGGGGACTAGGGGCTGCATGCCCCGATGGGGGAAATGCCCCTAAAAGCCAAATTATATATATATATATATTATAAATATGGATCGTTCATCATTAGCTCTCAGATCTGTCAGTCGATATTTTGTTGGCTTGAATTTCCCTAGAATGCAACCCTATTTTATGAGGGTGTTGTATTACAACTGTGTATTGTGATAGATTTTGAGTCTGATAGTGGTTGGATCTTTGGTTTGTGATACTCAATGTGAGAATCTTGTTCTACAAGTATATTGTAATCTTTGTGATTTATGAATAATATATTGGGCTACTTTTGGAGTGTGGTGTTTTTCTCCCAAAATAGTTTTCCCCATGTAAATCACTGTGTTGTGGTATGCATGATATTTATGTTTATTTGTGTTTATGTTTTGTAACTGTTGTAAAGATCTATAAAGTTTTGCATTATCCTCCTCTCAAAATTAGTGTAGGAAGTTGTTCCTCTACCTTATCTTCCTTACATTCTATGATGTTGAGAAAAAGCATGCTCATCATATCCCTTTAGCAACCATATAGATGGATGTAATGGTCTAATGAGATGAAGAGACATCATATTAGAAACAATAAAATTTTGAAGAAATTTCAATAAAGGCTCATTCAAATCATTGTGAACCCAACTATTTAGGTTGAAATAAAATGAGTTAGTAATAAAAAATGCAAAAACAAAAATAAAAAAGCATATTCATGATAGAGAAGAAGGTAAAATAATACTAAAAAATTAAATAAAGATGCATCAAACCTAAATTGGCATATGATATGTGTTCCAAAATGATGGGGTGATATATAATTTATCTTATTATATAGTTTCTACTCAAATAGACAATATGATGTTAGAATTTCAATGATTCATTAAGAAAATAGTAGCATGATGATAGTGTGTGAATAGTTGATGAAATGAGAGGGGGAAACCTCTCTTAAATAGATTTTTTGGATAAGATATGTAGGGATAGGATGAAAGGATATGATCAATGGCTAATGTTTAACTACAAGGAGAGGATTATGTGCCTTATGACAAGTGTCACAAGAGGATGAAAAATTCAATATCAATGGGAATTGTTTTAAAATCATGAAATGAAAGGAGATGTTAGCAAGTGGATGAATATGGGATGATGAGGTGGAAGGTTAAGAATTCTCACATGTGTGAGAATATAGGTGTCATGTTTGGAGAGCATGCTAACATGTTGGTGAGCATGGGGGTGGCACGTGTGGAGAGCATGCTCAAATATATGATATTAAGGTGTGGGGATGGATCAAGGTCAAGGGATATGGTTGAGAGCTATCATGTATCCAAGCTACCATACTCACACATGTGGGAACATGGAGTGATATGTGTGAGAATGGAGTGGTATGAGTAAATAATTATCACATATGTGTGAGCATGGAGTGGGATTAAAGACACATGTAAAGGAAGGGAGGGTGAATATTTTAGTTTATGTTGATGAATTGGATGATTGAGATTAAAAGGAAAAGGACTAACAATGATGAGGAATTAAATGTTAAAAATAAATATTAGGAATGGAATAGTTAGTTTAAATCAATTAAGTAGTATTAATTAATTGATTTAGTTGTTTTGTGTCTTGCACAAACGCCCTGTTAAATGAGGACCCCCTTCTTTATTTTTCTTGGTTTTCTTTCTCTTTGAGTCTAGGGTAGTTTGCTTTAGGTTAAAATTTGGTGCTTTCTTGCTTTGGTTTTGGGCTGTAATTCTCTTTTGGGTTCATATTTTGGGAGGTTTGTAGAGGCTTGATTTTTTTCAAATGACCTCTATTATTTTGCAAGGTTGAAGGACCCTCATTTTTTGACAAAGCCTCCATTTCATGAATTTAACCCTAAATTGACCAAAGGTTGAGTGGTCCTCACTATTCCACAAGGTTAGAGGAGGTCTATTTTCTTGAAAAGGTGGGCATCTATCAGACTTCCAAAACCTAGTGCTTGCTGCATTGTATTGTAGAACATTTATGGTGGTTGGTGGCTGAGGGTATATAAGCATTTTACCTAAGGAATTTAGCATTTATACTATCAACCTTGGTCCCACTAATAGATACCATAAAATTGATGAACTATAGGGGTTAGTGACCAATATTGTCCATAAAATGAATAAAGATGAGGCCACTAACACTGAGTTAAGATTCCAAGTAGCCAAGGTCATAGCCTTCATCAAGTATTTGGTGACTCCAATCTAGAGGGAACAAGGGAAAGTAAAAATCTTGTTGTTTCTATCAAAGGATGAGGTAGACAAGATGGAGAAGATGAAGTCATGGGCCCAGTCTACCCAAAATTGGATAGAGCATACTCTTGATAGTGACAATAAGGTAATTGATGTTGCCATATAGGTAAGAAATAAATTCCTTATTCTTAAGGAATAGGTGAGTAAGATATCTAAGGATTATAGTAGCAATGAGAAATACCATGGCCTAGTATTTCCCAAATTAGAGGCTATCCAGAAGCCACCCAATGAATTCTTGAAAAAAGAGGGTATCTTGACTAAAGAAAAGATCAAAGAACCCCACTATTGGATGCATTCTATGAAATTATGGAGGGAAATATTATGGTAGATTGAGTAGGAGGTGGATAAAATTGATACCCAAATAAAGGAGGTTTTGGGCTCATGTGGCCAAATTTTGAAGGTGCTAACTAAATCTAAGATTGAAATTACCAAGGAAATGGATGAGAAAGTTTTGAAGTATAAATAGAAGTTGCATATTCATAAGGATTCCATCGATGAGTTATCTATAGATTGCATGGATGAGGTTGCCTAGATTTTGGTTGAAATACAAAATTTTGTTAATTTGAAAGATGCATGGAAGGATCTAAACCATTAGTTGATTGATAATTATGATGTCCAATGTTAAAAAATTCATGCTTCTACTAGTCCATGTAATGATGAGATCACTCTTGTCTTGAAATTTTTTGTGAATTTTGTCATTAGAGAAAGATAGAAGGAATAAGTGTAATAAAAGACAAATTTTTGTGATCCTAGATGCTAATTGGCTTACTTTTAGATGTATTCAAAAGTAGATTTTTTGGGAACTCATGCCCCAAATTTATTGGGATTTTATAAATGTAATTTAATGATGAAATGAAATATGTTGTAATTTTACATATCTTCGAGAAAATTTGTAGCTGAATTCAACTGGATATAGATGACGAATATGTAACAAATATTTAATGCACTCCATTTATTGAATGCTAATGTAATCTTGGCCCTTGGTGTTGGGATGATCTTCACCATTAGTTATCCCCTAGGTTTGTTGTCCTTGCCTATAAAAGGCAATATTCTCTCATTGTAAAGGGTTGTTTTAAAAAAAAAAAAAAAGTGGCTAGCCACTATATATTTATATATTAGAGAATAATAAGATGTACATTTGCTAGCTCAAGGGGCATACCAGGAGGAAAGAGCCAGTGAGAAAACCTCTGGTTGTAGCCCAAAATAGAAAAGCAGAATAACTAATTCATAAAATTACAAAGAGATGACTATTTACAATCATATCAGGAACTATTTATCTAAGATTATAATCTTGTAGATAATACCTGATTTACATAACAATTCAAAGGCTGATGGCTTACAAGTGATTACAAAATCTGCAACACCAGCAAAAAATTATTGCATTTCTTGTTACTCCTCCATCTGCATGAAGTCATTCAAGTTATCACCCTGTTCTTCATTACCTTCTTCCTTCAGCTGAGAGTTTACAACTATGTTCATGTCCGGAATATGAGTAATCGCAAACCTCATGTTGTTAGCACCATGTGCCTGAGTTTGTACCACAAAATGAGATCCTTCAGGGGCTGGAGAATGCACATACCTTGAATTTCTTTGTAATGGAGACCCTGCATGATAACAATTATGATGAAGAAGAAAATAAATATAATGAAATTTCTCCATGAAGCTTTCAGTCATATCCCTCCCCAACTGGTGAGAGAACCTTGATAATGCTTTATTCAAGTGACTGGGGTCAAAAAATTCTAAAGATAACTTTAAAGCATCATAAGCATTAACAATTGCTTTGTTATGAGATAAAAGATAAGGAGGAAAGATACCACCCACACAACCTTCTCCAAGTGAGAAAACATATTTTTGAGCACTAGAAAGAATTGCCTCGTTTTTTGAGAAATGTGGCATTTACCATTGTATCAGCTATGGCATTAATTGAATCCAAGCACTGTAAAATATCCATAATGTTAGATAAAAAGATGGAAAGAATATTTGATGGAAAGATCAGCCTTCTTGATTTAGGATGTAGAACCTCGCTCCCAATTATGCATTTGAAACATTTATAATCACAAGGGCAGCGAAATTTGAAAACAATTTGAAGATGCCACATATCAAGCTTACCAGTAATTGGGCTCTCCCAGCTCTGAACTGGGAGCCACATTCTTAAATTCTGTGGGAGATAATCCATTAATTTACCTGTGACAGACATTGAGTTGCTAGCTAAACAAAACAATCTTTGATTAGAGCAAAGATAACTAAGCCAACATTACTTGTTCGAATAAGATGAAAAGGTAATTCACTCCATATATATAAGCACACAACTGCCTTGAACCTTGTAAGCTTACCAACTTATCATGACAAAGTACCTTGAAAGGCTTAACACAAAGTACCGAATGTGTTAAATAAAATTATCAGATTTATTTTGACAGCATATGATAGACCTCGAACCAACAATTCCTCTCCACTTGGTATGGGAGAAAACCAAAAATTTTGCCATGTGATTTTAACATGAAACTACTTGACACACTCATCATGCCAACCTTAAGAATATGTTAAAATTATAGATACTTGTACCTGCTTAAATGATTTGGAGAAACCATGAAATACAAACTTTATCAATGCTTGTCAACAGAAATTCAAATTGTACTCCTTCATAACATATAATCATATGCACAGAAACCCAAGCTTGCCTTATGATCTCAACTTCGTACTTTTTGAATCATACTTACTCAATGATAGTGACTTGCAAGATGGGAAGGGGAAAAATCAATCAATATCATCTGCAAATATTAATTCTTGTTTAAAAGCCAAAAGACTAGTTGAAGAATGATAAAATTTGGATGAAAACATCAAAGATAAAAGTGATAGTTGAAAGTTGAATATGTTGGTACTTCCAACTAGCACCTCCATAGTTGCTACTTCCAACTATATTTTATTAATCCACTTGAATACCTTTTTCTCAAAGACATATTTCCTCTTTTGAAATTATTTTTTCCAACTCAAAATCAATTTTCCCAATTTCGACAATATGAGTCACTTCTTTTTCAATTTGGTCACATCCCAAATTAGCTAAGTAGTCTGCCACCATATTTCCTTCTCTATAAGTATATAGTAAATTGTAATGCAAAAAATGGTTCAAAAGCCTTAGAATTTGCTTTATAATATAAGCTACTTTCCAATTATGTGAATTTCCTTCCCTGTAGGCATTAATCAGAATAAGGGAGTCACCTTTGATCTCTAAACTTGAAATTTTAAAATCTAGGGCCATTCTCAAACCATTTAGCAAAGCTTGTGCTTTATCTTCATTATTTGTACCATTTAGTAATTTGATGGATTTTACATATAGGACTAAACCTTTATGATCTCTTATAACTATCCCAACTCCTGAATTTCCTGGGTTACCTCTTGAGGCACCATCAAAATTTAGTTTAAAAATTCCCAAAGGAGGAGATAGCCATACAACCTTAGATCTATCAATTTTATTTGACACGTTGTGAAGACTACCTTTGAAAGGGAGAACCAAAAGAGGCCAATTTGAAAGAGATTTGGAATCCCAATCCGAGAAAGATGAATCAGTATGCTTGTTTTTTGTTACATAGGCATTTACTATTTCAGAAATTGATATTTCTAAAGAAGACAAAATATGTTCTATACTCTATTTTTCCTTCCTAAAAATGCATTTATTCCTTGACCACTAGATAGACCATAAGACTGAAGCATGAATCACTTCCCATATGCAAGCAAAAAAGGAAGACTGGTACAATTTAGGCCAGCTAGAGAATAAATCCCATATAGTGTTTGGCAGAGGTAACTAAAACTTCAACCTTGATAATCCAATATGCTAGCAACTTTGAGCAATTGAACAAGGAAGAAACAGATGATTGGCATCCTCTAACTCCAGATCACATAGAACACATTTGAAAGGAACATAGATTTTTAATCTTGAAAGTTTATCACTTGTTAGGATTTTGTTCTAAATTGCTGACCAAGCAAAACAACCTACTTTTGGTAAAAAAATTGAATTCCAACAAAAACTATAAGCTTTATTAGTTTGATATTGAGAATTAGTTTTTGAGATGGAGAGGTAACCATCTTTGACTGAGTAACAACCTTTATGTGATTTTTTCCATATTAATTTGTCTGAGCAAGATGAAACATAAACTATTCTATCCTTGAAGATGGAGGCAATGATTGCCTTATGATTGTTATCAATTGGTTCCTTACAAAAATCCTTCCAGTTGACTTTTCTTGATAATGGGTCAACATTGCAGAACCTGTTGGAGGATTTGAGATAGTAAAAATTCTTGATGAATTCTGGCAATCCAAATACTTATTTTTCATTATACGACACCATTTTAATGAAGGATTTGAGAACAATCGCCAAACCATTTTGGCACCTAAGGCTAGATTTCTATCATTAAGGTTTTGAAGACCTGCACCTCCATTTAACTTACTCATACACATAGCCTCCAAAGAAATTAGAGGTATCTTTTTTTTAACATCCACATTACCAAACCGCAAGAATTTTCTGATTAGTTTTTGAATTCGGGTTAAAATAGATTTGGGTGCTTTCAAAACTGACATAAAATAATTTGGAATAGACGACAAAACTAATTGACTAGAAGAATTTTTCCTGCTAGTGAGAGCCATCAACCTTTCCATGAGAGCAATTTTGATTGAATATTTTGAATAATTTTGATCCAATAAGAAACCCTATTTTGGCCTGTAAAGAACAAAATTCTTAGATATTTACTAGGCAACTGATCCTGGCTGAAACCAAAAAGCTTGACAATAGATTTTTCAGTTGAAGCTTTAGTGTTAAACAGATAAATCTTTGAATTATCTTCATTTACCGTTTGGCTTGACACTCTTGTGCAGTTATACAAGAGGGGTTTTATGCTTTTTGCTTCTACTAGATCTGCTTTACCAAAAAGAAGTGTATCATTAGCAAATAAGGAGTGAGTTACAGATATATTGGCATTTGAAAAGATAACTCCTTTAATCTTCCCTTGAAGATTTGCATTTTTAAACGATCTACTCAAAGCTTCAGCCAAAATGATAAATAAGAATGGTGATAATGGATCACCTTGACGAACACCTTGAGAAGAATTGAAAAACCCTACAGATGGCCATTTATTAACACAAAAAACCTTGCACCAGAAATGCAAGCCATTATCCATTTACACCATTTAGGAGAGAAATTGAACTTCAAAAGCACTTGTTTCAAAAAGCAGCAACCAACTCTATCATATGCTTTTTGCATGTCTAGTTTAATTATCATGGTTGACAATTGATTTGAAGCTATAGTATGCAAAGTTTCATGAGCCACAATTTCTCCTTCTGGGGTTTCTCTACCTGGAACAAAACCACCTTGCTCCTCTGATATAATTAAGGAAATGAGTGGATGAAGGCGAAGATAAATTTCTTTTGTGAAGATTTTGTATATTGTATTGCAAAGTGAATTAGGCCTAAAATCTAAAAAAGATTTAGGAGACAGGATTTTTGGAATGATGGCTATATTTGTGACATTGAACTTTTTTAACATTCCTCTAGATTTTCTTGACTCTTCCAAGGCACTTAAGATGTCAAATTCAATAAACTCCTAACATTTTTGGTAAAAAATGGCTGTGAAACCATCTGGACCCGGGGCCTTATCTGGTGACATTGAAAAAACAACCTCTTTAATTTCTTTAAGAGAGAAAGGAGCAAGCGGTCTCAAATTGTCTTCCGAAGAGACCAAAGGTGGAATATGCTGCAAAAGTTCCTCTCTTTCAACAGATAAATTCCCATTTTTGTTATCAGGCTTTGATAACAGTTTGGAGAAAAAATTAACTGCTTCGTCCTGAATATCTTTCTCATTAACAAGGATAACACTTGACACACTATCTTGAATTGCAAATATTGAAAATTTTGATTTTTTGGCCTGAACCGAATGATGAAAAAATTTGGTATTTTTATCACCATCTTTCAACCACAATTCCCTAGATTTCTGCCTCCAATATTCTTCTTCACGAGATAACAATTATTTCCATTCAAGTTGCAAAATTTTTTGTTCTTCAAATGTATTGTTATCTAGCCCATTGAGAATGATTTTCTCATTTATTTCCACTAGTTTTTTATACACTAGATCTTTTTGAGAAATTTTTTTTTTGAAAACTAATTGGTTCCAAGATTTAAGATTCTTCTTGACAAAATCCAATTTATTACTTAATTGGAACATTTTTTACCCTTGCACAAAATGAGTTGAATTCCACCATTGTTTTACACAATTGATTAGGTCTGGATGTCTAAGCCACATAGACTCAAATTTAAAAGAAGAATGACACTTTGACTTGAAAATATTACCAGATATAGTCAAAGAAATGGAAAAATGATCAGAGGCTACCAAAGATAAAATTTTTGAAGAGGAGGAATACTCCGAACCGATCCAATTTGAAGAAATTAAGAATCTATCTAATCGCTCAACAATTTGCAAGAAAATTTTCCTTCTATTGGTCCAAGTGAATAAACCATTTATAGGCATTACATCCCTCAATGCATTGTCTTGAATGAATGATGCAAAATAAGACATTACAACTTTGGGAGGGCTTATTCCACCTTTTCCCTCCCTCTCATTAGCAATTGCATTAAAATCACCCGCCAAAACACATTTATCTTGACCTATCAAATCAAGTTTTGACTTCAGTAAATCCCAGAGTAGTTTTTTATTTGAAGAACTGGTTGGACCGTAAACATTCAGAAGCCAAAATGAAAGATCAAGATAAGAAACATACATTAATTGCCAGTTGTGATGGAATGAGATATTAGAAATACTAATTGTCTTACTATTCCAAAGAGTTATTAAACCACCCGAAGCCCCTTGAGAGGGTGAATGAGATGCACCCCAAAAGTGCCATTTTTTTTTAATTAATAAAAAGGACTCTTCAGAGGTGTTTGTTTCTTGTAAAACAATAATGTCAGCCCTTGAAACATCCAATTTTTGTTTCACTTGGTACTTTTTGTTAGATGCATTTAAACCTCTGACATTCCAAGAAATAAGTTTCATTGTAACTTGGGAGAGCAACAAGCTCTCCTTGGCCTTTCTTGTTTTGAAGACTTACCTAGACTGTCATCTAGGGTCGATTGAATTCCCTTTGAGATTTCTTCTTGAAGCTTCATGGCTAAAGATTTCCTTCCTCTCTTAGCAAGAGATTTTGAATTATTAGGAGATAATTTTGATTGAGAAATAGAGCAATAATCCTCTCTAAGAGGCTCATCCCCAAAAACTTCTGAAGTGATGTCATCAATAAATTGCTCACCTACGAAAATTAGAGACTGATCAATAAAGTTTAACAGATCATCTTTTGATGGCATCACATCATGAATAAGATCTTGATTTTCTAGAGCCAAAGATAATTGAAGACTATCAACTTCACTCTGATAAAAAATGGAAAGATTACTATCACAATTATTTCTCACACCCAAAGTTAACATCGAAGCACACTGGTTTGCTTGAAGAAGACAATTGAAGCTTAATTCAGGGAAAATAAAATTTAAAGAATAAAGAAAGATCTTTAGTGGAGAGTGTAATGAAAAACCCCAGTTATTAGCACCAGGCATAACAACCTGCTTGAAAAGAGAGCGACTAGATTTTTTCTTGCTAAAAACATAACCTGCAAAAGAAACTTTACTTGAAATAGAGACCTAAGGCAAAATAACAACCTCATTATTTAAAGGAACAACATGAAATTTTTCCACCCTAAGAGGGCCAAACCCTGAATGGAAAGGTGCAAGAGTTTTTGAATGAACAAAGGAAAACCATCTGAAGCAAAGATCAAAAACATTCCCAAGGAAGATAAAATCAGAATTCCAAGAATTCTTGAATGAAGGTACAACAACAAAAGGAACTACTGAAGCTGCTAGCTTTACTGGATTTGAATTAAACCTAGTGGACCCACCAACATGAGATCAACATTTCTTAAATGGATGAAGAGGAAAATGACATGAACAACAAACTAGCTTGGGACCTTCTACTAGAACCGCTTGAACCCAAATACCAAAAACTGTTTTAATTTGAACACTTGAAGGCATTTTTTTTTAACATCCAATAAAACCGAAAACCTAACTGGCAAAGAAGGATTTGAGAAAAAATCCATATCATGATTCATAAAAATACCCAATTTATTACCAAGAATTTTGATAATACCATGTTCTCTATACTCCAAAGGTAAACCCTGAAATTGAACCCAAAAGGAAATAAAATGCTGCTTGACCTAATTAGGATTAAAATTCAGAGTCCATAATGTAGTAAAGAGGCCATTTCCTTCCATCATCCAAGTCTTTTTACGAAAAATGACATTTCGTGAATATTTATCAGAAAAAATAACCACAAAGTATCCTTCTCCTTTATCTAAATAAAACACGGTTGGAACCAACCCAAGAATTAAAAACCCATGACTACAAATTATCAAGAGGTGGAAGAAATTTCCAAAACTTACCAAATAGAGCTACATCCTTTAGATCCAAAATTTGCGGATCAAGCATACAATGAGGCAACGTGACCTCAACCCAAGAGGACCAATTCTTGAAAGATTTCCCTTTTGAGTTTCAGGAATTAACAAATTTATCAAAAACCCGAGGCTTAACAAAGTGAACATTAGCAGGTTGAACTTGAGGGCGAAAAGCACAACTAGGTTTATTGGAGCTGCTAGACATGACCAAAGGAGGATCCAATGACTTGGAGTCTAGACGCTTCAGAAAACCATTCCACATTGGAAGAACAATGTTGTTAGGAAACTTGAGAGGGACGGAAGTGGAAGATTTGGAACAAGGAATGGGAATGGAATTGGGAAATGTAGCAGGAGCAAGAATAGAGGGAGCAATTGGGGAAGAGGTAAAAGAATGACCAGCCACAACATCAGCCCATAAGCGATCAAAGAAAGAAGGAGAGGAAGACTTATAGATATCAAAGATAGGTTGGGGATCCCTGATGAAAGATTTCTTTCGGTGAGAAATTGGCAACCACTTCCCAAGATTGGCAGGAACATCCGACACCCACTTCCCATTTCTAAGACTGGCAGGAACATCCAACACCCACTTCCCATTTCTGAAAATAGAACCAGGAGAGCCCTTATTGAAGACACTAGAAGAGTTAGCAGGAGAACCAACATACTTGAACTGAGAGGAGCCAACAGGTAAAGGCGGTCGAAGAGCAAAATTTGAAACCCTAGGATGAGACCCAACTTTGCTAGCATTTTTTGGGTAGAAAGACCTAGGATTTTCAAATCCCTCAGAGAGAGGGACACGTGAAGCCCAAGAAGAACCGGGAGCCATAGAATGAGGTGGGCGGGAAACCCGAGGATGGCCAAGGGGGACCTCGGGAAAAGCAGGTTTTGAAAAATGGAAAAAATCTGTTTTCTCCCTCCGCAACGTGCGGTCCCACTTTTGCTTTTCCATAATTTTTTTAGATCCATTGTAAAGGGTTGTTGAACAAGAATTGTTGTAACCAAATATTTGAGATTAAAACAAGGAAAACATTGAATTGTGGTGCTTCACTTGTGGTTTCTTATGTTTGTATGGTTCCTTTTCTTCAATATTAGATATAGTTCAGTTATAATGATGATGAAGTGCGAAGATATCTGATAGATCTATGGTTCATACCATTTTTAGCTTCTTGATTGTAAGTTTCTTTGTATGGTTAGTTTTAACCTCATTTGATAAATAGTTTAACTGTCAATATTTGTTTAAGTTATGCCCAAATTAGTTATTTATGTGAATGTTCATAATTTGAAAATATTTTATTACCTTTGAAGATTGCACTATTCTTATGGCATTGTGAATTAATCTTTGACTAAGCAAGAATTAGTTTTAGTGGTGGATTCATCTATTTGAAGTACCAAATCATTATTGTCATTCTCCCTAGTTTTTCTTACTTGATCTCTTCTCAACCTAGTTTTTGAAATTTATTTTAGGATTTGAGTTAGTTTAGGAAAATAAGAGCCACCCAAATTGCATAATTAGATGTTGAAGTTTGTTTCCATATTTTAGATTTGGAAATCAAGTTAGGGTTTTCATGTCAAATTCAAACCATTCAAAACCCTCAAAAATCAAGTTCCAATGAGGTAATTGTAAGGCCCCTTGTTAAACAACAAAATATTAAACCACCAAGTTATTTTTGAAAATTCAAGACCTGACTATCAAAGCCTTGGAGTGATCTTTCTCAAGTCTTAGAGGTTATACTTAATTCCAAGAGAGACAAAATACTTTGTGTTTTTTCTATGTTGTGATGTGAAAAAACACTTTTCAACACGTTGGAGTAATTTGGGACTAAGAAAAGTTGATTTAATTGATTTAATTAATAAATCTTATGGAATAATATAAATTAATCAATGATAAATAATGAAGAAAATTAATTAAAAAATAAATTATTTAATTAATTTACAAGAAATTAGTTTGAATAATTGGTGGTAAATTTGAGGTGTTTACATTTTCCCCTTTTTGATATGGCATTACAACTAGAAGTGGAATCATGTCAAATAAGAATAAAATGAGAAAGATTGAGGATTTAGGTGGCAGGTTGTCCTAATTTCTAGAAATAATGTAGATGGTTGTAGATTGGAGGTGATACAAGATTGGTGAAGGATAATGCCTCAAACATCAAATATTAAAGATGTTAGTAAAGGAGTGGATAGATATGGAGTTGGATGTGAGAAGGGATTGAAGATGATGGAGAAATGAACTTAGTTAAGGAGGAATGGATCGAGAAGTTAGTCATGGTGGTGGGGACATGTCATTAAAGTAAAATTGTGTTGAAGAGTGATCTATTATTTTTTGTAGCACTAGAGTTATGGACCATCATATAATGGATCTGATGACATTGCATCATACACATATTAAATGAAGTGAAAAAATACATGTTTCAAATATCATAGCAATCCAATGGTCACATTGTCAAGGAAAACTATAATATAGAATATTGTGGTGATTATTATGGTGTGATGTATGAGGCACTATAACTATAGGCAACACATGAGAAAAAAACACAAACAAGAAAAAACATTTAAAATACATGATCTAGTAACTTGTGCAATATTGAAGCCAAGGAAATGGATGAAGGGATAGGATGGAGGTATGGAAGTGGAGGGGATGTTTGGTTTAGGATCAAGGATAAAAATATTAGATAGGATTAGATTTACCCCTTATTAATCTATGATACATGGATTGATTTGATGATGATGATGGAATTGTTAGTGATAGGAAAAACACAAGGATAGTTGTTGGTAATAAAGTAGCAATGTAGGAACAACCACTATAGATCTTACCACACTTTACTGAAAAATATCATGGAGCCTCAAAATTGAAAGGAAATCATGTAGAATAGGAATAGTATGAATGGGTCATGTCCCATTAGATATACATTTTTATAGATAAAGATATAATATAGTAGAGGAGGAGAAGAAGTGAGAGATATGTAATCTATAATATGTAAGAGATAGATAATTTGATAAGAAGACATAAATGGAAAGGAGACCATATGGATGCACATGAATGATCTTTGATATTACAAATATACCTATAGCATCATAAATTGTCACCCTTAAAAATTCACACTAGGTTTAGCTCCCCCTCATGTGCTTGGACCTAATTGTGTATTTAATTTTCCTATTTTGTAACAATCTTCAAAAAAATAGAGTTTGAAATGGGAATTATCATTTAACATGCATTTATCGACACTTAAGGCCCCAAAAATAATAGGCCTGGACTAGGGGGAACAATGCCCCTATACAACCTATTTTGGCCCAATTTAAAATATGTCGGTGTTAGCATTTTAATATTTAAATCCAAAATTATTAGTCAGCTATTGGTAATTGATTAGTGAGAAATTAAAGAATTGCATATAAATACAAGTATTTTTTCACCATTTGAAATCCTAATAAGTGCTAGCAATTTTGGAGAGAAAATTGAAGATCCTAAAATCAGTCAAGGAAATTCAAGGGAAGAATTGTCAACATTATTACAATGCTTTCATCAATTAAGACCATGCTTTCAAGTCATTATAAATAAGGAAGAAATTATGTGCAAGGAGCTACTATGATCAATCACGTCATTTTCATGAAGATGTATGAGTTACCCTATACATGCTAGTTACAACAATCCATTATGTTTTATGAAATAACCTTTTGCAGGTCTATCAAGCAATCAAGGTATCCATCAATAAAAATTTGTGGCAAATTGTGGTGTGACATCACTTCATCAAGGATTTCACATCAAGGTAACATTGTCATTTATCATTTATCATTTTAGTTAATTATCATTATTTTAGCCTCTGCTTGACCTAAGGTATGCCCTCTTGATCATCATCATTCTTTGTACGTGAAGGTAGAAATTTACCAAAATGGGGTTTGACTTAGGCAATCCCCTATACAACACTACATTTTCCCCTCTTTTCATGTATACAGGTCAAATTTAGAAGTCTCAATAGTTGACAGTCACAGGAAACATTGAGCAGATTGTAACCTACATCTCATTTTTTTTAGGTAAAAAAAGAAGCATCTTAGTCTATGTTTCCCAATGCCCTTGTCCATGTAATTAAGCCTCAAATTTCAATCACAAGTTCCTATCTTTATCTCATTCTCAGATCTGAAACTATTCTATGGTTTTCCATTTCCATTTGTATGATAAATTAAATTTTAAGATCTAGGGTTACATGTTAAATAGGCTTGTTAAAACACATAACAATTCATCTTGTTAGACACACAAGACAAATGAGAGGGGGGGTGAATCAATTGTATATTAAAACCTTTAAACCCTCATTAATCTTCAAACCCTTATTAAGCATTAGTATGAATGAACAAATGAAACATCAACACATCAACAACCATACACAATAGAACACCAGATTTTACGTGGAAAACCCTAGTCAGGGAAAAAACATGGTGAGGATTAACTTACATATATATGAATATCAACACTGATTATAAAAGGATCACTACCCAAAGGAAAGAAAGGATCAATGCTAAGGGCTCACTACCAAGGAAGATCACTTCTTCTGAAAAGAAAGAGATTACAAAGAAACTGTTATGTACAAGGAGGTTCACTACAGAGAAAGAAGAGAAACCACCACAACCTTTGTATCAATCCCTCCAAAAAATTCAAGCATGTTGAAATGTAGACACCTTCTACTTGTTTCTTTTGATAGTCTTAGTTGTTCATGCTCACACTCAGATGACAACACTTTATCACATACACATCATTTTGCACCACACACTTCTCCAACAACTGACCTAGCATTTATATCCTCCAAACCTCAAAAAATATTCTCCAAGTCATCTTCAATGTGTTGGTGGTTTAAAATGCAACCCAACTAAAATTTTGAAGCTCTCTAAGAGGTAGCCAACCTCCATATTAAAGAACCAGAAAGGCTAGTGGCCAACTGACAAGATTCAGTCAAAGACTAAAATCTACTACACTTCAGGCTCTGTAAGACCTAGGGGGGTAACCCTTTAACAATATCTAAAAATATGAACACACAAGTAACATGATACTGCTTAACAAATGATGCTCTCACAGAAATATGTTGAGAAACCTAAAATATCACTTAACATTGGCAAGATATTGAATAAATTCTATCAACCAGCATGAAGAACATGACAAACGCAACTCAACAAAATAGATTTGAAATGGTTTTTATTTAAAGAGTTGGGACCACACTGAAAACAACATAAACATTATAATGGACCAGTGCCATAAATATGGGCTATGGAGTCATATAACTGACATTTATCTGTTAACGTTGAACATGCTCTGAAGGTCTTGCAAATGTTTTCACATTATGACAACCAAACTACTGTAGCTTTCTCTGATAATTCTGCCTATAAATCCACCTAAAACATAACACTCCTGTCACATTTGTCAAGCAATTATACTATCCTTGAACAATAAGCAATAATAAAAGCAACTTGTTCTTTATCAAAGCAATTGCACCATTTCATAGAACATAAGGCAACAACAAATGTAGCTCAAATGCAAAAAATGTGCATGAACAGATTCAAATAATTTTATTATTGAATCCAAAATAGCATTACAATTCAGCCATGGAGAAAATTATCAACTAAAATAAACATAACAAAACAATTCAGAACATACACTTTCAGATTAAAAATGACTAACAGTCATATTTCCTCCTAGCTTTACAATCTACCCATAGCTTCTGCCTGACTTGCAGAGCTTTCAGAAATTGGAACCATTACAATTGAGAAGAGAAAAGAAGATATAGAAAATAGAAGCAAATAGGAGCAGCCCTAGAACTGATTTGGAAATTCCATCTGGAAGCTTCATTCACCATTGATCAAATTGAAAAGAATATCTCCTCATTATTCCTCTGCAGCAACAAACATATTCCCTCCAATTGCCTCAGCTCATCATTGCCCAGTAACACAAAATCAGCCCATGTGGAGAATCTCATCATTCACCCAACTACTGGAAAATACCTCTTCCCATGAAAACTCATGTTTCAACACTTTTCCTCTTCACTTTGTAATGTTGCACTTATATTTTGCTTTCATATTTTTATATGTGCCCGACACAAAGTCTCCTTTATAAAGTGAATAGAATTACTTTTCCCATACTTTCCTTTGCTACACTTTATTTTTTCTTCCCAGATTTAAAATATTCAAGTTAAAAATAAAGTCCTTTTGATAGTGAATATTTTATTTACTTCATAAAATTCTCCCCTCGTACCATTTACTTTTACATGCATCACTTTTAAAAATTTGTCCGATGAGAGCAATATTATGGGGTAATCATGTTTTACCCATGTTTCATTTTTTACCCTCACAACTGAGACATATACATTTCAAATAATAAATTTGCATAGAGTAAAAGATTTTACCCATCCATCCTGGAGCTTTTATTTTACTTTACTTTACCCAAAGCTTTGCACACAAATGGTGAAAATACAAATAGGTAAATAAGCTTTACTCCATTCCATTATTCACTTTCATAATAGAAAATCCCCAATGCTTTTACTCTCGGGAAACATTTTAATTTTACATGCTTGGCCATTTACAATTTTCTATGGGCCCACCCCCCCTTTCATTTAAATATCAGGTCACATTAAAAACCCATTACCATTTAAAATATAATGGCCTCTTAATATTTTATTTAACAAACTATCCCTTTAAAATGCCTTTGCATTTGTTAAAAACAAATAACATTTGAAAAATTAAAATGTCCCTCCACCTGAGAGTTCTCACACACCACTCGATGAAGGCTTTTTCGAGACCCACATGCCACGTGGAAAACTCTTGCTCACCTCGCAACATATTTCATGACGTCACTTTATTCTTGCGAGGCTGGCGATCAAAGGACGATATTCAGCTGCACTCTCAGCTCCCTTGGTAGTCATCGATCCCCTTTCAAGCCCTAATTTTTTTATGCTCTATCACTCATTCTCAGATGCATTTCTTCAATGGTGGCCACTCTGCCATCCATGGTGCTAGCCTTGATTTACCTAGTGCATCCTCCATTTTGAGGGGTATCAATACCCTACTGGGAATCGCGCCCATTTGCATCTGCAATTTTCATTTGATTCCTCTTATTGGTGCATGGTTCATTCTTTGTTGATGGTGCCTTTCCACCTGCAATATTGGCATTCCATGAGACTACTTTAAGATGCGCACCCCCAGTAGCATTTCCTTGAAAGTGTCTAAGGTCTTTTCAACGTATCTATTTGTGTGCATTGGAGCAGCTTCCATCCTTTCCTACACAAGCGTGTGACTTACTCTTCCATCTTTCTTTCTGATGAAGAAATTTTCCATCATGTATTTCGATGGACTTTCACTCCCTTCCATAACCAGTGCTACTAAATGTGTTTGCTGGAAAGTTTCTCAAATTTCATCAAAACCATGTTGTGTGCAGAAATCATGGGATTCCTGGGGACCACATTAATTTATAATTTTACTCTTAAAAGTTCACACCCCTTCCATTGAATGTAGTCACTTAAATTTTTCTGCAGCATTATCAATAGATCCATTCTCATGGTGTAACAAATGTTTCATTGTGAAAGTTCTTATCATTTCCTTGTGCCTGTGGGAAATTTAAAACTCCTCATTTGCAGCAGCAACACCCATATACTCGAGCCTCTTCACAATTGGTAGGTTCCTCTACCAATGGCGTTTTCTTTGAAGTGTTTGAGGGCTTCTTAGCAAATGCATTTTGTGCATAATATACAATCATAGCGTTCCATAGACCACATTCATTCGAATTTTTTGATGAACAATCAACTCACCCTATCCATACAATGGTGCCTTCCTTCATCTGCTAGTTGTGTCCTTCAACAGCTCCATTTTTGATATGTTGTAGTTGTAGCATTGCGTAAGATCACACTCAACAGAGGTTTTTTGTGGCATTTGATAGAAACAAAACTTCATAGTCATAGCGAGCCTCTCATTCAATGCACAAGGAAGCTGCTAACTATATTTGCTTTAAATTTCCTAAAGTCCATTCAATAAATGCATTGTTGTGTATGTGCCTACCCTCATTTTCCTGGGGGTTTCTAAGGCATCCAGTTCATTGACATGACTGTTGGTTATATAAAACTTTACTACCCATTTGTTCAAATAATTTGTTTTTTGTTCCATGGCTAGGAGACATGAATATGAATCCATATTACTAGGAAACTTGCACAATGTTACCTTGTATAAATGATTTGATCTTTTCAATAACATATAGTTTTTCAAACAACCAAACAAAAATGAATAGTATTGTGACTTATCCCATGGGAACTAAAATGAAACATTATCCCTCCTACCCCTCAGTTCCATATCCTTGAAGCATAATCATATCTCCATCAAATTTGTTAGACTTTGAATTTGAACATCAAAAACCTTCACATAACAAACTACTCTTTTAGTGCATGTATATGTTCAACAATTTAGCAAGATTAACTAGTGTTGTGCCATTGTCCCATATTGAGTAACACTATCCTCAAATTTTGATAAAACTTCCTTGATGCTCGATGACTATCGTATATATGCACTCATGTCAACGTTAATCTATAATTATTAATCTCTTTATGCTCGGACCTGTGTCATCAATTGTCTGCCTTTGAATGTAACGTTACAACACTTACATCTTTGGAACTGAGTGAGGCATGTCGGGTCCTTAAGTGGGCCCGGCTAAAAAAAATTCATTTTCAAACAAGATTCATCTCCAAATCGGTTTGAGACAATTTCTGAATTTATCTGGAGTGAAAACACGAACTGGGTTTTCATTAAAACTTGCTTTTAGGTACTTTTGCAGAATGGTGAAAATTGGCCAAGTGGGCTCTGGAATCAGTCTGGAAAACTAGTCAAACAACCTTTTGGAACCATATAAACTTGTAGAAATGTAGTCATTTGAATCGAGAATACAATGCAATAAACGGATTGGAAAAAGGACTCCCGAGGTGAAAATAATTAATCTACAAAGTTGCTTAGTTGAACTTTCTGAAACAACAGCCTGTTCAGGATCAACTAAAAGTCACCCAATTGCTATTTTGACAATATAGCAAATCAACTCCTGACGAGCTGCCACTAGACACAGTAGGTCATTTGGGAACCCTGAGAATGTGTGCAAAAGGAAATTTCTTGAACCATCACGGATCAAAAGATATTGATGGTCGAAGTTGGCCTCTCCGAAATGCTGTCAGGAATGCAGATGCAAAACTGAACAAACTGCATTTGGTTTTGATCTGCTAAAAATAGAAAATCAGCTCATGAGGCTATAAAAACTGACATGTGAGATCATCTTGATATGCAGAATACATAACACCATTCATTTTGACATGATAGTTAACTGGTTGCGAGATCCAAGCTCAAATAGGAAGCAACTTTGCAAAACAAACAGTCTGCAAACAACAAAACAGTGTCAAAATCCTCTAGGTTCACTTTTTGAAACTCTGTCAAAACTTATCTTGGGAAGCTGAAAATTGATACACATGCCCACATAGGTCAATTGAGTATGTCTACAAATTGGTTTTGCATGACAATCAACATACTTTAAAATATAAGCCTCCAAAGTGGGTTACTCGGACTGATTCATCAGGTGCACTTCTGAAAGTGCAGAAGCAAAGTTTTGAAATGGGCAACTCAAATTTACAAAATTTGAGAGTGCCATCATAATGAAACTATGCACCTCAAATGTGAAACCACCAAATAGGTCAACACCAAACACCTTCGTGGTGGAAAGAAGTGAAGGTGGACCACACCAAGATTTAACTAGGACCCAATTCTACACTGACATGCTACACCAAACTTCCACAAATAATGAATCAAATCCACAAACAACAATTACATGCTAGGTCATCCAAACTGGCATTAACACTAACAAGCAACCACATTCATACTTCACCAAGTCCACAAAAAACCTATGGACCACTTAGCAACAATGTAAAACATCTTGGAATATTCCAACAGCAATAGAATATTTAAACACACTGGTAAAAACACCTACAACTGACAATACTATCATCATGTGCAACCAGTCAAACTACCACTGAGACACAACACATGAACCAAGATTGCAAAACAACTGAACACAAAACCTCCCAATGAAATATAGATACAAGAATTATTACCATATTCCCAAATTCACAAGATAGGAAACTTCATTGTAGATAAATGTGGAGCAATTCTATTACTCCCAAACAACCCTCTTCACAAGCTAGACACTGTCAAACATATCTTCTACTACCCCATGATCCAGAACCTAAAAATCTAGATATAAAACCCCTGAAAACTTCTAAACATCATATTCAAACCATAAAAGAACTTCTTCAAGCATGAAGAAATTTGGAGCACAATACAAAACACACCCCTATCACCCTATACACTCTTTATACTAATTTTCTCAAAAGCACTTGGAAACCAAGTGACCATGTTGCATATGCAACACATACTCAACACCACAAATACCTTATCATCATAACCACACTAGATGTTGACATAGGTTGACATAAATGACAACACTAATGACAACATAGTGCAACAATCTCCCCCTTTGGCATTGATGGTAACACCTTCTAAAAAACCATAAACAACAAAAGAAACGCTGCATCACCAACACTCAAGTAACTCTTCCCCTCACTTGGACATTTCTTATATTTCAGAGTTCACTCTCCATCATCTCTCTCTCTCTCCTTTCTTATGTTTTTTAGACTTCCCTCTCCCCCTTTGACATCAATGGAAAAGGGAAACACCTACACACTTCAATTCTATTTCTCACACTTTTAGGCACAACATATGCTCACCTTGACTACACCAACCAAATATATGACTACCTACTCCCCTTGAGAGGTATCCTTCATTAGTCTAGGACAAATCTTACATCTTGAATTGATCCCTTGGACAAATGCACCAACTTATACATTTAGTTAAAAGGAGGGGAAATAACCCCTAGCTTGTTTATGAGATACTCAAATGTATCTTTTGAAAGAGCCTTTGTAAAAATGTCTACTATTTGATCTTTTGTAGGAACATACTCCAACTTCACTTCATTCTCAACAAATTTATCTCTTTGAAAGTGATACCAGATAGAGATATGCTTTGTTCTTGAATTCAATTCCAATTTTTTTGAAATATTGATAGCACTTGTATTATCACACAAGATAGAGATAGGTTAATCATATGATACTCTAATATCTTTTAGTGTTTGTTTCATTGACAAAAATTGTGTGTAGCAAGATGCCGCAATAATATATTCTACCTTTGCAGTAGATAATGACACTGAATCCTGCTTCTTACTCAATGAAGAAACTAGTTTGTTTCCAAGAAAGAAAGCACCTCCACTTTTAATTTTATCATCTACACAACCTACCCAATTAGCATTTGTATAAGCACTAAAAAAAAATTAGTATCTTTAGAATACCATAGACCATAGCCCAGAGTGCTCTTCAAGTACCTAAATATCCTTTTGACCACTGCCACATGTGATTCTCTAGGATCTTCTTGAAATCTTTCCACAAGACATATTGTATGCATGATATCCAATCTAGTTGTAGTTAGATATAGTAGTCCACTAATCATATATATACTTGGTTTGATCTGTCTTAGGAGATTCATATTTTTTCCTCAATTTACAACTAGTAACCATGGGGGTACATATTGGTTTAGAGTCCTCCATTCCAAACTTCTTTATAATTTCCTTAACATATTTTGATTGTGTAATGAATATACCTTTTTCTGATTGGCCGATTTTTAGCCCAAGGAAGAAAGTCATCTCCCCAAACATTGACATTTCAAACTCATTTTGCATCTCCTCTACAAACCTTTTATGTTTCATCATTTTATACAAAGATTATGTCATCAACATACACAACTATGATCAGGATTCAATCTCTCTTAAATTTGAAGTAAAGGTTACTATATGTAGTACCCTTTTTGAATCCCTACTGCAATAAGTAATTGCTCAATCTTGGATACAAAGCTCTAGGAGCGTGTTTAAGTCTGTACAATGCTTTCTTCAACTTGCAAACCATATCCGAATCTTCTGATAACTAAAAACCTTTTGGTTGTTCAATGTATACCTCTTCTTCTAACTCACCATTTAAAAATGTAGACTTTACATCCATCTGATATACCTTGAAGTCTTTATGTGTTGCAAAAGCCAAAAAAATCCTAATATCTTCCATTTTTGCTATTGGAGAAAAATTCTCTTCAAAATATATCCCTTCCACTTGTGATTAACCTTTATACACAAGCCTAGCCTTTTTTCTAATAACTTCTCCATTCTCATTCAATTTGTTAATGAAAACCAATTTAGTTCCTATCACATTCTTGTTTGTTGGTCTTGGGACCCACTCCCATGTCTGATTCTTCTCAATCTACATCAACTCTTCTTCCATATATTTGATCTAATTTTCATCCTTGCATGCCTCAATTGCTATCTTAGGTTCTATCTTAGAAAGTAAAAAAAAGTACAAAAGTTTACTTGTTCCTTTGCCATAAAACTTTTTCTTCTTGTCATAACACCTTTTCTTTTGTCTCCAATTATTTGATCCTCGGAATGATTCCTTTGTACATACTTACGAGTCTTAGGATTCTTTTCTAGAGCTTCTTCCTCTTCCACCAACATCTCTTCTTTATTTTTCTTCTTCTTTTTCTTCTTCTCTGCAAGGGGGTTCATTAGATTCATATCCTTCTATTATCATTGAGCTTTGATGTGATTCCTCATCCACTTTGACACTTTCACTTTCAAATATATTCTTTAACCTTTTGTTGTAACACATGTATGCTTTTATCTTTATATAATATCCAAGGAAAATTCATTCATCCAATCTTACATCAAACTTTCCTAAGTTTTCTTCATCCCTCTTGATATAAAATTCCTCCAAACACTCTAAAATATTTCACAGTAGGATTTTTTCCATACCATATCCAATAGGGGGTCTTTGAACTATTCACTCTTGCTTGTACTCTATTGAGAATGTAAATTGTAGTATGAATTGATTCTCTCTAGTGGACATCTTGTGGATTTTCTTCTTTCAACATGGTTATTTTTGCTTCATGAACTTTCCTATTCTTCCTTTCCACAACTCCATTCTATTGTGGAGTCTTGTCACCTTGAGAGCTTCTTGTTTTGGTAGGTCCACATAGGTCTATATGCACCAACTCCAAAGTCATGTGGTAGATCATTATTTATTTTTGAACCTCTTCTTTCACTATTTTCCAACTTGACACTCTTTGCAAATTGCATTGATAGGCTTTGTAATTCATGACATGTCTCTCATAACATGAGTAGATATGATATTCACTAGGTTGTCAAAATTGATATCACATTCTTCTATGCCACAACAAACTTTCATTAACTTGAGTCATAAAGAACTTACCAACAATACCCTTGAGTTGATAAGCATCCCCTTCTGTCACCATTCCTACAACAACCAAAGTTCCAGAGCTTCCTTTTCTATTTTCACAACCATCATCTTGAAACACTAGATTGTATCCTCTACTACACATTTTTCCTACACTGAGAAGATTATGTCGCAAACCCTTGATATAAAGAACATCATTTGTCTTTTGCTTTCCATCAAAACTAATCGAACCTTTTCCACAGATCTTATCTGATGTATCATCACCAAACTTAACAAGAAAATCATATTTTTTAAGTTTAACAAACTTACTCTTATCACCTGCCATATGATTTGAGAATTTTCTATCAATTATCCACTAGTTTCTCTCCTCTCTTGCATGAAAGGCAGTCAACATAGTTCCTTCAATACTGTGACATATTTTCGGAGCAATTTTGTTCACACATCTTTCAAGGTTAGTAGAATTAGCTCCAATATTCAAAACCATGAACAAACATTCATCACTTCCATCATCCAAATAGTCTGGTTCCTCATCATCAAATATACCATTATCTTCTTTAACATAATAACTCTTCTTGAAATATTTACCTTTATGATCTTTATGTTTATTGAAACTTTTGTTGGAAATTTTGAAGCATAATGACCTATCTTTCAACAATTGAAACATTTGAAAGGTAAATTATCTCTATATTTGCCAATACCCTTTTTTAATCTCCTTACAAAATTTGCTTCCACCTCATAAGATCATCCAGATCATATTCATCATTCTTCTCCTTCTTTCTGACTTTAAAAGTAGTTTATTTCTTTGAAGAATCTTTTTCAAACTCTCTTAATTCAAAAGTAGTTAAAGCACCAAACATTTGATCTCTAGTATATTGATCTAAATTTTGAGCTTCCTCAATAGCAAAAATGTTAGCACTATAAGATTTAGGAAGAGTTCTCAATAACTTTTTTACTTCACTTTCCTCTAGTTTTCCACCAAGACCATTGATGGCATTGACAATTTCATCCACCTTGAGCATGTAGCCTATAATATCTTCATCTTCTAACATCCTTAGGGTTTCAAATTTGGCTTTAAAATTTTGCATCTTTGCTTTCTTGACCTTAGCATATCCTTCATAAATACTATACAACTTTACCTAGACCTCTTTATCATTTTTGTAGCTATCACCTTCACAAGTTCTAAATCAGAAATCCCACTAAAGATAGTATTCCTTGCTTTACCATTATTCTCATAATCCTTGATATCATCTACTTTTTAGAGTTGTAGTAGGTATAGTATATCCATCCTCAACTGAATTCCATACACCAAACCCTAATGAGAAAAGAAAGGCATCCATCCTAGAGCTTTCCAAAAAGCATAATTTGTTCCATTGAACATAGAAGCTTTAACACCATTCCTGTGCACCATCCGGATCTATCTCAAGCAATTAAGCTTCTTCTAAGGAACCTCTACTTTGATATCAATTGTTAGAAACACAAGACAACTAAGAGAGGGGGTGTGAATCAATTGTATATTAAAACCTTCAAACCAACATTAATCTTCAAACCCTTATCAAGCATTAGCATGAATTTAAACAAATGAAACATCAACACATCAACAACCATACACAATAGAATACTAGATTTAATGTGGAAAACACTAATTAGGGAAAACCACGGTGAGGATTAACTCACATATATATGAATATCGACACCAATTACAAAAGGATCACTACCAAAAGGGCTCACTTCCTAAAGGAAAGATAGGCTCGTTACTAAGGGCTCACTGCCTAGGAAGATCACTTCTTCCATAAAGAAATAGGTTACAAAGAAGGTATTGCAAGAAGGTTCACTACCTCAGATAAATAGGAGAAACCACCAAATCCATCCACAACCTTTGTCTCACTACCTCTAGTAAATTCAAACACATTCAAATGTAGACACCTTCTTCTCATTGCTTCCAGTAGTCTTAGGCATTCATGATCACACTTGATCACATACACATCATTTCACAACACACAATATGATCACATACACATTATTTTACACCACACACTTCTCCAATAACTAACATAGCATGCATATCCTTTGCACCCTCAAATAATCTTCTTGAAGTTGGCTTCAATGAAACATATGCACCTCAAATGTGCAACCACCAAAGAGGTCGACACCAAACACCTACGTAGTGGAAATAAGTGAAGTTGAACCACACCAAGGGTTAACCAAGACCCAATTATACACTGAAACATTACACTATGCTTCCAAAAACAATGAGGCACATCCACAAACAACACTAACATGCTAGGTCGACCAAACCAAAATTAACACTAAGAAGCAACCAAATTCACACTTCACACTTCACCAAGTTCAGAAACAACCTATGGACCACTTAGCAAAAATGCACAATATCCTAGAATATTCCAACACCAAGAGAATATTCAAACAAATTGGCACAAACACGTGTAACTGAGAATACTATCATCTTGTGCAACTATTCAAACTACCATTGAGACACACCACATGAACCATGCTTGCGGAATAGTTGAACACAAAAAATTCCAAGGGAAGATATATACAAGAGTTGTTAGCATATTCCCAAATCTGCAAGATAGGAAACTTCAACATAGAGAAATGTGGAGAAATTCCATTTCTCCTAGACAACCCTCTTCACAAGTCGAACACTATCAAGCACATCTTCTACTGCAGCATGATCCAAAACCTAAAAATTTGGATATAACACCTCTGAACACTTTTGAACATCACATCCAAACCACACAAGCACATATTCAAGCAAAAATAAATATGAAGCACAACACAAAACACACCCCTATAACCTTGTACACTCTTTATACTAATTTTATCAAAAGCACTTGGAAACTAAGTGATCACGTTGCATCTCTAACACTTGCTCAACACTACTAACACCTTCTCATCATAACCACACTAGAACTTGACATAGTTTGAAATCAGTGAAAAAAATAATGACAATATAGTGCAACACATCTTCCTCACAACTCAAAAGGACATAAATCCTAAGAGATTTACTCTCCCTTGTGGAAATAAGCTAATTATCAACCCTAGTTAATATTGTATCCCAATGTGATGTCAAGTGAAAAGAAGCTAATCTTAGTTGGATCTAGGATAACTTTTTCTGCATCACATTTTGGTCAGCTTGACATTATCCTACACTTTCAATTTCTATTTTTCATAGCATAAAAACTAAAAATTAATTCACAAATATAGGTACTTTGAAGATATTGTTGTTAATTTACATTAGTTTCATTTTCAAAGGTGTACATTTTCTCTTTATTCATTATACATCAAAATTGAAATTACAAAAATATTGTGTTTTTAATTGCATAATTTCATATATAATTATGGATTAGATTTGAGTTATATCATTGGGAAATATGAATAAAATCCTAGGTTTCTTTCATTTGTCAAAAGTGCATTCATATTTTAGTGAAAAATATTGAAAAAGTGAATAATTATGTATTATTTTCATTTCAAAAGATCAAAAAGTTTCTTTTCTATATTTTTTGAAAAAATTAGTCAATCAGAACATTTTAAATTCTCAAATTTATCATTGGAAAAATTTTCATTACTTTTAAAATATAAAATTTTGTGCATGCTTATGTAGGAAAAATAGGGTTTCGTACATTTCTAGAAATATCTTCACTTTCAAACCTAAACCTATATACTACCATATCCTTAGACACTATAGTTAGTTTCCATATTTTGAAATTGTTAAAAACTTACCTATGGTCTATGGCATCCAATGCCCCTGTCCAATCAGTTTGGCATCAAATTTCTTGTATAAAACCTTGTCTATGGTCTCTATTTAGATCCGATTTCAATTTCTAGAAATCAATTATGCAATTGTCTGATTTTTCTATGCATTACTAGTTTGATCTAGGGAATATAGAAAAACAATTTCTTGCAAAAATCTTATTTTATCATAATCAATGTCTTATTGTCAAACTCTATTTAGCAATTTAATAATTTTTCTTACAAGCATGTGAAAATAAGTTTCTCTCTCCTCTTTTTTTATCTCTTTGATGCCTATCCTAATATCTCTTCTACTTGTGAGGGTGTCTTGGTGTAAGAGGATGGAATCATTGACAATCATGAGAATCATGTTTGTTCTTCTCCCAATATCTCTCCTACTTGTGAGGGTATCTTGGTGCAAGAGGATCTAATAATTGATAATCATGAGAATCATGTTTGTCCCTCTCCCAATACCTCTATGACTTAAAAATATATCATGGTGCAAGAGGATGTGATTGTTGATACATTTCCTTCAAATAATAGTAAATTGGTTTACATAGATAAAGATTCAAAATTGACATTAGGTCCTCCATTGATAGAATATCATCAACAAGTAGTTAAATCAGTTGAAGATATAAACCTACAATTGATCATTGGATTTCCTTTCATTATTGGAACTCCCTCTAAACATCCTCTCATTATAGGACCTCAAAAATCTCACGGCCACATCCTAGACTTTGCAAAACAACTCACTCAAAGTAATCATGTGCACCAAGATGTATTACAACAACCAAGTCATCATGTAGTTTCTCACACATATAACACTAGAAATATAAGAAACCAAGAAAAATGCCAACTTCCATTCTATTTCCTCAACCATATCCTCCCCCAACACCTCGTCTCCCTCAATCTAGTGGTAAAGATTATGATCTTGTTGAGAAACTTCATAATACTCCAACCAATATCTCTCTTTGGGATTTGATTTAAACCTAACCTACATACCACAAGATTCTCCAAGAGGATTTGTAGAATATTGATATCTCACCTTCTATCAAAATGAATGATCTATCAACCTTGTTTGATTGTATGTAGACAATGAAGTTGAATATTAAATTTCCTGAACATGAATTACCTTCGTTTGAGGTCCAAAACCAACATGAGGCTTTAATGATATTGGTTCTTATTAATAAAATTGGGGTTAGAAATACTCTTATTGACAGTGGATCAGATAATAATGTTTGTAGCATTGATATTCTAGATAAGCTTGGTGTAGATAAAAATCTCATAAAAAGTGTTAATATTGCTATTCATGGCTTTGATAATGTTGGTAGAGAGCTATTGGGGACAATCACACTAACCATTAAGGTAGGACCTATGATTTTTTCTACCCTTATCCATGTTATGACAAAACCTCTTTCATATAATCTTCTTCTTGGTAGATCATGGATTCATGCCATGATGTGAGTCTCGTCTATTCTTCAACATGAGATAAAGTATGAACATAATAACAAGATACATACAACTAAATTAGATGAAAAAAAGTTATATTTACAAATCAAAGCCAAACATAACACTTCCAACTCTCTTACTACTTTGATTAAATCTTCAAAATTTTATCTATCACCTTGCACTAATAATGATACTGTTGATACATGCTTGGATTATTATTGGGGTTCATTAGATTTTACATCCACTTTCATTGAGGAGTATAAAATCTCACCATCAAAGTCTATAGATTTAGAGATTTTTTCAACACAATCTTGTGATTCCTCTTCTCCAAATGTAAATAATTATCACAATATGGCTTCCTCTTCAAATACATGTTTTGATTGGGGTTTATTAGATTTTACACCTTTTGTAGTTAAAGGTAAAATATCACAATCTACATCTAAGGATTCTTGTGTTTCATTTACTCAATCTTGTTCTATGTCAAAAAAAATGAAAACATCATCCCATTGATGGTGATGGGGGCTCTTTTGTTAGAACACAACAATCTACTGAGAGGGGGGGGAATTAGTAGATCTTAAAATTTTAACTCTTAAAAATTTATGAAGATTAATTCTTTAAACCCTTAATGTGTAGATTGAGACTCAATATGCAAATACATGAACATGCACACACATAGGAATCACATAACACATGATCTACGTAGAAAAACCAAGATGGGAAAAACCATGGTGAGAAATGCCGCTAGGATCTATTATCCTAATCTAGCCTCACAATCCAATATTTAGTTACAATACTTTAAGGGAACCAACCCTAAGGAGATACCAATCACCTAGATTTAGGAGCACCTAATCCAAGGAAGCACCCAATCCCTAATTTGAGCACCTACCTAGATATTTGATGGCACCAAACAATCAGATTTACAATAAGAAGTATAACAATTTGTTCATAGGAACACAAGTCAATGTTGCAACTGCTCAAACCTTTGTTGTTGTCTCTGCAACTCCCTTCTCTACACACACACCTCTCTCTATCTCACTTTCTCTTCAATTCCACACTTAGCCATAATTTGATTTTTTGTTTTGTATCTTCTTCACCAACTTGTGATGATTGCCTCAAGATTCTCACTCATGTCCTGATCTTCTGCTAGGTTTTTCAAGTTATATTTTCTACCATACTTCATTTTCATCGAGCCTCACAACATTTAATTTAGTTACAAATAATTTTATAAATATGCCTCTATATAAAACCTTAAGATTGGGTATGCTCGACATGGCAATCTATGTCATTGACCTATAAATAAAATCTTCATTCATATTGGTCGTTGGTGTAGTTGGACCAATTAATTTTGTCCATTATTTTGATTACTAATTGAAACCCTTGTTCACATAGACTTAGTTGTTGTGTATCTTAATCTTTGAACCTCGATTGTCGATCTATAGTCTTCATGCCATGATCCTATGGCTCCTCATTCATATCGGAACCTTTAAATCATAGTCATTAGATTGTTTATTATTTAAACCTATGTCATTGATCTTCATCTCATGCCTATCGCTTGATCACCTTCAGATCACACTCCTTAAAATCTACATAATTGGTCTTCATTGTAAGACACTAGCCTACTATATCACAGAGCAATTCCAACACCTTGTCGGGGCAGTGATAGGCTACCATTTGTCATCCGCATCAACATCATGCAACTCACAACAATAATGTGAGTTGTCTTATTGATCAATTGTGCATCACCACTTATCTACATGTCACCATCCACCTTTATCGCCTTCTTATCGGGTCCCACCATTAACAAATCTTTCATCGTTCAATCAAACACCACTTGATCTCCATCTTTAATTAATCTATCATCACCATCTCTTCATAGTTTTGAAGGGACCAATATTTTTTATGTTGATATTTATCTTTCTCCCTTATGACCTACCTTCATTGTATTGAAGGGACTTAAAACTAATTAATCTGATATCCAAAAGTCTCTTCGATATTTCCATATGAGAAATCTTGAAATTGTCTCTTTGAATTTCCATTGTCACTTCGATGTATCATGGGTCCACCTTTAATGTGGATCATTTCATTGAAGGGAATCTAAAGAACCTCCTCTCGATATTTTGTAGTCTCATCGATAAATGTTATTTCACTATATTCTCTGTAGGCTAGTGGGCATCATTGATCTCCAACCACTGAACACGCACCATTAGATCTTTATCATGAGAATGCAGACACCAACAACCAGGAAGCTAGGTAAAGGGGCCAATCACCAAATGAATTCAAAGGAATAAGTTATAACTTATGTGACTTGCTACCTATGATAAAAAGTTAACAAAAAAATATAAAATTTAAAAAAGTTCCATGATTGTTTGACCTAGGGTTTAACTGGTAAACCATAAAATTTCCTAAGAGCACAAATAATTCCATTCTGAGCACATCCTTCATCCTCTAGACCTGCAATGTATACTTTTGAGAAGCTCTTAGAAAACCCATGTTGAATCTAGCCTTTGATTTTTTACCTGACTTTTTAAAAAACCTTCTACAATAACATGTCAATTTTATATGACAACAATGCAACATTATGAGAAACTTATGCAACTTGCACATCTTTCAGAACTAGATCCACACAATACCTTATCTCTCCTTTGACATCAATGACAACTTTTGAAATCAATTCCAAAAATCTCCTTTACCTAATCAGTTCCATCTCACCTCTAATCCTATTTTGACATCAATGAAAATAATATACCAACAATCTCCCCCTTTGTCATTGATGGAAAAACCTAATGCTCAGTCTCCAAATGTCGGTCTGACACCAATTGTAGCTTCCCCATGTGGTCAAATTTATGAGCATTTGTGCTCTACCTCCCCCTTTGACATCAATTGCAAAGGGACAATTTTCATTATCCCCCCTTGAGGATATGCTCCCCTTTTGACAAACAACCATCAAGTCATTAGAAATTTGTAAAAACAATTTACCTGACTTGATCTCTTTCTCTATTTATAGGGATAAATGAAGTACCAATGAAGCTCCCCCTGGATTCATGTAATATCACTAATATTTAGTGATATGATGTGGGAGAAATTACTCCCAATTTACACCCCATATATTCAAATTGCTTTGTAGGAAGAGGCTTGGTGAAAATATCAACCACCTGCTCTTTTGTTGGGACATACTCTATGCTGACTTCCTTTTCTGCAACCTTCTATCTAATGAAGTGATACTTTATTGATATGTGCTTTGTTTTGGAGTGTATCACCGTATTCTTTGATATGTTTATGGCACTTTAATTGTCACAAAGAATAGATATATGCTATTTATACTCAACCATGATTTATTTAAGTGTTTGCTCATCCATAGAACTTGAGTACAACATGGTGTCATTGTTATATATTCTACTTCTTTTATGGATAGAGTAAAAAATTATTTATTTTTTCTCATCCAAGAAACCAATTTGTTTCCCAAAACTAATTCTCAACCATTGGTGATTTTCTTGTCATCTACACTACCTACCCAATTTGCATCTGTGTATGCAGTAAAATAAAATTCCTTGCTTTTGGGATACCACGACACATAATCAACAGTACTTTTGATATATCTAAATATTCTTTTCACTACATTGACATGAGACACCTTGGTGCAGCCTGAAATATTGCTACCATATACACTACTTGCTTTATATCTAGTCTTGATGCAATTAAGTATAGTAAGCTTCCAATCATTGACCTGTAAACTATCTGATTTGCATTTGGTGATTCATTTGATTTTCTTAGCTTACAACTAGTGATCATGGGGGTACTAACTAGTTTACTATCCTCCATACCAAATTTCTTAAGCATTTCCTTAGCATACTTGGTTTGAGATATAAATATCCCTTTTTTTTGGTGATATTTATAAACCAAGGAATAATAACAGGTCTCCTAAAATTGACATCACAAATTCATCTTGCATATACATAGAAAATATTTTACACATTTTATCATTGATACCACCAAATATGATGTCATACACATACACAACAATAATAATCATGTGCTCACCTTTTGATTTAAAGTACAGATTGCTATTTGCACATCCTTTCTTGAATCCTTGTTGTTGCAGGTACTGGTCTAATTTGGAATATTGTGCTCTAGGTGTTTGTTTTAGACCATACAACACCTTCCTCAATTTGCAAACATAATCCTCTTCTTTTGAAAGCTAAAAACCTTTGGATTGTTCAATATAGACTTCCTCTTAAAGAATTCCATTTAGAAATGTAAATTTAACATCCATCTGATTCACTTTAAATACTTTATAAATTGAAAATGCAAGAAACATTCTAATGGCTTGTAATCTTGCAACAGGTGCAAATTTTCCTTCAAATTCATTGCCTTCAACTTGTGCATATCCTTTGCACACTAATCTTTCTTTATTCCTAACCACGACTCCATCTTCATTTATCTTCATTTATCTTATTTATGAATACCCATTTAGTTTCGATTACATTTTTGCTTGGTGGTCTAGGAACCAATTCCCATGTCTTTTTCTTCTCAATCTAATTGAGCTCCTCTTCCATGGATTTTTTCCAACTCTCATCCTTACAAGCCTCAATGAAGCTATTTGGTTCAATTTGAGATAAGAGAGAAAATTTTACTTGTTCTTTATTCTTTGCAAGCCTTCTCTTGGTCTGAACTCCTTCATTTTTGTCACCAATTATTTGGTCTATAGGATGATCTTTTTGCACATATTTTTCAGGGGCTTGTTCAATATCTTCTTCATTTTGTTCTTCTAACTTTGATTTATCATTTACAACAACTTCTTCCTCATCTTCTGATTCAACTTCAAAATTATTTTTGCTTGACTTATCATGACTCAAATTTTCATCAACCTTAATGTTGATGCTTTCCACAATCTTGTGCAACCTCTTGTTGTAACATGTGTATTCCTTTCTTTGGGTGGAATATCCTAAAAATATTCCTTCATCACATCTTGAATCAAAGCTTACCAAGTTCTCATATTCTCTCTTTATGTAGCATTTTTGCAAAACACCTTGAAATACTTGATAGATGGAGGTTTACCATACCATAGTTCAAATGGGGTCTTACCATTGTTTGCTCTTAGAAGAGCTCTATTCTGAATATGAACTGTAGTGTGAACTGCTTCTCTCCAGAAAGTATCTATCAACTTGGCTTCACTCAACATTGTTGTAGCCATATCTTTGACTATTTTGGTTCCTTCTTTCAAATACTCCATTTTATTGTGGAGTTCTTGGTGTAGAGTATTGCGTATTGATTCCATGATTTTCACAATACACTGAATTCAATTGATGTGAATTCTCCAACTCTATTTGATCTCAGGCACTTAATTCTTCTCCCGATCTCCTTCTCCACCATCTTCTTGAATATCTTAAAATTTTCAAATGCCTTAGCCTTCTCCTTTAGAAAGGTTACCTATGCCATTCTAGTGTATTCATCAATTAGTATCATGAATTATCTCTCTCCTTTCAATCCCCTTGTCCTTGTGGGACCACATAGATCATGAAAGGGTATTGTGGTTGAATAATCCTTCGTTGGAAACTTAACCCTTGTTTGTTTTCCTTGCTAGCATCCTTTGTAGGTAGTGTTTGTAGGCTTCGTTAACTTAGGCATGTTTCTAACCAGTCCTCTTGAGTTTATCTTTACCAAATTATCAAAGTGTACATGCCCTAATCTTCTATGCCACAACCAACTCTCATTTGCTTGGTTGATTAGACAATTTTGGTATTTTACTTTACAAAGGTTGTAGATATTGCTATCAGTCCTTACTCCTTGTGTAATTTTCTTACCATTCTTTCTTATCTTGCAGCCTTTAGAATTAAATATAATTTTGTAACCATTGTCACACATATGGCTAACACTTAGAAGTTTATGTTTCAAACCCTCAAAATAAATGACATTTTTTTTCTTATTTTTCCCATCTTTGCTCAAGATTCATTTACCACAAATCTTGATAGTAGTATTATCACCTAATCTTAATGATCCTTATTTACACTTCTTCAATTCAATGAATTTTATTTTATCTCCTATCATATGCTTGGAGCAGCCACTATCATTTACCCACAAATTTTGTTTCTTTGCATGCAGTGTTGTTTGGGAAATCATAGATTGAGTGGAACTCTCCATTTTTTCTTTCCAAACTTTCTTAGACTTCTTTTCAACCTTCCCTTCTTCTTTGTCGGGTATCTTAGATTCCTTTTTCATTTTAGGAGGTGTGTATTCTTCTTCCTAGAACAATTGGTCTTATAAATTTTTCTCTACAATGTCTAGCTATATGACCAAAATTATTGCAATTGTAACACATTATACTCATATCCATTAAAGGAGAAAAATATTTTTTCTTGAAAATTTTGTACTCCTTTTAAGGGCTACTCTACATTCTCTAGCCCTATGATCAAATTGATTACAAGCATATCAATAACCATAGAAGTATGATGAATACCTAGTCATAGTGTTTCCTTGAGTTGGATGAGGTGGTCTTCTTTGTCTTGGCCTCCTTGGATTATGCACTCTTGTAAATCCATCAAAATTTGTTCTTGTTATGTTTTGCTTCTTCTTTTGTTCATGAGGGATTGACTGGTTGTCCTTATCTGTAGCAGGATTCTTTTCTTCATAGGTTTTCTTAACTTCATTAGATTTCTTCTCATCTTCAAGTTTATTGTCTTTCCAGTCTTCTTTACCAACTGAACTAGACCTTTATCTTTCCCTAAATCCCTCATATAATTTTTTAGAAGTGTCCATAAATGTGCTCTTACCTTTCTCAATCCCTAGACTAGAGTTTTCTTTTTTAGAGGGCTTTTGGGCACTCAATATCTCATCTAAAATTTCTAACCCACCTTTTAGATTCGATCCTTTTTCAACTTGCTCCTTGGCTTTCTCCAAATCCTTTTTTAAGGAAACTAGTTTTCCCTCAAGCTTTATGCATTTGTCCATTTTAGATTCTAATATGAATTTCATCACTACTTCCATTATTTTGGCTTCCTCCACTTGAAGTTTCAAATTTACTACAATCTGATTGGATTCCTCAAGATCTTTAGTTAGCTTATCAGTCCCCTTTTGAGCATGCTTTTTCAATTGTTTATTTTCCCTTCTAAGATCATCAAACTTATCCCTTAGGTCATCGAGATCTTCAAGAGCACTAATCAATTCACCCTCAAGATCAAAAACTACTTTCTCTTCACCTTCTTCACCAAAGTCCTTAACTTGTCCATCATTCTGATCCTTATAGTCTTTGGCCATGAAGAGAGATTCTTCCTATTCTTCCTTCATTATAAGAGCAGGATCATGTTCATATTATTAAGTATTAAAACAAAAACCAACGGGGTAGTGGGGAACGGTGAGGATTAGACCACATCGCTCCCTAATCACCATAGATTTTATTTTGGTGTTGTTCACTATTTGCATAAGATATATGTCCCACCACAGAGAGGTTACATGTGTCACCACGCTAGTTGACCCGTGGGAATTCTTCACCCTAAGAAATAGTACAAATGAGCTCACGAGGAATGAATCAAATGAAGACACATGTAGTGACACTAGTTGTTGATCACCTTAAAATCCTTTCTTGCTGATTGCTTAGAAACGTCAAGCCCACCACCTGCTATGATGCATGCCACTCACCTGCCAGCCAGTTTGTTTATTTTGATGGAAAATAAACATGAACAAGCACGCATAGAATGACCAGGATGCTACCACATATCTCATCAACCACCATTGATCTTCATTGATACTGCTTTCAGTATTTGATAAAGGAATCAAGTCCACAAGACAAGTGGATTAAGCTTGCAAGCCCATTTTTTTAAAATAATAAGCCAAAAATGGGAACAAGAATGCGGGGAATGACTATGATCAACCTGTAATGATCGAATGACCATCATAAAAATTCTTGTGCACATGCCAAAAATGTTAGTTCTTTAAACGAGACCACAATTAGGTCGATGAGACTTAACCCTCAAGAAATAAAGACTTAAGACTTAAGTATTTAAAACATGAAAATATTTGACCCGACTATGGTAAAAGTTAAAATGACTAACTAGCGAATGGTGACCGACAGCTCTAACCCAAGGGGTCAATGTGGAAAATGACCTTAATGGGTTAAGTTGTGATTAGTAACTAGGTATACAAGTCAATGAAGGATTATATATTTCAACGTTCATGACCATGTAAATTTTGAAAAGAGGGTTTTGAACATAAAACTCTAGGACCTACCCTTAAGCACAAAAGCACATAACCATGATAGAGCAAGACACACGATAGATTTTCAAAAAAAAAGGAGCTCTACTAGTGGCTTATTCTCGGGGATGCATACCCCTAGTGGGTATGGTGAGAAACCAGGTCTCAAGTTGAAGTAGACCAATATAGGAAAACAAAACCCAAGAGTCTACCTAGACAAGGAAAATAGACACAACAGAAATAAAACACACAAAAATTATGTACAAGACTAATTACAAGCCTATTCGGTGCATATGTCATAGAATTTAAGAAACCCTCTTTCACTAGTTTCATAGGTTTCACTCCTCAAATTGGTGGCCCCAGGCTCCCAAAAACTTAAGGCCAATTTTTACCTGTGTCAAAAAATTTATCCTCTACTGTCTGCAATAGATCAACAGTTGTACTAGGAATTTCCCAAGAATCAACTCCATTGTGATTGACACAATCAACCATGTTTGATTGGATTGGAAAGGTGGAACATTCATAATCAACTTGGTTAATAACATCATAGAATTTTATTTTATATTCAGTTTGTACTTCAAATTGAAAACCTTCATAAACACTTTGTTGTGCTCCCTATAAGCAACCCATAGATGGATCAAAAAGGAAGAAAGCATACTCAAGAATATCTATGAACTGTACTACATCAGAACACTCATTAGTATCATGGAAGCAAGAGTCATATGTATTTGTAGCATCACATGGCTGGGTAAATACATTCATATCAGGTTCAATAACATACTATAACTCATTCCCCAAATAATCACTCAACTCAAAGTGAAATATCTTAGGAATATGCTCAAACAAATCAACACTCACATGATCATCAAAGAGAGACTCATGCACGAAGGTAAATCCATGTGTAATATCAAGTAGACCAAAATATTCCTCAACATTATCAATTGGTAATGATCTTGATTCAAGTTCCATATACTTGTCATGATGTATATCCTGATCATTTAAAAATATTCTTTCATCCATGAATACATCATCATCCTTTTCACGTCTTACAGTAAAAATTTCCATTTTTGCTTCACACAAATAGTCATGATCAATAGGGTGATAAGCACATTCATCCACCCCTTCATCATTTTTAGATCTATGTTCAGGATCAACTCACTAAACACACACATTTTTTCCTCCAGATTGTTCATTATCCAAACAATTCACATGCTCCATTACTGGCATATCCTCATTACATTCCATGTTTGCATCCAATATCATTTGTTCATTAATTTGTGTGTGAGTAACCTTATCAATATTCATATCACTTCACCCTCTATGTGAATAAATTGGTAAGCGCATGGATCTATGACACAATTTTGGCTCTTAAGATGCCACTTTTTTTCTAAAATCAACAAAATCTAATTTACACAAGAAAACGAAGATAGTTACACTCAAAATTTCAAGATGCAGCAAGAAAAAAATTGAAGTGCTCTAAGTTTAGTTTCTAAGCTACTAGTTCTTTTTGAAATTAATGAATATTAAGGGTCTCAAAAAAGGGGGGGCCAAAACAAGTTCTATTTTTATAAAAAAAAACAACATAGCACCTGAGGGCTCCCCCCTTTTTGATTAAGTTTTTTTTAGAATTTCAAAAAACCCAATGGTGAGAAATTAGCTAACACTATGTAGTTTATCCTCATCCTTTCGGATAATTTTTTTAATGAATATTAATATTTTATGAGTTTTGAAAGTGGAAACGTCTTGAAAAGCTGAAATTTGAGTGTGCCCCCCCTAAATTTTTTGAAAACTAGTCAAAATTTGAATTTTTTTCATCATGTGTAGAATGGAGTCTAGTTTAAAAAAATTTAATTTGTTTCATGTTTTTGATGAATGAGTAAAAATCTATCCTAAAAATAGAACATATTGGTTTTTGACAAAAAATGGAGGCATTTACAATAGAATATATGGATCAAAACCTTAACTAAATCAAAACGAAAAAAGAATTATATATTTAGATAGCTAAGAGAGAGGTTGACACCATCATGGTTTTTTTATAAACTCTCATTGAAATATGTACATACGTGATGGTGAGCACAGATGAAAATATGAGGAAATTTGGAAAATCCTGTCAATTAACATGCCCAAAGAAGGTCATTTAGAGAGCGCAAAATTTGGTGCTTGCCAAATGGCACATCAAATTTGGAGAGCACCAACTTTGGCATGAACCAAATGACCTTCTTTGAACAAAACCTTATTTTCTCCTCTCTTTGGTTGATGAGTTTGATAATGCTTAGAGTGCATAGTTTATGATCGTAGATGGATAGTTGAGGTTTTACCTTTCATACACTCTCTAACTCGTTACCCTAATTGGATAACTCTCTATCCCTCTGAAGTCTCTCTCTCAGGTCTCCTTCCCTCCCACCTAGGTACCTAAATAAAATTATCTCACTCAAACCCCTTTCTCACTCTCTCTCTCTCTCCCTCTAGTATTTTTGTCCCTCGCTTCATCTCCCTCTCTTAGGTCATTATCTTTATCTCTCTATCTCTCTCTCAAGTCTCTCCCTCCTACCCCCTCTCCCTCTCTTAGGTCTCTCACTCACTCCATCTATCTCTCTCCCATTCCCTCTCTCTCACTCAATCTATCTCTCTCCCTCTCCATCTCTCTCTCACTCTCTCTCAGGTATCTCCCTCCCCCTCTCCCTCACACACACACACTCACTCCCTCTATCTCTCTCCCACCCTTCTCCCTCTCTCTCTCTCTCTCCCCCTCTCTCTCTCTCTCTCACCCCCTCTCCCTCTCTCTCTTTCCGTATCTCCCTCCTACCCCCTCTCCCTCTCTCTCTTTGTCAAGTCTCCTCATCCTACCCTCTCTCCCTCTCATAGTCACTCCCTCTATCTCTCTCCCACTCACTCCCTCTTGCACTCCTGCTATCTTTGTCCCTCTCCCTCCCACCACCTTTCCCTCTCTCTTAGTTCCCCCTCTCTCTCGCACGCCCTCTATCTCTCTCCCACTCTCTCTCACTCTCCCTAACTTTCAAGTCTCTCCATCCCACCCTCTCTCCCTCCCTCTATCTCTCCCAAGTCTCTCACTCCTACCCCCTCTCCCTTTGTTAGGTCTCTCTTTGTCTTTCTCACTCACTCCCTCTATCTCTCCCATACCCTCTCTCTCTCCCTCTCTCTCTCAAGTATCTTCCTTCCACACCCTCCCTCTCTCTCTCTCCCTCTCTCTCAGGTATCTCCCAACACCCCCCCTCTCTCTCTCTCTATCTCTTTCTATCTCTCTCCCATCCCTCTATCTCTAGTAGTCCCTCTCCCTCCCACCCCCTCTTCATTTCTCTCTCACTCCTTGTATCTCTCCCATCCCTCTATCTCCCACTACCTCTCTCTCCTACTCTCTTAGGTTTCTCTCTCCCACCCCCTCTCTCCCACTTTGTCTCCCTCTCATTCTCTTATGTGTCTCCCTCCTACCCTCTCCCCCTCTCCCTCTCTCTTAGGTTTCTCCTTCCCACCCCCTCTCCCTCCCTCTCTCCTTCTCTCAAGTCTCTCCCTCCTACCTCTCTCTCTCTCTCTCACACACACACACACTTCATCTCTATATCTCTCCCTCTCTCTTAGGTATCTCCCTTCCACCCCTCCCTCTCTCTCTCCCTCTCTCCCTCTCCCTCTCTCTCAAGTCTCTCCCTCCCACCCCCTCTACCTCCCTCTCTTTCTCTCAACTATCTCCCTCCTACCCCATCTCCCTGTCTCAGGTTTCTCTCTCTCTCTCTCTCATTGACTCCCTCTATCTCTCCCCCACTCCCGCTCTCTCTCTCACTCCCTCTATCTCTCTACCATCCATCTATCTCCCAATCCCTCTCTCTCTCTCTCTCTCCCCCTCTCTCAAGTATGAGGGAGAGACTTGAGAGAGAGTGAGAGGGAGTGAGAGAGAAAGAGGATTGAAGGCTTATGGTTGAGTGCTTAGTGTTGAGTGTTTAAGGGTTGAGTGATTAGGTTTGAGGGTAGAGGGTATTGGGTTGAGGGTTGAGGGTAGAGGGTTTAAAGGTTTAGGGTTTAAGGGTTGAGGGTTGATTTTTTAAGGGTTTAAGGGTTGAGGGTATAGGGTAGAGATGGAGGAATGGATGGAGGGAGAGATGGAGGGAGAAGTGAGATAGAGAGAAGGAGAGAAGAGGGACAAAGATAGATGAGGGTTGATGATCCAATGTTTAGGTTAGAGGGTTGATAATCGAGGGCATAGGGTTGAGGGTTGAGGAATTTATGGTTAAAGGGTTGAGGGTTGAGGGTTGAGGGTAGACGGTTTAGGGCTTAGGGATTAGGGATTAAGGGTTAAGGGTAGAGGCTTTACGGTTTATGGTTTAAGGGTAGAGGGTGTAGGGTTGAGAGAGAGGGGGGGGATTGAGGGTAGAGGGTAGAGGGTTAAGGGTTTAGGGTTTAAGGTTTACAATTTAAGGGTTTAGGGTATATGGTAGAGGGTTTATAGATGAAGACAATGTAGGAAATATTTATCTGATGATTGTAGATGAAGACAATGAAGTACATGTATATGGGTTTACGGTTTAGGGTACAAAGTTTAGGGTTTATAGTTTAAGGGTAGAGGGCTAAGGGTTGAGGGTTTTAGGGTTTAGGATAGAGGGTAGAGGGTTTAGGGTTTAGGGTTTAGTGATTACATTTTACGGTTTAAGGGTAGAGGGTTTAAGGGTTTAGGGTAGATGATAGTGGGTTTAAGGGTTAATGGTATAGGGTATAGGGTTTAGGGTTTACAATTTAAGGGTTGATGGTTGATGGTTGAGGGTTAAGTGTTGAGGGTTGAGGGTTGAGGGTTGAGGGTTGAGGGTTGAGGGTTGAGGATTGAGGGTTGAGGGTTGAGGGTTTAGGGTTTAAAGGTTGAGGGATTAATGGTTGAGGGTTGAGAGATTAGGGTAGATAGTTTAGTTGGGTTTAAAAGGGTTTAAGGGTTGAGGGTAGAGGGTATTAGGTTTAAGGGTAGAAGGTAGATAGTTTAAGGGTTTATGGTTTAAGGGTTTAGGGTTACGGTTTAGGGTTTAGAGTTTATATTTTAAGGGTAGAGGGTTTAAGGTTTTATAGTTTAACCTGGTTAAGGGTTGAGGTTGAGGGTTGAGTGTTTTAAGGTTTAAAGGTTGAGGGTTGAGGATAGAGGGTAGAGGATGTAAGGTTTAGGGTTTAGGGTTTAGGGATTAAGGGTTAAGGGTACAAGGTTTAGGGTTTAGGTATTATGGTTTATGTTTAAAGGGTAGAGGGTGTAGGGTTGACAAAGAGAGGGGGCGGTTGAGGGTAGAGGGTTTAAGGTTTTAGGATTTAGGGTTTAAGGGTTTAGGGTTTAGGGTTTATCATTTAAGGATATAGGGTTTAAGAGTTCATGGTAGATGGTAGAGGGTTTAAGGGTTAAGGGTATAGAATAGAGGGTTTAGGGTTTAGGGTTTACAGTTTAAGGGTTGAGGTTTGAGGGTAGAGGGTTGAGGGTTGAGGGTTGAGGGTTGAGGGTTAAGGGTAGAGGGTTGAGGTTTTAAGGGTTGAGGGATTAAGGGTTGAGGGTACATGGATTAGGGTAGAGAGTTTAGTTGGGTTTAAAAGGGTTTAAGGGTTGAGGATAAAGGTTATTGGGTTTAAGGGTAGAGGGTAGATAGTTTAAGGGTTTAGGGTTTATAGTTTAAGGGCATAGGTTTTAACAGTTTAGGGTTGAGGGTTGAGGGTTGAGGATAGAGGGTATAGGGTAGAGGGTATAGGTTTTAGGGTTTAGGGATTAAGGGTTAAGGGTAGAGGGTTTAGGGTTTAGGGATTAAGGTTTATAGTTTAAGGGTAGAGGGTGTAGGATTGAGAGAGAGAGGAAGTAGAGGGTAGAGGGTAGAGGGTTTAAGGGTTTAGGGTAGATGGTAGAGGGTTTAAGGGTTAAGGGTATAGGGTAGATGGTTTAGGGTTTAAGGGTTGAGGTTTGAGGGGTAGAGGGTAGAGGGTAGAGGGTTGAGGGTTGAGGGTTGAGGGTTGAGAGGGTTTAGAGGGTTAGAGGGTAGAGGGTAGAGGGTAAGAGGGTTTAAGGGTTTGAGGGGTTAGGGATAGGGCTTAGGGTTTATAGTTTAAGGGTAGAGGGTTTAAGGGTTTAGGGTTTAAGGGTTAAGGGTAGAGGGTTGAGGGTTGAGGGTTTTAGGGTTTAAGGATTGAGGGTTGAGGATAGAGGGTGGATGGTTTAGGGTTTAGGTTTTAGGGATTGAGGGTTAAGGGTAGAGGGTTGAGGGTTTACGTATTACGGTTTACGATTTAAGGGTAGAGGGTGTAGGGTTGAGAGAGAGAGGGGGGTAGAGGGTAGAGGGTAGAGGGTAGAGGGTTAAGGGTAGACGGTTTAAAGGTTTAGGGTTTAGGGTTTAGGGTTTAGGGTTTAAGGGTTGAGGGTTGAGGGTTGAGGGTTTTAGATAAGGCCTCAAACCCATGAAATAAATACCATTTTGGATACCCTTTATTCTCTTCTTGAACATACAATTTTTTTTCATAGGCTCATTTCAAAACATTCTCTCCTAAAATGGACTACTATGTTGCCCCTTAAGCCCAATTAGGCCTCTTTTACAAAGCAAGTGTGTGATATTCTTTCCCCAAATTACCAATATTAATTCCTAGACCTTGGATAGATCACATGGGATCTAAAACAACATATTTTCTCACTTGAAACACCCACCAACTCATATAACAACAAAACCCTACCTCTACCTATCAAAACTAGCCTAATACATTGAAATATTAGGGTAGGGCTTGCACAAACAAGACACTAACTCCATAACCTACATCTACAATCCTACTAAACATGAAAAAAACCCTATCTAGTGTCATTCCATTGATTTGTAGAAATTTCCACCCATGGAATGGTTCAATATGCCATTTTTTCTCTCTAACCCTCTTGACTTAGGATTTTTAGACCACTTCCAACAAATTGCTTATAAAAACCTTCAAACTTTATGAAAATAGCTCAAACCAATGCCAAAAAAAAGATAGTTCATGCCTTCATCATATTAAATTCACCTTATGTCATTTAGAGATTTTACAGAACCCTACAAATGCTTGTAGCAGCAGATTTACACAAAAAATTGTAGAAAACAGAGCTATTATTATTGCTTGCACTTCAAAATAAAATTTAGAACATTTCCTCAAAGCTTGTGAGACATATTTAAACTTGTACCACAACAAACCAATGGTTCCAATGAACCTTTGAACTACATGACTATTCAACTTCCAAATATGACAAAATTGCAAAGTTGAAAGCAACTTTTGACAACATTTGTAAAACTTAACAAAACTTGACAACTCTATCTAATATTGACTCCACATGACTTATTACATGTCACAAGACCACTTTTTATCTTGTGCCACATGCATGTATAGTTCCTTAGCCTATAAAAGGAAGCTCATCACCTTCATTTTTAACACACACAAGAGCTATCATACTTACATGTTGATTAAATTGTGTAGATCAAGGAGGAAAACCTTCCAAAAATAAAAATTTGATCAAACTCAATCAATATTTTTGCCCTCAAAACCCCAACTTAGCAACTTTTCACAATTCCTTCACAAACTGCTTGTAGAATTGCAAACAAAGGTTTTTGTCCATATCTTTCAAAATACAGTGAAGAACCACAAATGAAACATCATTCTAGATACTCATTATGGCATTCTTCAACATATTTCAATTGTGCATATGCTTGTTTCAAACCATCACCTCTTAAAATTGATTGGTATGTTGCCCCTTGAACCAATTAGGCCACTTTTCCAAAGAAACTTCAAGGGATCCTTCACTCAAACTTCCAAACTCTATTCCAACACTTTCAATAGGTTTCAAAATCTCAAAATCAACTATTTTCATCAGGGGAACAATCACAAATTCACCAAAGCATCAAACCCTTGTTCTAGGCCATTTCAAGCTTATACAATGAGGGTTTATTGAAACTATGTTCACTAGACCCTATTTCACCCTATAGAAACCTTAGAAACATCAAAATAAGCCTACCCAAGCTTATTCCATCAACTCCCAACCTTTAACATTGTCTTTTCACCAAACTTCAACTCTAACCCACCATTTCAAGCTAAAATTCATGAAAATACACCTAGGACAGCAATCAAAATCCACCAAAACACCTTCCCTGCTCTTAACACCTATGCTAAAATCTAAACCTACCCTAGTGCACCCATTAAACCAAGTTACAAGAAAAATTAATGGTGGAATGGGCATTTAATTCATTTTAAGTGCCTTCAAACCCTTTTGAACAAGACCATAATTTGACAATATTGCAGAATATGACAATATGAACTCAAACCGACCCCTAGATGACTTAAACATTAGAAATGGTCTATTATGACCTTATTTGATGAAAAAATAAGACTCAAACACCTCACAACCTATTACATGACCTTATTCACAAAAATGGACTTGGTGCCCCTACACCATAAATCTCATATCAATTATCCAAAAGTGTACCTTTGTCTTTGCATCATCATTATCATAGCATTATCATTATCATTATTATTAAATTCTTATTAGCATAGCATAGCAATCTCCATAGCATTGTAGTTGTAGCTAATTCATTTTAGGATCATATCCTCATCTCCATCTTAGCATCATCAATAGCTTCATCAATCTCATATCCATAGCTTGCATTGTAGAAACAATTCACACTGCATGTATAGCTTGGAAAACTAGTGAGCTCACTAGCTTACCATATGCCGACCCTACCTTGTCAAACCTACTGAATTGACAAGATAGTGATCTTGGGAAGCTAGTGAGCTCACTAGCTTGCCAATTCAATAGGGTTGAGAAGGTAGGGGCAACATATGGCTCATAGAAATGGGGTCTCACGGTGACGTACATCACTGTGAGTCCCCATTTCTATGAGCCATACGCTGCCCCTACCTTGTCAATCCTACCGAATTGGCAAGCTAGTGAGCTCACTAGCTTTCTAATTTGGTAGGGTTGACAAGGTAGAGGCAGTGTTTGCCTCATAGAAATGGGGACTCATGGTGACGTACATCACCATGTGTCCCAATTTCTATGAGGTATACACTACCCCTACCTTGTCATCTGCTCCAACAAGCCAAAGTTTAGTGGGATAACACCTTTTCCCATCTCAAATAAATCTATAAATCTATCCTTCCAATCGATTGAGATAACAAATATATCTTGAGGACAAGACATAGTTTTGAAAGGAGGGATGATGTGGTGTAGGGCACCATAGGCCTCCATGATCCATGAAAGAGTCTAATGTTGTGTTTTTGGTGTTTGAGTCATGTTTTTGATTGAATAAGGTCTATTTATACCATGTTTAATGTCTTTGTAATGTTTTTGAGTTAGTTGTAGTCGAATTGTAAAAGTTGCTCCAATTTGCTAAAAGTTGTCAAAAGTTGTTATGCAACTTTGCATTTTTTGCATTTGGAGGAAGTTGAATAGTTAGGGGTTAAAAAGGTAGTTGTAGTCAGTTGTTTTTTCTTTTAAAATCTTGAATACATCATTTAATGGTCGAACCAAGGTTGTGGAGGAAATTTTGTAAGTTGAACATCAATAAAGTTTTGGTTTTTTGCATTTTCCTATTGTAATTTGCTGCTATGGGAGGTTGTACGGCCTTGTACGACCTGAAAATGGTCTCAAATTAATTGGAGTTGATGTGGAATTGAATCTACTTTCCAAAAAACTTGGTTTCATTGAATTTTATTTAGTTTTGAGTATTTTAGAAGCAATTTACTCCATATTGCTTTGAAACCCTAGGTTTTGGTGCTTTGAGAGAATAAAATGGAGTTTTGAGCCATTCCACTAGTGAAATGGCCTCAGAACTAGTGGAATGGAGGTAATTAGGATTTTTTTTATTTTGTGAAGTTTGTAGGAGCAGGGTAGGAGGTTTGATGAAGACTAGGTGATGCCCTAGGTGGAAAATCCTCTTGTTTTGGGCATAAAAGTTTGCATAGGAGTAGGGTTTTATAGAAAATATGTTTGGAAACCATTCTAGTTGATATAATTTGCATGTGTAGGCCCATATGACATGTTGGGTGCTTTGGAATGAAGAATTGAGAATTGGAGTTTGTAGAACCAATAATTGATCTGACAAACAAGCCTAATTAGGCCTATGGTGAAATGTAGCAATAGAAAATTGAGCGTTGTGTTCCAAAGTAACCACCCTTGTAATTTTTATATGTTTTGAAGTGTCAAAAATGGTATTTAGAATAGACGTCTTTCGCACTCAAACACATGAAATCACTCTGAGCTACATTCAACCGACATAATCCCTTAAAAGTCCAAAGTGCAAAATGGTTGCAAACTTCAACATGTTTGTATTTGGATATCGTGACACTTAGAAACTTATTTTCTAAGCCTATGTGATCATGTTGGACACCTCTACAATAACCTCTCTCAGTTTATGTTATCTCATAGGTCTTCTCCCGTGGTGGTGAATTTTTGCTTTGAGAAAAATTTATCAAATGTAAGTAGTTGAAAGTTGCAAAGTGGTGCAACTTTCATTCTACAACTCGTGTGACCAAATGGATTATTTTGATGTGTCCAAATGAGAATTTTTACACTAGGAATGGTCCTCTTATGCACCCAAACATGCGAAATCACTCCAAGCTACACTCAATTGACAAAATCCCTTAAGAGTCCAAAATGCAAAATGGCTGCAAACTTCACCATGCTCATATTCGAACATTGTGATGCTTAAAAACGTCTTGTCGGAGTCTATGGGATTGTGTTGGGTCCCTCTACAATAATCTCTCTTGGTTTTCGCTATCTTGGAGGCCTTTTCCTGTGGTGACAAATTTTCGCTTGAGAAAAAAGTTGTCAAATGCAACTAGTTGAAAGTTTCAAACTGGTGCAACTTTCATTTTGCAACTTGTGTGACCAAACATACTGTTCTAACACATTTGGATGGGTACGTTTATGCTAGAAATGCTTCTCTTTTGTACCCAAACATGCAAAATCACTTCGAGCTACATTCAACTGGCAAAATCCCTTAAGATTCCAAAGTGAAAAATGGCTACAAACTTTAGCATGTTACTTAGACACTGTGATGCTTAGAAACTTCTCGTCTGAGACTATAGGATCATGTTGGGCCCCTCTACAATAATCTCTCTCAATTTTTCTATCTTGGAAGCCTTTTCCCATGGTGATGATTTTTTGCTTGGGGAAAAAGTTGTCAAATGGAAGGAGTTGAAAGTTGCAAAGTGGTGCAACTTTCATTTTGCAACTCGTGTGACCAAACAGACTGTTTTGATGCATCTAGGTGGGTACATTTATGCTAGGCATGGTCTTCTTTCACACCCAAACAAGTAGAATCGCTTTGAGCTACATTGAACCAACAAAATCCCTCAAGAGTCCAAAGTGCAAAACGGCTACAAACTTCAGCATGTTCATATTCAGACACCATGACACTTAGAAACATTTTGTGTAAGCCTATGAGATCACGTTGGGCCCCTCTACACCAACCTCTCTCATTTTTTTCTATCTAGGAGGCCTTTTCCCATGGTGGTGAATTTTCACTTGGGGAAAAAGTGTCAAATGCTAGTGTAAGTGTGGAATAAGTAAATAAGTAAAACAACTAAAACACTTCTTAATGAAAAATTATATCAAGATTTAATAGTAATTAACTAATTTAAAGCACGTAAAACTTGAAAGCATCTCATTGTTTCTTATCTCCAAATATTAATTAAATCACAGAGGGCTCTCAGATTTGGTAAGCACTGTGATTGTTAAAATGTCAATCTAGAGAATGCAATGATACTAAATGTAATGATCTACTTCTATATGGTGATTTCTAAATGATAATGATGCTACTGTAAATTATGTTGACATGAGAATTGATGGATGGAAGCTACAGTAATCTACGATGCAACCATGATATTGATTCTACAGATGCTATGATTGCTATTTCTAAATTATTTTATGTTAAATTGCTTGAATGCTAAGATGCTTGATTTCTTTTCTTGAAGAGTAAGTTTGCACAAAGATGAGAGATCCATTCCTTGTGGAGAGAGGTTGTATTTATAGATTTCTTGGCAGCAAATTTGTGAAGAAGCAACCAAGAAAAGGTCTAGATTTGATCTTGAGGATTGAATGGTGAAGGATGAAGGAATTGAGAAGATTATGGGGATTGGTCCTCCCCACAAAAATATTCAGCTAGATGATAGAAATAATTGATAGAAGAGGATGAAGGAGTTGCTTGCAAATTTGTCTCCAAAATTTTCCTATGAAGGTTGAGTCAATTAATTTAGACATAAATTAGACATATAATATGTAATTTGATAGGTGAGTGAATAGAGGAAATTTGCCTTTATGCCTTTATTTTAATATTTTGGTTTATTCAAATTAGTAAAAAGGGGATAAATAATTTAATAAAATAAACTATAGAATTTGTTTATTAAATAAATATAGAAGGGATATGATAATTAAACAACAAAGTATTTAACCTTGTTTAATTAATTAAAATTGAATGATGTGATAATTAAATAACACAAACTATTGAAGTTGTATATTTAATTAAAATTGAAGAATAGAAGAATTAGAATGTGAATTATTTAAATATATATTTCTATTTATTTAATAGTAGATGAATATAATTATGATAATTAATTAAAATAAAGTGAAATTCGTTTATTTAATTAAGACGAAAATAATAGAATAAAGATTGAAGAATTTAAGAATTTAAGATGAACTATATAAATAAATATTTCTATTTATTTAATAGTAGATGAAATAGAGGCTAATTAATCAAATAAATCATATTTAATTAATTATATTCTCCAGACCATTTTTAGGTGTATACATTTTTCCCCTCTTTGAAGTGATGTGTTTACGCATTGCTTCAAAGAAAATTTTATTGTTGCTACTAGTATCGACAAAAAAAAAAATTCAGTATGCCCCAAACTTGCCACAAACATTGATTTTCAAGTAATGATGAATATATGCCCCCTCGGGAGATAAATTAATGAATTTATGATTTATTTTTTTGTTTTTGATGATGTGATGATGATTCAATGAAGATTTGTTGGTGGAATTATTTATCACCTGATAAAGAATGTAGAATATTTCCCTTGGATGAATTTTAATTAATCCCATAAAAATCCCACTTTTAATAATCTATAAAAGGTCAAAAAGGTCATTTTCAAACTCATTTGTGCATTTGAGTTTTGAAATTTTGTGAGAGGGAGAAATTTGTGCAATTTGGAGTAGGATGTTGATTCCCTACCATACTCACCGGTTCAAGCTTGTTTGATGTCACCACCGCTCGGCCATCTAGAGACCTCTAGTACGTACCTGTTAACTCTCTTATTTTTTGTGCATTTTTTTGTTTTTCACACTTTTTTCAGATTTCAAAACTTATGTTTCTGTTAGCACTTTAGCATGTCGATGTAATGCTTCGGTCATTTGTTTTAGTTCTTTTAACATTTTAGCGCTTAGGTTGAATGCTGTAGTGTTTCAGCAGAATTAGTTAGTGCTTTCAATGTTTTAGCACCTAGGATTGAAACTTTAGTGCTTTGACTTTTTGTTTCAGCATTTTGATTAGTTTAGCAATTTGAATCGATAGATTAGCACTCTGACTTGATATAATAGCGGTTCTAATAAAATGGCACTTTTGACTGATGAAATAGCACTTTTGATGATTTAGCACTTTGAGCACCTATTTTAGCGCTTCTAAGTCAGATTGATAAAATTGGTCAAATTTGTCCTTGATTTTGTCGATTCTTTATCGTGTCAACCGTTGGTTTGTTATGATTGATGATCTTGATCAAGTAGATGATGTTCAACCTCATGATAGGCGAGGTATGATGTTTGATTGATGATAATTATCCTCATGATAGGCGAGGAATAATTATAGTTTGATTGATAAACCTCATGATAGGCAAGGTTGATTTGATGTATTGACCTCATGATAGATGAGGTTCAATAATGTTTGATGATTGACCTCATTATAAGTGAGGTTCAATTATTTTCAATCATGATATTTAATCAAAAATCTTAGCAAAAGCTAATTAGGTTGATATCATATTTGATTTTTTGATGTTTTGACAAAAAAGTATTGACTTTGAATATTTCATGATGATAGGAGGCTTTGATAAACCTCCAGATTAGAGAGTGGTTTCCTCAGACATTTAATTTGATATGACAGTTGGCCCAGCCTGAGACACCTATCATTACATGTTGTGGATTATCTTCCTTACTTGATATGCCCTATATTAGGATTAATCAGGGCCTCCTAACAACTTTAGCGGAGAGGTGGCACAACAAGCATAACACCTTCCACCTAGCTACCGGGGAGATCGCAGTCACCCCAGAGGATGTCTGGAGGATTCTATGGATATCATTTGTTGGGGATATTATTGTTTATGATTCATTAGAGTAGGGTGGTAGTGAGGCTCTTCAAAGGGTGTTTTAGGATTCCAGGATTCGTGGATTATGGGTTTTGTGGCATGAGATGGTTAGTGTTTATGCCACTTTGTCAATAGTTCTTGCTAGATTCATTGGAGGATTCCTTTGTCCTAATCATAGTTCAAAGGGATTCTATTGGTTGGGATCGTGTGCTTGATAGCATGATCATTCACCAAATGAGATATGCTTGGGTCATGTGCATGCTTGCCCACCTTTATCATGATTTTCATTTAGTGGTGTACCTTGGAGGTTAGAGTTTATCGTTCGGAGTCACTTTACTTTAGGCATGGGCATGGGAGATATAGTTGTTACACTTCTAGTGATGGTGAGGTAGAGTCCAGCCAGGCAGGCTTATGTGCACATATATGCAGGTCGACTTACTCAGCCTAGATTGGGTAAGTTAGATCATCAACGTAGTGTTCTAGATGAGATGGAGACGGTTACCTGACATTCCTATTTGGATTGTGAGCACTAGGATGATGATGACGTACAATTACCATTCTTATGTCAGTCCTTTATTTTGATTGGGCATACACGATGGGTATTAGATAGATTTCTATTGAGATGTGTGCTTCGTCGGTATGGCATTGTTTAGGGTTTTCGTCAGGGTGTTGCACACTATGCTTGGTGACAGTTGGATTCTATAGATTGGGGGCTTGGGTTGTCATATTATTTGGTTGTGCAAGAGTTCTAAGATTTACAACCGCTTGTGTGGGATATCTGACCAGATATATTGGAGCCACCAGTGACAGCAAATTATGCAGCGTATTTGGTATTATATCCATTTCCACGCATTATGATTCCTGATGAGCTAGCACCATTAGCCATTGGGGAGGAGATTGTTCTCGCACACTGACGCCAATCGAGGAGAGAGGAGATTAGTGGTGAGGAGGAGGTGATGGAGGAGGTTGAGAGGAGCAATGATGAGGAGGATAGCAGTAGTAGTGATGAGGAGGGTAGTGATGATAATAGTAGTGGAGATAGCCTAGGTGGAGCAAGTGCAAATGTATCAGGTTTCGATGGGTTAGGTCCTAGTTTAGAGGAGTAGATGATGCATATAGTGCCTCGTAAGAGGCAAGAAGTGGTAGATCCTTCAGAGTAGATGCAGATTTGCGAGTCTTCAAGTGCATTTAGAGACTGTACAGGCTTAGCTTGTTCAGGCTCAGGGTTTATTATCACAGACTCATGCTCAGATGCAGGCACATGCCTAGTCACATGCATAGACTTTAGCCCAGGTACAAGGACAGTTGGAAACTATATAGGCATAGATTTCCCTCCTTGACATCAGAGTGAGATGCAACATGCCAGGTTGTTGAGCAAACACAGACAATTGTAGATAGACTATAGAGGATAGCCGATGGTACCACTGTTGGTGACTATATGAGAGAGGTTCTTTGTGTGGGCCGAGAGGAAGAGTTTTATAGAGGTCGATACCATCATGTGGTCCCCTTTGAGTAGAGAGTCAATTATGCACAGTCCCAATTAGGCAGGATCCATTCTAGGACTGTTAGCATAGGTGTGACTTAGCCTATACAAAGAGACCCGAGAGATCTTGGTTCATCTGGTGGGGGAGGTAGTAGCCTAGAGATTCCTTCACGATCTTGAGGTAGCACCTCATAGATTCATGATGCGATCCTACGATGCTTTTGAGACATGATGTATACTCTATTTTTGTGATCTATAGTCATTTTTGATGTTGTATCTCTTTTATGATTTAGACATCTTTGTATACTTGACATTATGATTTTGAGATTAATATGATATACGGTGGATGGTTCGATCTATATATGCTCTATATGGTTTATAATGGATGCATTTAATTTCATTTTTCTATATGTTAGGTGATGATCCACATGATATGTTATGGATGCATTTATGATCATGTGATATGCTATGATTTATGATGCTTTATTTATGATGTTTAAATATGATTACATGAATAATGACAATGAATGAATGTATCATGTATGAAATTATTTACATGGATTGATAGATATATGATGATCTGTATATCTAAATTATATGATAATGTAACCATATGCATGATTATGAATGTGATGTATCAATGATAGATGAATAATGTATATATATGATATGATAAATGGGTGAATGAATGATGGTAATAATAATGATGATTTTAATGTATGCTTAATGATATGATAAATGGATAAATGAAATGTGGTTCATATAGATTTTTTTTTGATAAATTTTCTCATGCAATTTTATGATGTGATGATTTGAACAATATGATATGATGAAATGTTGTAATAATGTTGTTATGCATGTAATTGAAATGATTATGCATCTCTATGACAATGATGAATGTGTTTATTAATGTCAAGTGCACTCAATTTGTTAATAAAGAAAATTAACATCATTTATGAATTGATTACCCATCTTCGGAACCAAATACTCTGCAATCCAAAACTATCAATAAATGCCATATAAGTCTAATATGAAAATCTAAAAGCAAAATTATCACCTTAACAACCCATTTATATGTGTTTTTTATCATCATTGAGCCTTTAAAATGTTGAAAGTGAGTACAAGCATCGATGGTATGAGATAGACCATGATGACCTGAGTACTACTTTCATGATTTTTGATATTGCAAGTGAACACAAGCATCTAGGTATAATTAAATTGAGATGACCTGAGCATTTCTTGTGTAAACAGACAAAAAATAATCATTATACAATATGAATTCTGAATTTCATCAGTGATACATTTGTAGAGCACATCCCACGACAGTTCGCACAAATAAATAATTAATTCACAAATAGAAGAAAATGAAAACATCATTCTCCTTCCTTGCTTCTCTAGTTCAATACATCATCGAGTTACTCCAAATAAATAATAACAAATAATCAAAGTACAACATGTTGAATATTCAAGCATTAGTGAAATTAGATCATCCATCCTGATTTTATGATTTTTTTTTGTGATTTTATGAGATTTTGTATCAAACCTAACCTAAAGACCTATCCTAGGAGCCTCACGGACTGATCAAAGATTAGACTTGCCTATGTTACACATGCAGAGACCATGTAGTTCGACTGACACAGACTCGTGTTTTTTTTTTTGACTTTTTGAGACTGACCTTTTGACTTGTTTTTGGATTTTTTGTTGTGATATGGATGTCCAATTTGTTTTTGATGGTGATTGATGTTCCATGTTGGGTTGTGTTTCGATCATTGATTTTGTTGTGTTTGTCTCCCTATTGTTTGTCCATTTTGTTAAGCTTGATCTTTTATTACCCCTAATGACGTCTAGATGTTGCCCCTAAGCTAGGGTAAGACATGACCACTTGCAATGTTATGATAATGTATGTAAAGTGATGGTGAAAGTAATGGCCATGACATGCGTCCAATAGATGGAAAAGTCAGTTAAATCACAAATAGCGCCTATTTCTAGGTTTTCACTACATGTTTTTATTGCACTTTTTTTTCAGTCTTTTTGATTTTTTTTTGTATTTTCCCCCCCTTTTTTTTGTATTTTTAATCTTTTTGTCATTTTTTTTATTTTTCTATCACCGAGATACCTGTTTACTAGGTTTTCATCAAGGCAACCATTTTTCCAAGACTTGAACCATGCACTAGGTAATTCAGGTGTATAACTTTCTGAGATGGATACTATTGATAGGTTCATCAAATAGATCCCCTCCAGGTGTTGATAGTTGATAGGCTTCTGATCCATAGACTGATATGACAACAAAAGGACCTAGCCAATTAGGTTCAAATTTCCCTTTCTTTTCTTTATCTAGCTAATTTTTTAGGGTTTTCCTTTAGGACCAAATCACCAACCTAAAAGACTCTAGGTTTTACCCTGTGGTTGTAGCTTTTGGAAATTATCTTTTGGTATGCCTGTAAATGATTGACAGCTTTTTGACGATGTTCATCCAAAAATTCTAGTTCTTGAAGCCTAGACACTCTACAATCCTCATCTAAAATTATTCCCTTCAATGACACACAGAGTGATGGAATCTTAAATTCAATGGGTAGTATGGCCTCTGATCCATATACCAAGGCATATGGTGTAGCTCCCATAGGTGTTTTGATGCTAGTTTTGTATTCCCACAAAGCTGGGTTTAGTTGACTATGCCAATCACATCCAACATCATTAACCATTTTCTTTAGAATTTTTAGAATTGTTTTGTTGGAGGCCTCTGCTTGGCAATTTCTCTAAGGATAGTATGGTGTTGAAAATGATGTTGGATGTGAAACCTTTCACATAGCTCTTGGAAATCCTGATTTTTAAAAGGTCTTCCATTATCTGTGATAATGGACTGAGGTATGCCATACTAATAAATGAGATAATTCAGTATGAGAGAAGATATTTGATTCCTAGTGATTGTTGTTAAAGGAACCGCTTCTATCCACTTTGTAAAATATTATGTCGTCGTGATTATGAACTTGTGTCCATTGGATGAAGATGAATTAATTTTCCCTACTAGATCCAGTCCCCACTAAAAAAAGGGCCATGTTGATGTAAATGGTTGCAATTCTTGTGCGGGTGCATGGATTAGGTTACTATGGTTTGACACTTTTGACACTTCTTAACAAACTGACAAGACTCCTCCATATTCAGCCAGTAATACCCCAAACAAAGGATTTTCTTTACTAGAGTTAGCCCACTTGAATGAGTTCCAAAAATACCTTCATGAACCTCACATAAGGTTGTCTCATATTTTTTATGTTCTAAACACTGGAGAAGAGTACCATCTAGACCTTGATGGTAAAGTTTGTCGGTGATTAAGGTATGTCGGGCGAATTGACGGATGAAGTTGTGTTTCTGGTTTCTGGAAATATCAGGAGGAAGGATGTTGTCTTTTAGGTAAGCATAGGTTGTTCCATAGAGTGAGGATTTAACGACATCTAAATAGTATATGGTTTGAGATTCAGGATTATCATAAGTAGGATTGGACACTAGTTCTACCATAAACCCATAATGACCATGTTTTTCTCAAAACTATAAAAGAGAAGCAATTATTTCCATAGCATCTACAACTTTTTTTTTCTCTTGAAATTTGCTCAAATTTAATATCCACAAAGTAATTTTTGAGATCATCAATCAATTGCTTATATGGCATAAACTTCTCATAGTTTGTCAGATATTCGTCGTTAACTTGATAAATGACTATTTGTGAATCTCCATACACTTGTAGCTCTGTGACCTTCCATTCAATTTCTACCTTGATGCCAATGATTAGTGCCTCATACTCAGCTACATTATTGGTACATGGAAACATGAGTCTATAAGACCTTGGGATGGTGTGTCCTTGAGGTGTAACAAACAATATTCTCACACCAGACCCCCTTTATGTATATGACCCATCAAAATAAAGCCTCCATTGTTGTGTTGTCATAGTGAGAATGTTTGTGTCAGGAAACTCAATTGTCATAGGATGATCATCCTTTAATGGAGCTTCAGCTAATTGTTCAGCAATCACTTGACCTTTGATGGCTCTCCTTTCCACATACTAGATATCAACTTCACTTAAAATCATGACCCACTTGGCCAGTCTTTTGGTTAAAGCAACCTTGTTGAGTAGATATTTTAACAGATCAATCTTTGCAAAGAGCTCGACTGTATGAGTCAACATGTAATGCCACAACTATTGGGTAGAAAATACCACCGCCAAATAATATTTCTCGATGAAGGTGTAATTTATTTCATAGCCATTCAGAGTCCTGTTGATGTAGTAAATGGCTTGTTCCTTTCCCTCATAATCTTCATGTGCCAACAGTACACCCAAAGAAATTTTTGTTGTTGCAATGTATAGTAGTAGAGGTCTACCTTCTGTAGGTGGCATTGGGTGGCGACATCAGATATTTTTTTATCTGGTTGAAAGTTGTTTCACACCCTTGATCCTGGGTGAATTTTTTCTGTTAATTGGGAGATAAACCTCCTGATTGATTGTAGCCTACCTTGTAGCCTACCTTGTAGAGACCTTAGTTGATTGATATTCTTTGGTGGTGGCATTTCCATTATTTCCTTAACCTTGGCGGGATCCACTTTGATACCTTTCTCTGACACTATATCCTAGGAGTTTTTTTGATGTAACACCAAAGATGCATTTCTTAGGGTTTAATCTAACCTTGAAATTCTCCAGCCTTGTAAAGAATTTCCCTAGGATCTCCAAATGTCATTATCTAGAATATGACTTTGCTAAGATGTCATCTATGTAATCCTCCATAAATGTGTGCATCATATCATGGAAGATTGTGGTCATTTCTCTTTGATATGTGGCCCTTGCATTCTTCAACCCAAAGGGCATGACGTTCCAGCAAAAATTTCCCCATGGACATGTGAATGTTGTTTTCTCCTAATCATCTGATACTATTTTGATTTGCTTGTAGCTTGAGAAGCCATCCATTATTGATAACATGACATGTCCTATTGTTAATTCCATAATGATGTCAATGTTTGGTAAGGGAAAATCATCCTTTGGACATGCCTTATTTAGATCCCTGAAGTCTATACATATTTTGATACTATTATCTGGCTAAGACATAGGTACAATATTATATATCCACTCAACATAGTCAATAGACCTGATGAATCCTGCATCTAACAACTTTTTTAGGTCAGCCTTTACCATCAAGGCAATATGTGGATGCATCTTCCTTAGTTTTTTCTTACAAGTTTAATTCCAGATGGTAGAGATAAATGATGCATTAAAAGATCTAGGTCTAAACCTAACATATCAGAGTATGACCAAGCGAAGTTGATACTTTCTTCCTGAAAGAACTTGATGAATTCTAGCTTTTCTTGTTCAGTTATTGATGTGATCAGATGTAAAGTTTTTTCCTTTTCTGTTGTGCCAATATTTACAAACTATGTAGGCTCCACCAATACTAATGATCTTTCATGATAATGCTCCGGAAGGGTGTCAAATCACCCATCTTTTAGTGCCTCAGAGAGGTTTTCACCATCTGATGCATTCTTTATTTTTACTTTTTCGAGATCTAATGATGCCATTGAATGGTTTTCACCATTAGATCCATGATTCCTATTTTCAATTTTGCAACTAGAAGATTTGACACCCTCCTATCTAAATGTGTCGTTATAAGATTTATGATTAGAACTTATGTCAAGTTCGTCACAACAAAGGAAATTCACGATAGCATCATCATTTGCACAGATGGGTACATTGATAGGTTTAGTTGGTTCCCAGTCGATAAGTTCAGCATGTATAGCATCATCATTCACAAAGATGGGTACATTGATAGGTTTAGTTGGTTCCCAGTCGATAAGTTCAGGATGTATTAAGGGAAAAAAGTTATCAAATTGACTTTGTTCAATGATAGTGAGGGTTTGAACAACTATGGTGTCAGGGTTGTCAATAGGGATGTCGAGGTCTATGATATTACTTTCTTCCAAGTCATCTAGCTCACTCGATGTCTGTCCATCCTCACTTGAGTCATTGACATTTTTTGATTCAAATACAAGTGGTCTAGTCCTCGAGCTTTGTCCCTCCTCGAGTTTGGGTGCATCCTCTTTTATGACGTCAATTTGGATGTTTGTGTATGATACATTAGAGTAAAGATCTCATTCATACTCATTGGAATCTATTTCAGAACTATCTCTCATTTGAAGGATTCTCTCAATAGCTTTCTAAGTCATTTCCTCTTTTGATTCCCTTGTATAACCTAGTCTTGTTTTGTCCTTTGACTGAAGTGTGAGAGGTTGAATGGGTTCTATGATGCCTTCCTTTCTTTTTCCAATAGGTCCTTGTCCCTCATACCCCATTTTCTCTAAGATAGCTTTTCCTTTCCCATACTGATCTATCTTTATGTTGATGCTTCTTCTTTATATAGCCAATTGAGGATGGACTTATCTTCAGATTAGTCTTCTAGAGTACCAGCTTTCACAAATATTTCATCTAGAATTGTGGTAGGTTGTGATGGTTGTCATGTTATTGTTGACGATTGTCCATATGACCTAAGATATGGTAGAAATTGTGAAAGACAAAGTGATTTCCCAATGGAATATTCTCCCATGCCTTTGTCAGTTAACTAGATCTTTTCTTGAAATTGTTGTGATAGAGAATTCAAATGATCCTTGTCTTCTAATGAAGTGGAATCAGCAACACTTGTATCCTTTGATTGGTCATTTTTCTCAACCCATTTGGATACAACGTTTAGTTTCTTTTCACCATTAGATGAACTATAAGTGCTCGCTTCTCTATTATGGGGCACAAAAGTGTCTTGGGATGTTGTAAGCATGTTAAAATGTTGGGGATTGTTGTAGTCTACTGATATAGTCACTTCTTGGCCATTCAATAGAAATTTTAAACACTGATGATAAGTCAAAGACACTGCTTGCATTTCATGAATCCACGGACATCCCAAGAGTATATTATAAGTTAACTCTTTTTCTAGCACTTGGTAAACTATATTCTTCACCACTGGTCCTACTTGAATAGGCAACACGATCAATCCCTTGGAGGATCTCTCTTCTTCATAATAGGATTTTATTGTCATTTTGCTTCGAGCATCAATAGAATTATCAAAATAACCTAGTGCACAAATCAATTTTAAAGTGCAAATGTTTAAACCAGCTCCACCATCTAGTAGGACACGTTGACATGATGTTTATGGATTAACACTTCAATATGAAGTGCAGTATTATGCAAATGATTAAGTGATACATCATCTTGTTAGGATAATGATATATAATGAGGCGTGGTTAAATGTCCCACCATAGCTTGAAATTGATAGACATCCAGATTGTTGGGTACTGTGGTGGCCACAAGAGCTTGTTCTAAAACCTCCTTATGGGATGGTGAGAGTTTAAGGAGTTCCAATATCGATATCTATGTTGGTATTTTTTACAGTTGATCAACTATGTTATATTGACTCATAGGGGGAGTAGCATTTTTAGATGAAACTCCTTTCAATATTACTCTGGATTGCCTCCTTGTTGTTACATTGACTGATTAGGAGTCTTGTTTTTTCCTAATTTTTATGACATTGACCTGATTGTCAGATGTGTCTTTGTTTGGGATCAGATCTATTGGTATGATGTCATTGTTTCCAAGGTTATAAATTTGATTATTGGTGATAGAATCACTCTCAACTACAAAGATACAAAATATTGTGTCATCATAAATGTAGTTGACACTTTTACCTTTACCATTTGTAGAGGAAGATTCTCCCTTTTCATAATTTGGTAAAGGATCTTTAAATGCAGTATGATCATTGTTAGTTTGATTTCCTTCTACGAATACCTTTTTGTTATTAATCAAATCTTGGACCAGATGTTTTAACTCCATGTAGTCATTTGTCTTGTGTCCCTTGTTATTATGAAAGTTACAATAGTCTACTACGTAATTCAACCAAGGTGGTTTTACTTTTGGATCCCAAAATATTGCTTCACCTAAGGTGATAATTCCATTTGCAATAAGTTATCTCATTGTTGATTCTAGCGTTTGTCCCAATGGTGTGAATCTTTGTCGGTTGGATGATCTTTGATATGATTGCAGTTTAGATTCTCAATTGTTCGAGTTGTTGTTTGGATTGACACTTTGTTTGATATTTTGGTCAATATTTTGATTGGTCTTTGTAGTGGTAGTCGTTAAATTAAATACTGGTTTCACATTTTGTGTCATTTGTGGTATCATTGTTTCCATTATTTCTATTCTTTTTCCAAAACTTAGGCTTGTCATTGTTACCATAGTGATTTGAGGAATTGTGGTTATTTGATCCTTCATTGTAATGTTTTATCACTCCTCTTTTTACCAAGGCTTCTTCGATCTTGAGGCCATTTTCAATTACTTTCTTAAATGTGGATGGACATTGTAGTTCTAGTCTATAGCTCATTTCATTAGTTAGCTTGTCAATGAATATTTCCATTTTTTCTTCTTTAGGTATAGATCGAGGATACCTAGCAAACAACCTTCACCATCATTGTAGAAATGAGAGGAATTTCTCACCTTTATTTTGTTTCATGTTGTAAAGGTCTTTTATTGTTACCTCATGTTGGATATTAAAGGAAAATTGTGAGATAAACCTGTTGACTAGTTCTTCAAAATTTTGAATCCCTGGTTATAGTTTAGAAAACCATTCCATACAATGACCTCCTAAGCTCCTTGGAAATAAATTCATTAAATAAGTTTCCTATTGTGCAAATTTTAAACTTATGGTTCTAAACTCCCTTACATGGTCAATTGGATCTGTTTTACCGTTGTATTTGTCATATTTTAGGAATTCACAATGTCTAGGAAATGGTATCATGTCCACACTTGGATCAAAAGGATGAGGACAAATGTCCTATATTGAGTACCTTTTTGTGGTTCCCTTTTGCATGTCTTGAAGTTGTTGTTGTAAGTTTTGCATTTGATGTGTTAGGGAAACAACTTGATCTGTGTTTTGTGTGTGTTGTGTTTTAGTTCCATTTACTCTAGGTGTTTCTTTCAATCGATTGACATCAAAATCCTTTGGAAGTTTTGTACTCGATTCCGCTAGCATTAAGAGGTATTTTTCCATATCTTGTTCTAAGATCTTTTCCATAAATTTATGGAAGTTTGGATCTTGTTGTGTTGTTTGAATGTCCCCTTGGGTTATTTCATTCTTGTCATTTTGGTGTAATCTATTTCAAGGATTTTCTTCAGCCATGGTGTTTGATGTTTCAATTTCCTTTTCGATGAGTTTTTGTCTTTGTAACCTTGTCAAGATTGGCATACAAGTGTTTGTTTTCCTCACTAAACCTTGATATTTTATGTTTGGATGAGTGTCAAATGTATTTTAACAAAGTCAAATACGATGATATATCCTATTGATGAGACTAGGTTAAAAAATCTGATTATTGTGTTTCGTTTCGTGATTGTAGGATGATAATATCCTAATGAAGAAACTTAACCTAATAACCAAGATTTTTTGTTTGATTTGTGGACACTTTAAATTTTACAAGATTTGGGTTTATGTTGAAAAGAATTTTGACCTGTAAGAACCTATTTATTTTAGGTTTAAGACACTGTTTAGGCTGTAAAAAAAAAATTAGGTCTGATAAAACCCGAGTTTCTGATGCCAACAAATTTGATAGATGTGTTTGGAAGTTCTCTATTTTTTTGTTCTTTGGAAGCGCTAATACAGAGGGAAAAAGCACTAAAAATGACTACAAAAGTGCTAAAAGTTATGGAAAAAGAACTATAAAATAGGGTATAAGCGCTAAAACAAACTGTAGACGCGCTAAAAGACTAGTAAATTTTGACACTGGTAATTTTGGTTACTATTAGTGGATGCGTTGCAGAATTTGGCAGAAGTGCTAAAACAAACTATAAAAGCACTATTTTAGTTATGGATGCGCTAAAAGATAATACAAAAATGCTAAAAAAAAGTGTGTAAGCGCTACTTTGGGTTTCAACAGTGTTGTCTGATTTTCCTTTCCGTGAAGAGACTGATTTTTCAGGAATTTTGGTATTTTGACAGGATATCTCTACTGGTAATTTTTTTGGTTTTGGATGACAAGCCTAATGTTTATAAGTTTTCTTTATTGTAAGAATTGATCGGGCCTGTTGGAATATTCTATTGTTGTTTATGGGATGGAAGACTGACAAATAGGTTAACTATGATTATGTTTATGTGAAAGAGCTCTTCTTTGGAAATAAGCTTGTGAATAAAAAGGCTCTAAATCATAATCATCAATATATCCCATAGAAAAATAGTGAAACCTATGGATGAAAGTTCTATGTTGAAGCAAGACTTTCCTACTTTGATATAAAAATCATCTTCTTTCCAAAAGTTTCTTGTAACTAAGTTGTTTCTTTGGTTTCTTGACTCTTTTTGTGAGGGATTTCTTGAAAAAAGTTGTGGATTTCCAGTCCCTAATCATGAATTTTACCATTTGATTTTGTTTGACTCTTTTGTGTTCTTCTCGATGATCTTTATCTGAATTAATGATTTGAAAACACAACAATCAATTGTAGAAAAGTTTTTTTAAGACCTAGAATCTAAACAATAAGTGTATGTTCAAGAACCATGCATGGTCCTATTTTCATTGGTTTGTTTAACAAAAATACATTTCAAATAGTCTCAGTCTTAAGGTAAAAAAGGTCATCGTTATACTCAACAACCCACATCTTAAAATTGCGTCGACTCACACAGTTGTGTCACCCCCTAGAGGGCACTCGTGCTTTTGTCTTTTCCAAGCACATACTCAAAGTTAGATTTCTTAATCCCTTGAGAAAATGGTCCTTGGAAATTATATGGTGAGTGTGTTGGGGGAAAATTCTTCCCTCCCCTTACACTATGAGTATTACAATGTCTGGTTACTGACTTAGCTGGATTCTACACTATGGTTCATAGATAGGGTTTCTATGTGGTGTGATAAATGATAAACTCCCTCAAGAGACCTCCCAACCTTTAGACCAAAGGTTTTAGGGATGGTTATCTTGCACACTATCATCGAGTTGGACTTTCATTAACAACTCAACTTTGACTATAGTGGTTTGGAATCCTTGGCTTTAGACGTTCCCACTTAGGTCATTCCCATAGGGTGAGTATTTTTTCCCACTACAACAGGCCTTCTAAAGGATTTAAAAGAGCGTAAACTGCATGAAAATAAAGGATGAGTCCAACATTTTGATCACCTATTTAAGGGAGAGCATAAGCCTATCACCACATAAGCATAGTAATCAATGTTCAATTTTTAAGCCCAAAAGATAATTTACTATTCTAGGTGAAGATATTGCTTCACAAAATTCATGATGTTAATTTTAACTGATATAGAAAATGTATGATGACTACCTTAGGACTAATATATTTTAAACCAAATGACTACCCTAGGATTGGTTCTTTTTAGTCCAAATGCATCAAAATAAATTTTTGGTCGCGATCGCATCGGATCCAAACAAGAAATTATAGAAGCACTAAAATAGATTGCATAAGCGCTATTTAATTCATCAAAAGTGTTGCATCATTTGGAAGCACTAAAAAATTTGGTAGAAGCATTGTAGAATTTAGCAGAAGCGCTAAAATAGAATTTGACCTAGATTAGTCAACCTTCCTAAGAGCTTTGGGTGGAAGCACTAAAACAAATTGCAGAAGTGCTAGAAATTTTGGTGGAAGCCCTAAAACAAATTGTAGAAGTGCTAAAACTTTCGGTGGAAGTGCTACAGAATCCCTCGATTGCGCTAAAAGAAAACATGCCTGTATCTCATACGAACAGTTTTCAGAAAAATTATTAAAATATGGGGTTAGAGGCCTCATGATAGGCACAAAAATGTAAGTGTGGAATAATTAAATAAGTAAAATAGTTAAAAAAACTTCTTAATGAAACATTATATCAAGATTTAATAGCAATTAACTAATTTAAAGCACATAAAACTTGAAAGCGTCTCATTGTTTCCTATCTCCAAAGATTTATTAAATCACAAAGGGCTCTCAGATTTGGTAAGCACTATGACTATTAAAATACCAATCTAGAGAATGGAATGATGCTAAATGCAATGATCTACTTCTATATGGTGATTTCTAAATGATATTGAGGCTACTATAAACTGTGCTGACATGAAAAATAATGGATGGAAGCTACAGTAATCTATGATCCAGCCATGATATTGATTCTATAGATGCTATGATTGTTATTTCTAAATGATTTAATGCTAAATTGCATGAATGCTAAGATGGTTGATTTCTTTTCCTGCAGAGTAAGTTTTCACAAAGATGAGAGTCCATTTCTTGTGGAGAGAGGCTATATTTATAGATTTCCCGACAACAGATTTGTGAAGAAGTAACCAAGCAAAGGTTTGGATTTGATCTTGAGGATTGAATGGTGAAGGATGAAGGAATTGAGAAGATTATGGGGATTGTTCCTCCCCACAAAAATATTCAGCTAGATGATAGGAAGAATTGATGGAAGAGGATGAAGGAGTTCCCTGAAAATTTGTCTTCAATTTGTCTCCAAAATTTTCCCGTGAAGGTTGAGTAAATTAATTTAGACATAAATAAGACATATAATATCTAGTTTGATAGGTGAGTGAATAGAGGAAATTTTCCTTTATGCCTTTATTTGAATATTTTGGTTTATTCAAATTAGTAAAAAGGGGATAAATTATTTAATAAAACAAACTATAGAATTTTTTTATTAAATAAATATAGAAGGGATATGATAATTAAACAACAAAGTATTTAACCTTGTTTAATTAATTAAGATTGAATGATGTGATAATTAAATAACACAAACTATTGAAGTTGTATATTTAATTAAAATTGAAGAATAGAAGAATTAGAGTGTGAATTATTTAAATAAATATTTTTATTTATTTAATAGTAGATAAATTTAACTATGATAATTAAATAAAACAAAGTGAAATTCGTTTATTTAGTTAAGACAAAAATAATAGAATAAAGATTGAAGAATTTAAGAATTTAAGATAAATTATATTGATAAATATTTCTATTTATTTAATAGTAGATGAAATAGAGGTTAATTAATCAAATAAATCATATTTAATTAATTATATTCATTAGACCATTTTTAGGTGTATACAACAAGTAGTTGAAAGTTACAAAGTGGTGCAAATTTTGTTTTGCAACTCATGTGACAAAATGGATTGTTCGGATGCGTCTAAATGGGTGCGTTTACACTAGGCATGGTCCTCTTATGCACCCAAACATGCAGAATGGGTCTGGGCTACATTCAACCGACAGAATCCTTTAAGAGTCCAAAGTGCAAAATGACTGCAAACTTCAGCATGCTTGTATTTGGACACCGTGATGCTTAGAAACTTCTCGTCTGAGTCTATTGGATCATGTTGGGCCCCTCTACAATAACTTCTCTCAATTTTCACTATCTTGGAGGCCTTTTCTTGTGGTGGTAAATTTTTGCTTGAGGAAAAAGTTGTCAAATGCAAGTAGTTGAAAGTTGCAAAGTCGTGCAACTTTCATTTTGCAACTCGTGTGACCAAACAGACCCTTACGATATGTCTGAGTGGGTATTTTTATGCTAGGTATGGTATTCTTATGCACCCAAACACGTAGAATCGCTCCGAGCTACATTCAACCGACAAAATCCCTTAAGAGTCTAAAGTGCAAATAGTTGCAAACTTCAGCATGCTTGTATTTGGACACCATGATTCTTAGAAACTTCTCATCTAAGCCTATGAGATCGTATTGGGCCCCTCTACAATAACCTCTCTCATTTTTCGCTATCTTGGAGACCATTTCCCGTGGTGTTGAATTTTTGTTTGGAGAAAAGTTGTCAAATGCAAGTAGTTGAAAGTTGAAAAGTGGTGCAACTTTCATTCTGTAGCTCGTTTGACAAAACAAACTGATTTAACACATTCAGATGGGTACTTTTACACTAGGAATGGTCCTCTTATGCACCCAAACATGCAGAATCGCTCCAAGCTACATTCAACCGGTAGAATCCCTCAAGAGTCCAGCATGAAAAATGGTTGCAAACTTCAACATGCTTGTATTCAAACACCGTGATGCTTAGAAACTTTTCATTTGTTCCTATGGGATCACATTGGGCCCCTCTACAATAACCTCTCCCAGTTTTCACTATCTCAGAGGCCTTTTCCCATGGTGGTGAATTTTTGCTTGGAGAAAAAAATTCAAATGAAAAAAGTTGAAAATTGCAAATGTTGGATGTTGTGGTTGTGTTATTGATATGTGGTTGTGATTTATGTCAACACTATTATCATTTAGTGTTCTGAAGGCTATATATGTCGAGGAAATTAAGAAAATTAGAATAAATATGTTGCAGGCAGTCTATCAAGTTGTGAAGATTAGTATGGTGGAAAGTTGTGTACGTTGATAATCAGAAGTCACACATTAAATGATTTTTTGCTAAGCCTATCTAGTATGTTCTCCAAAATTTTCAAAGGTGTGCATTAAGATTCGTGGAAGTTATGAGTTTCTAAGTTCCTATAGTTATTTTGTTACTATAGCAAGTGTTTCTGGGAGAAGAGATTGCAATTCTGATGAATTGAGTTGTTGTGTATGCTCCTGAGATGTTCAGGGATGTTTTTGGATCATTCTCTATCATTTTGGTACGTTCACATTGATCGGTGTGATCGTGATCAAATATTTTTCTCTTTGTGTGTTCGAGTTTTCATGTTCTTGGTCGACATCAAGGTGGTAGCATGTTGCAAATATTTATGGATTAATTTGTGAATGCTTGGTATATTCAAGGATGTTTGTTTAGGTCTTAATTATGTTGTGACCAACTTAGGTTGGTATTCATTGTGATTTGTTCATGTATTGAGACCGAGAGTTTGTAATTCACTTATTATTTGTGGCCGACAGAGTTGATGTAAATCCATGTAGTGGATATATAAGAGTGATTGATTCCTCATTTTGAGCAATGCTCGGTGTAGGTATGCGAAGTGTATGTGCGAATAAAGATCAGATCATTCGATTGCAGAGCAGAGTGTGAAGAAGGTTGAGTGAAGTAAGGAGAAGTATTTTTTGTGCATAACTAGAACTGTCATCGGGCTTTAAAGAAGATAATTTCTTAGTTCATATTCTTCAGATGGTTTTAATTTGAATGTTTTTCTAAGGCAGCGAGCCTTCCTTTGAGCAGTGTGCCTGAATGCATGTGCATTGCTTATTCATTTTTTTATTATACTTTTAACAGGGTGTAATTGTGGATTAACCTCCACCATAGTTTTTTCCCTTAATAGGGTTTCCACGCAAAAATCTTGGTGTTGTGTGTTTTTGTTGTGTTCATGCTTTCACTATTAATTATCAAATCTGAAATTAAAGATTGTTAAAGTTGAATAAGTTTAAAATCTATTACAACTGATTAACCCCCCTCTTAGTTGTTTATCCTTGTTTTTCCAAAAATTGGTATTAGAGCTTGCTCCTCTGAAGAATTTTAATAGCTTGAAGTGATATGAGATGGCATCATACAAGAAGGATAGTACCAGATTTGATGGTACAAATTACTCTCTGTGGAAGGTCAGAATGGAGTGTCATTTGAGGTGCATTGGTGAAACCTACTAGAGGATTACAAAGTATGCATATACTATTCCTCATAATGGTCCCTCTACTGAGGATGAGATCAAAAAGGTTGAAGCCAATATCAAGGCTATTGAAGCAATATTGAGTGCTTTGATAGATTCAGAGATGACAAATGTGATAGGTTTGAAGACAACATATGAGATCTGGAAGAAGTTGGAAACATTATATGAAGGATATGCTCAAGTGAAGGTTGCTAAGTTGTAAAGTCTGAAAGGCAAGTGGGAAAATATGAAAATGAGTGAATATGAAAACATTGTTGCTTTCATGTAGAAATAAATGAACTAGTGATGGGTATTAGATGTGTTGGTGGAACTTTGGAAGAAGATGAGATTGTGGCTAAAGTGCTCAGATCAGTGCATGCTTCTTACAAAACAAAAGCTCATGCCATTGAAGAGCTCAGGACAGTAACAAATGTGACAAGAGACATGTTGATTGGAAAACTTGCTACCTTTGAGTTGAGTGAGTTTGGTGATTCTACTCCTAAGACAAAATCTACATTCAAAGCTACTATATCTGGAAGAATCCAATATAGATATGATCCAAGAGAAAGTTCCAAAAAGACATTCAAGTATGAAGATGAGATGAAAAAACTTGAATATGAAAAAAGAGAGCTAGAAGAGTTGGGAGCATTGATTGTGAAAAGAGAAACCAAAGGACATGGTAAGTACAAAGGAAATTTACCCATTAAATGTTTCTCTTGTAGTAAGATAGGTCATTTTGCATCAAGGTGTCCTGAAAGAGTTTCTAAGTACAAACCTAACAAGCCTAAATTTCAAAATAAATGTTATTATGCTAAAGGTGTTACTGATGATGAATCTGATAAAGAAAATGGAAATGGAGATGAATGGGTATTCATTGTTATCAAGGAGAATAGTCTTGTGTCCACTAAATCTACTGGAAACCAGAATCTAGAGAAATCTCTTGCAACCAAGATTGATGAAAAGGATGAGTGGGTAATTGATAGCAAATTCTCACATCATATGACTAGTACAAAAGCAAGTTCATAAGCTTGGAGAAGTATGATGGTGGTGTTGTAAGATTTGGAGACAACAATGTTGGTGCGGTTTGTGGCAGAGGCACTATTTCTCTTGGTGGTAAAAATAATACTAATGATGTCTTATATGTCAAAGGATTGAATCATAGTTTGTTGAGTGTTGGACATATGGTTGACAAGGGAAACAATCTTTAGTTCAAAGATGGAAAATGCAGGATTTTGGAAAGCTCTGGAAATGTGATTGCTTCAAGTACAAAGACAAGAGGTAATATCTTTCATTTGAATGTTGCTAGTGAAAGTTTCTTAATTTATCAAGTTGATGTAAGTTGTTTATGGCATAGGAGGTTGTGTCATGTGAATTTTGATAACATTATCAAAGTAAGCTCCACACAAGTAGTCATAGATCTACCTAAGTAAGTAAAGCCTACTAACACCATATACAAGGAATGTCAGATGGGAAAGAAGACAATAATTTCCTTTCGAAGCAAACAACATCATTCTAATGGAGTGTTGGATTTGGTACATACTGATCTATGTGGTCCATCCAGAATCAAAAGTCTATAAGGAGAAAGGTTCTTTATGTTGCTTATTGATGATTTTTCTAGGATGATATGGGTTGATTTCTTGAAAGAAAAACATGAAGCACTAGAAAAGCTCAAAATTTTCAAAGCTATGGAAAAAAATGAGACAGTTCTGAAGATCAAATTCTTAAGATCAAATAGAGGTGGTGAGTTCACTTCTCGAGAGTTCAATTCATTTTGTGAAGAGCATGGAATCAGAAGATAGTTATCTTCTCCTTTGACTCCTCAATAGAACGAAGTTGTTGAGAGAAAGAACAAAACAATTTTGGATGTTGCCAAAACTATGATGTTGGAAGGAAATGTTCCTCACATATATTGGAGAGAAGTTGTAAGTACTGTTGTATATACTATCAACTGAGTAAATATTAATGGTAATTCTGGTAAGACTCCTTTTGAGCTATGGTTTGGTCATAAGCCTACTGTTAGATATTTCAAGATCTTTGGAAGCAGATGTTATATCAAAAGACATGAATACATTAACAAGTTTGATGCTAGAAGTGATGAAGGAATCTTTCTAGGTTACTCTACAAAGAGAAAAGCCTACCGATGCTACAACAAAAGATTGAAGAAAATGGTTGAAAGTACAAATTTTAGAGTTGATGATGTTACTAATAGGTCATCCAGATACTATGGATATGACTCAGATGATCAGTAAGATAGTACAGATAAAGGAAAGGCCACTCAAACACAGATTCAAGTTCAAATTGTTCTGGTGAATCCAAAGAATCATGAAGGAGAAGCTAGTGGAAGTGCAAAACAAAGAATAGACTAACCAGAAGTTAGAGAGAATCCTAAAGTGCCAAGGTATGTAAAGGAAATCATTCTAATAGTCAGATTATAGGAGACAAGGACAAAGGTGTGCATAGTAGAAGAAGAATTTTAGAAGAATATTGCCTGATTTCCAAGATTGAACCTAGCAATGTCTATGAAGCATGTAAAGATGAATATTGGATAGAAGCAATGAAAGAAGAACTAAGGTAGATAGATAAAAATGATACATGGACTCTTGTTCCCAGACCTTAGAATAAAAATGTGATTGGAACCAAATGGGTCTTTAGGAATAAGTTGAATGAACAAGGTGAAGTGGTGAGAAATAAAGCAAGACTAGTATGCAAAGGATACTCATAGATGGAAGGTATTGATTTTGAAGAAACCTTTGCCCCTGTTGGTAGAATTGAAGCTATAAGGTCGTTTCTTGCTTATGCTACTTTCAAAAACTACAAAGTCTATCAAATGGATATGAAGTCAGCATTTCTAAATGGAGAATTAGAAGAAGAAGTTTGTGTTGAGCAACCAGATGGATTTCAACTGATTGATGAAAAAGACATGGTGTGTCAGTTAAAAAAAGAACTGTATGGACTAAAGAAAGCTCCCAGAGCCTGGTATGCTAGACTGGACAAATACTTGTTGAAGCTTGGATTCAATAAAGGTACTATTGATAGCAATTTGTATTTCAAGATGGATCAGGATAAATAATTGATTATTGAAGTCTTTGTTGATGACATTATCTTTGAAGGTGATGATGACTTATGCATGAAGTCTTTTGATGAAATGAAAAGTGAGTTTGAGATGTCAATGATAGGAGAGCTGAAATTCTTTTTAGGATTGAAAATTACTCAACTAAAAGATGGAATCTTTATATCTCAATCCAAATATGTCAAAGAGTTGCTGAATTTTTTTGGCATGGAAGATTCAAAGCCTATAGGTATACCCATGGTGACTGGATGAACACTAACCAAGGATGACGATTCTCCTAAGGCTAATCAAACAAGGTAAAGGTCAATGATTGGTGGATTGCTATATTTGACTTAGACTAGACTAGACATCATGAATGTTGTGTGCATGGTTGCTAGATATCAAGCTGATTTGAAGGAATCACATGTAATTGCAATAAAGAGAATTTTCAAATATTTGAAAGGTACAATTGATTTTGGGCTATGATATCCAAAGGATGATGATATTACTCTGAATGCCTTTACAAATGTAGATTGGGTAGGAGATGTGAATGACAGAAAAACCACAAGTGGTGGTGCATTCTTCTTGGGGAAGAAGTTGGTGTCTTGGCTAAGTAAAATGAAAAATTCCACTTCCTTATCTATTGTTGAAGCAAAATACATTGTTGTTGCAAAAAATTGTACTTAGGTAATATGGATGAAGAAGATGTTGAGAGATATCAGAATTGAGTATGAAGAGCCTATTGCTATATTCTATGATAACTCAAGTGTCATAACATTTCCAAGAATCTAGCACGCTACATTAAAAACAAAGCATATATCCATCAAGTATCACTATCTGGGAGACAAAGTGAATGATAAAGAAGTTAGACTAGAGTATGTGCCTACCAAGGAAAAAATTGCAGATATTTTCACTGTTGTTACCTAAGGATACTTTTGAGTATCTCAGAGGAAAATTAGGGGTGATTTCGCCTCCTAATCTGAACTAAAGATGCAAGCTTTTGCATCAATTTGTGCAATTACAATCATATCTTGTTTTAGATTGATGTTATGGTGGTTGCTACTTAGGGGGAGTAGTTAGATGGTTTAGATATGTGGTTCAGAGCTTGTATACATTTTCCATTGATGTCAAAGGGGGAGAAGTGTAGTGTGAAAACTATTTGTAGAACAAAGGGAGAGAAGTGAAATCATATCTAAGGGAGAAGATGGAAGATCTAGTTGTGTTGATGGTATTTTTCACATCATGTGTTGCCATCAATGCCAAAGGGGGAGATTTGTTGGATGTTGTGGTTGTGTTTCTGATATGTGGTTGTCATTGATGTCAACACTATTATCATTTAGTGTTCTGAAGGTTGTATATGTCAAGGAAATTGAGAAAATAAGAATAAATATGTTGTAGCCATTCTATCAAGATGTGAAGATCAGTGTGGTGAAAAGTTGTGTACGTTGATAATCAGAAGTTGTGCATTAAAGGGATTCTTGTTGAGCCTATCCAGTATTTTCTTCTAAATTTTTAGAGGTGTGCATCAAGATTTGTGGAAGTTATGAGTTTCTGAGTTCCTACAATTATTATGTTACTATAGCAGGTGTTTCTGGAAGAAGAGATTACAATTCTGATGGATTGAGTTATTGTGTATGCTCCTGAGGTGTTTAGGGATGTTTCTAGATCATGATCTATCATTATGGTACATCCACATTGATAGGTGTGATCATGATCAAAGATTTTTCTCTTTGTGTGTTCAAGTTTTCATGTTCTTGGTCGACATGAAGGTGGTAGCATGTTGTAGATCTTTATGGATTAATTTGTGAATGCTTGGCATGTTCGAGGATGTTTGTTTAGGTCTTAATTATGTTTTGATTGAATTAGGTTGGTACGCATTGATATTTGTTCATGTATTGAGACCGACGGTTTGTAATTCATTTATTATTTGTGGCCGACAAAGTTGTTGATGTAAATCCATGTAGCGGATATATAAGAGCGATTGATTCCTAATTTTGAGCAATGCTCGGTGTAGGTATACAAAGTGTATGTGTGAATAAAGATCATATCATTTGAGTGCAAAGCAGAGTGTGAAGAAGGTTGAGCGAAGTAAGGAGAAGTATTTTTTGTGCATAACTGGAACTGTCATCAGGATTTTGAAGAAGCTAATTTATCAGTTCATATTCTTCAGATGGTTTTAATTTGAATTTTTTTGTAAGGCAGTGAGCCTTCCTTTGAGCAGTGAGCTCTAGGCAGTGTGCCTGAATGCATGTGTGTTCCTTATTCATTTTTTCATTATAATTTTAACAGGGTATAATTGTGGATTAACCTCCACCGTGGTTTTTTCCCTTAATAGGGTTTCCACACAAAAATCTTGGTGTTATGTGTTTTTGTTGTGTTCATGCTTTTACTGTTAATTATCAGATATGAGATTAAAGATTGTTAAAGTTGAATAAGTTTAAAATCTATTACAACTTATTCACACCCCTCTCAATTGTCTATCCTTGTTTTTCCAACAAAAAAGTGGTGTAACTTTCATTGTGCAAGTCATGTGACCAAAAAAATTGTTCCAATACATATGAGTGGGTATATTTATAGTAGGCATGGTCCTTTTTCACACCCAAGCACACTAAATCACTTTGAGCTATATTCAACTAGTTGAATCCCTTAATATTTTGAACTATAGTTGTTGTCACCAAATAGTGCACCCTTGTTGAGATGCAAAACTTAGCTTACTATTGAAACATTGGTTCCGAATATTTAATATCCATGGCGTATGGTTTGATGTGCTATGCTGATTTTTGATGGAAGATAAATTATGAGACCATAGCTTGTTGCTTACTATTATGTTGATTTTCATGTGAAGAAAAACCATAACACCATAGACAAGGTAGTGAACTGTTTGAAAAAATTCCTCAAAGAAACGTTGTTTCATGGTGATGGAATGGCATGACGAATGCCAAGACAAGAAAATTTTTATGGATTGTCATGGCATTCCATCACCATGAGACTACATTTCTTTGAGGAAATTTTTCAACTAGCTCATTGTCTTGTCTATGCTATTGCTTACTATTATGCTTTGATATATTTTTTCCAAGAATCCATAGCTTGTTCAAAATCACTTGTTTTAGAATTTTAGCCATAACAGCAAGGCAGTGAACTATTTGATAAAATTCTTTGGTAGACATGTATGAAAAATGTGGTAGCATAGACAAGGTAGTGAACTTTTGAAAACAAGCCTCAAAGAAATGTGGTCACGTGGTGTGATGGAATGCCATGACAAGTGAATTACTATGGATTTTCATGGAATTCCATCACCATAAGACCACATTTCTTTAAGGCATTTTTTCAACCAGTTCACTTCTTTGTCTATGCTACTGTTTACTATTATGCTTTGATAGATCTTTTCCAAGCATCCATCGCTTGTCTGAAAGCACTTGTTGTAGGCTCTTAGCCATAGTAGCAAGAGAGTGAATTGTTTGATAAAATGCTTTAGTAGACATGTATGAAAAATGTGGTAGCACAAGAAAGGTAGTAAACTTTTTGAAAAAATGCCTCAGAAATGTGGTCTCATGGTGATGGAATGCCATGATAATCCAAGGAATTTTCTTGTTATGGCATTCCATCACCATGAGACCACATTTCTTTGAGGCATTTTTTCAAATAGTTCACTACCTTGTCTATGCTATTGCTTACTATTACACTTTGATAGATTTTTTCCAAGCATCCATAGCTTGTTCGAAAGCACCTGTTTTAGAATTTTAGCCATAGTAGCAAGATAGTGAATTGATTGATAAAATGCTTTGGTAGACATGTATGAAAAATGGTGTACCATAGACAAGGCAGTGAACTCTTTGAAAAAATGCCACAAATAAATGTGGTCCCATGGTGATGGAATGCCATGACAAGCACATTAAGACCACATTTCTTTGAGGCATTTTTTTGAATAGTTCACTACCTTGTCTATGCTATTTCTTATTATTATGCTTTGATATATTTTTCCAAGCATCCATAGCTTGTTTGGAAGCACCTATTTTAGGATTTTAACCATAGCAACAAGGCAGTGAACTGTTTGATAAAATGCTCTGGTAAACATGTATGAAAAATGTGGTAGCATAGACAAGGCAGTGAATTGTTTGAAAAAATGCCTCAAAGAAATGTGGTCTCATGGTGATGGAATGTCATGACAATCCATAGAAATTTTCTTGTCATGGCATTCCATCACCATGAGACCACATTTCTTTGAAACATTTTTTTCAAGCAGTTCATTGCCTTGTCTATGTTATTGCTTGCTATTATGCTTTGCTAGATTTTTTCCAAGCATCCATAGCTTGTTCAAAAGCACATGTTTTAGGGTTTTATCCATACCAACAAGGCAATTAATTATTTGATATAATTCTTTGATAGATATGTATGAAAAATGTGGTAGTATAGAAAAGGCAGTGAACTCTTTGAAAAAATGCCTCAAAAAAATGAGGTCTCATAGTGATGGAATGCCATGACAATCAAAATAAATTTGATTGTCATGACATTCCATCACCATGAGACCACATTTATTTGAGGCATATTTTCAAATAATTCACTACCTTGTCTATGGCTTGTCATGGCATTCCATCACCACATTTATTTGATGCATTTTTTTAAATAGTTCACTGCCTTGTCTATGCTATTGCTTACTATTATGCTTTTGATATATTTTTTCCAAGCATCCATAGCTTGTTTGAAAGCACTTGTTTTAGGCTTTTATCCATAGCAACAAGGAAGTGAATTGTTTGATAAGATGCTTTGGTAGACATGTATGAAAAATGTGGTAACATAGACAAGGTAGTGAACTATTTGAAAAAATACCTCAAAGAAATTTGGTCTCATAGAATGCCATGATAAGAAAATGCAATTGGCAGCTGCTCCTAGTTATTAGTTATGCAATGTGAAGTAATTGCATAACTACTTAGGTTGATTTTGTAAAAACTATATTGTAATTGAAATTTTGTCATCTATCAACATCTAGTTATTAGTTATGCAATGTGAAGTAATGCTTTGACTTTGAAAGATGTGCAATGCAATGTACAATCAACGATATGAATATAAACTACAAAAATCTATTTTTAACAATTCATTAGTTAACATCTTTATTTTATTTTCTCTATATATCTCTATATGCTATGGAAATACCTTTCAATTTCAAAAAAAATAGTTTTTATCTCTTGTTCTACAATTTTTTACATTTTTTTTAAATATGATTTTTTCCCAATTTTTTCAAAAACTCTTATACTTTTGGTTTGTCGATTTTTTCCCCAAAATATTTTTGCTCCTATGCATTGGAAGCATGAAGCATACATGTGAATACATGCAATATACATGAATTATACATGTGAATAAGTGAGGCACAAGTAATTGAAGCATTCCAAAGGATACAAACCACCAAAAATTGAGCTTATTTACACAATACATTTTAGATGGGGCTTATTGAGCAATCAAGAATAATTATTTAAGTATTAGATGTAAACAAAATCCATGCCTACAACATTAAAGCATACAATTTACACAATACACATGATAACATCAATCAAGAATGGCAATAGCGAAATAATATTTTTTTTAATCAAAAAGCCATAAGGCTATACAATGATATATATTGATAAAAGTATATACAATATATCCAAAAAAGCCATACAGGCTTAGTACAAAGGAGCCATATGGACATAAAATTTCACATATATGTCGATAGTAAAAAACATATGCTCCAAAATGCCACATAGGCATATAACAAACGACTCTAATACATAGTCATTTCCCTCTAGGGGAAGGAAATAAATCCCGTGCTGTCTTCAAAATTTGGCTAGATGGAGTGACTATTTCTTCTCTTGTCTTTTGAACACGCTTGCTAGTCCTCCTCTCTTCACTCTGGACCTTCAATTGATACAATAAAAAGTAAAGATTTTAATACATAGAAATTGAATTATGGAATGACATATAACAAAATATAATCACTTACCGCATACATATAGTCATCATGCACATTTACAACATTACCACGTCCACAGTTTGGAGTGACAACCACCTATAACAATCATCAAGATAGATATTAAACTACATAAAATTATCATGAAAATTTTCTATAATAGACCATAAAAGAGAAAATATAATGCCAAATTTACTAATCTATTGCATACCTCTTGCAATGGATCAGAACTGGCTATTGTTGCAGCAACTCCATGGTCCATCGTGCCACCAACATCACTAGGGTTGTTTGATGTCAACATCTGCCAATGAAACAACATATCTTATAGTAATATAAAGAAGTTCATGTAGTCCCTTCATAGCTGTCATAAATGAAAGAGTAAATGATTGGCCTCAGTTGAGACTACAATATAGTGCTTATAGATCATAGAATGGTGAAAGTACTAAGTCCACTGGGATAGTCCGAACTCTTGCAAATACCAAATTTCAGTGCTCATTGAGATTCGTATTGCATATGATGATGAACTAATGCTAATGAGGGCATGTTGTCAACATAGTGATAATGCCACAATGAAGTTCACATGAATGAAGTGAGGATTACTATGTTACTAGCAGCTTTCAAAGGGATAATGGAACATACGATGAATTAGGACATGTCTATGGTTTTACTATAGCACATGAAGTTAGTTGTTGAGGTGTGCAACAGTAATGGAGAAGACAACTTTGGCCAATACTGAGTGGAAGGAAATTTATTTCTTCTAACGGTGTATAGGATAAAATTTGGATGGAGGTGCTATAACATAGACAGGATAAAGGGACAAGACCAACAAGGGATAATGGAACATATGGTGAAATAATAGAGGGTACAATGGGATGGGAGTTGAATGCAATAATGGAATATGGGATGGACTAGAATAGATTAATGGGATGGGCTAGGATGGGATAACAAAGTATAGTGTGAAATATTAGAGGTTAATGGGATGGGATTAGGAGGGAATAAAGGAACATAGGGTGAATTAGGGAAAGATAGTGGGACAAGACCAAGAGGGGGATAATGGAACATAAGGTGAAATAAGAGAGGGTAATGGGATGGTAATAGAAGGAGTTAATGGAACATAGGATGGTCTAGTATATATTGATGGGATGGGCTAGGATGGGATAACAAAATATAGGGGAGGAAATTAGAGTTTAATGGGATGCGATCAGTAGGGAATAATGCAACATAGGGTGAATTAGGAGGTGTCTAGGGTTTGACTATAGTACACGAAGTACAAACTTTACCTGTGTGTAGCAATAATAAAGAGGAGTTATCTAGGATGAAACATGGATAAAGATGGTATAACATAGAATGGTTAAAGGAACATAGGGTGGAACATCTAGGGGATCATGGAACATGGGTACAATAAGATGGGAGTAGAAGGGCATAATGACACATAGCATGGACTAGAAGATATTAGTGGGATGGGCTAGGAGGGGATCATGAAAATTAGGGTGAACTATTAAATGTTAATGGGATGGGATTAGGAAGGAATAAAGGAATAAAAATTAAATTAGGAGAAGATAACGTGAAACGATCAAGGAATACAAATGAAATGTTTTTTTTTCTCATAAATATTTTAGATTTTTATACACAAAATTATGAAAACTAGTTAACATTGTTTTACAACACCATTAATGAATAAAAGCTACCTGAGTGTAATTTGTTTAAGGAAATGAATTGCGAGGTGTGGAGGTCAAAGGTCCACCAGGAAATTGTTTGAAATCCAAAGCATTTTATGAGACAAACATTAAAATATAGCATTCAATTGTTCAAATGCAATAATAATATCTTTAATACTAGTTGCATACATGTGGACTTATCATCAAGAATAAATAAGGATCTATAGGAATGGAGCATGTCTCATTAACACTCTGACCCTAAAATTTCATCATATCAAAATTCTACTAATTTAGTTATTCTTAAATTTCAAAATATAATTTAATAAACAACATTAAATGAACTTGTTGAATTTTACTTGAGTGTCAATGTTGAATGTATCATTCAAAAAATCATTTGTGAAAACCATCACCTCTACAACTGATGTAGGCTATGTAGTTGCATCCCGAGAACTTTGGTAATCATACGTGCAAAAAACACCACAAGTGCCACAATGGTGGGGTGGAGCTTGGGGCCTACACGTCTCCTCCACATCAGGCTCTACTAGAGGCCTCACACACTATAAAATGGTCTAGGTGAGTGATCCAATCAACTCCAGCGTGTCCACCTCTACACTATCCTTAACAATGGAAGGAATGGCGACATGCTCCACTATGGGTCTAGACAAGGGTCTCAGTGCCAATCATGGATTACATCATGAAACAGGTATATCATGTGTGGAGCCCCCACCTCTACCCTGAAAGTCTAATATATCAAAATAATTTGGCATCTTATTGAGGACAAACTCACAATAGAGTTTCCTAAAAAAGTGTCGTGGTACCTCATGGTTACTGCATGGAGGTTGGACAAATACCTTCCACCACCACTCCCAAAATTTATTTTTAATTAACTCATGGTGGCACCAATGGATGGGGAACCTCCTGCATGCATGAGATAAAGGTTCGTTGGTTCTTGAGTCTATAAATAGGGCACACAAGTTGGTTTTTCTATTTTTTTGTTTTTTAACATCTGCATATGACAAACCACTAGCATAAAATTGTCCCATCTCATGCCTCTTATTTAACCAAAAAAAAATCTCGCTCATTTCTCAGGTACATGAGATACAATTTGACTTCAATGATTCAACAATCCATCTCCTATAAGGGTGGGTTATGGCTTGCTCGGTTAATCTTTCAATTAATTGTTCAATGTCTCTTTTATTGTTTTCAATTTGATTTAGAATATTTTCTTGTGTTCCTTGAGGATTCCTATGAATTGATGGAGGGGTTTTAGGTTGTTCTTGTATAGGAGGCTCTTCGTGAGGGGGTTACTATGAATTCTCAATGTTTTGAGGTGGAGATTTATTCCCCGAGAATTAGAAAAAAAATTTATTATAAAAACCTATTTCAATCTGCATTCTAAATCAAATTTGAAATAAATAGAATAAAAATACATACCTCTTCGCAATCTTCGACCTCTCTGATGTGTTGGTGGCATCCTTGTGAAAAATTACAAGCTAAGAGTGCAAAAATTGGATGAGATTTGGTGAGCGCGAGTTGTAGAGATCAAATCCTCTAAGCCACGCCATGGGTTGACATGAAAATGCAGGTTTGAAATGCATTTTGTTTCTTTTAATTTACTTTTTCATTTGGCACATGCCAAATTTGGTGCTCACCAAACGGTCAATTTTGACCTTTTTTGTATTTTTTTCAATTTGGCATCAAAATTATGTCACAAATTGGTGCACTTACCCAAAGTACCTCCTAATTGTCTTCACAAGGGTAGTCACAATCCATAGAGGGAGAAGTGGAAACTTCATCTTCATGTTGATCTTCAAATTTACTGACCATATTTGTGTCAGATGTAAGATAACTAGAAGCAATACCTTCTAGGAGCTCATCAATGTCTTTCCTTAATTTCTCATTGCCATACTCCAACACTATATTGGATGCATTATTAGTCATCAAAAAGTGGATTATTTTTGCACCAATAATGATCACCATCTTTTATTTCCAATGAAGATGGAAACTCATCAAATAAGGGGTTATGTCATTCATTCATTTTTGTCATAGAAGCTTATCTTCCCTTACCATGATGATCCAGATCCTCCATATCATCATTATATTCAAAATCATTGCAATCACTAGAAGATCATAGAGATATATTTTCAACCTCATTCACATCATCAATGATCAATATGTTTGACCCACATTCTAAAAACTCTTCATAGGAGGATGATGGTTCCTCCTCATGCAAATATGCATCTCCATTATCATCTTCACACACCTTATTCGAAGCAAAATATTCCACTTCCACTTCATTAAGGAAAAAAGAGCCAATAGAGGAATGGTTATATCCATTGTCATCATGGTTACTAGAGCAAGGAGATCCATCAATACTAAAATTGTATTCAAATTGAAAGCTCAAATTTTCATTTCTAACATCTTGCCCTCTAATTAGCAATGGGGTTTCAACAACAGATGCATCACTATTAGTGACAAAATCTTGGTAGGGAAAGACTTCTCTTACCTCTTCTACATCTTCCCTATTCAAGATATTCCAAGGATGCAACACATGCTTCTCTAGGTTGTCTTCAAACCCTATTTCTTCATTATTATCACCATTGTATTGATCAACATGCGTGTTTCTTGTGAAGTGATTACAATCATTACTTTTACCCATATAACAAGATGGATGTTCATGCTCTGTTATACCTTATCTTTTTGTTTTCATTATTCTTTGGTCTTTTTTAATAAGACAACCACTACCAATATTTTGAAACATCACTTCTTGTACATGATCACACTTGGCTTCTTCTACAATCTTTATCCATTCAAATACTTGATCAAAATTATGAGGCTTCAATTCCTTTGGCAATTTACTTAATTTAGAATCATAAATTTCACATAAGAGATCAATGCATATCGAATCCTTTGGTCTGAGATTCTTAGGGATTTCCAACAAAGCATCCAAGAATCTTGAGAACAAATCATAAGGTGACTCATCTTTGTGCCTTTTATTTCATGCCAATTTTTAATAGAAGACACTTGATCAACTTTACTCAAACTCTGTTGATTCTCATCTTGAATCTTACCATGGTTTTCATATTATGATGATTGAGAAGTCAAAGTAGCAGAAGCACTATTCTCCTGACAATCACTTCTATTGTCTAATCCATGAATTGCATGTGCAACAGGTGTACTAGGTCCACCAGTACTTGCAACCTTACATCCTCTCACCATTGAATATTTTAAGTTATTTTCAATATCTATAACAATTTGATATGCTTGGTGTAATGTTGTGGGTTCCTTGTCTCTTAGCCAGTAGCTCATCTTACTATTAAATGCACCAAGATACACAACCAAACACTCAACATCATTCGGTCTTATACTTTTTGGAATATCCCTTATTTCCTTTGAAAATATAAGGTTGAAAGTAGGGACCAACTCGTATTCATCTCTACGGATTTCCAGAAAACTTTTCCTCGCCACATTTGGGTTCACTCTTTCACCAAATTGTTCTATAAAGGCTACCATAAACTAATTCCATGTAGCTATAGAACAAGCAAGTAAAAATGAGAACCAATTTATAGCATCATCCTTTAAAGACTAAACAAAAAATTTCATGGAAACATCCTCATGATTTACCTCATAATCCCCCATCACATCCACAAATGTTTGCAAATACTTAGAGGTTGATTCTAAACTTTTCCCTATGAATTTGGGCAAATTTTTCCTAACATTTTTAGGAATGAGGTTAGGGAAACCTCTAATACCACTAAAAGCCAATGGCATATATCTTTCAATAAAAAAATCCCTTTGAGGACATGGTAAAACCCGATTGACCTACATATTTTACTTTCTATATCACAAGGGAAACCTTCTTATGTTCACTATCCAGTGATTATCAACTTCAAATAACTTCCCCATTCACTAGTTTAACCATAATCCTAAGATATAGGTTAAATCCATGTATCTTAAAACTTTCCTTAGAGGCATAATTTAGAAATAAACACACTTCTCAAATCATTACAAATATTACATATTACACTTTAGAACTATGAAAAGGACCACTAATATTCCCTTTCTTAATGAAATTTCATTTTATACGGAATCATATATTATCTTCAAACCTTCAAAATGTCTCATAAAATTGCCTTTTACAAATGATAACACTTAGTCTAGATTATGAGAATACCTAGAAACTTGTGGCAGCTAGTAACTTTTCTTCTTGACTGGAAATATTTTCAGGTATGAACTCTCTTCACATTTTTAGCAGGTTCTTTTGATAGAGTCACCACCTCTTTTCACAGAGGACTAAACTTCAAGCAATATGAAGCTCTTTTGATGATAGATTTCCTTCTAGGTCTTTCTCCAATAGTAGAGTCACACAAATTCTTTGAAATTTGCTACAACACAACCATTTCCAAGTCTGAAAACTTCACAATATTTAAATCAGATGTTTAGATTCACCAACTTCTTGACTCAAAAATAGTCTACAACTAGGATTCTTGTATTAGAAATTTCTCAAAGTTCTCCTTACCAAAGTCGTCATTTTTGTTGGTGACTTAGTTGGGCATATGAGACACTAGAATTTTCAATCACTGGCTACAAAATGGAATCACTCTTTTGATAAGACTGACTGCAACCAAATTTTTGAATACTTCCTCAGTGGAGTCACCATTTTTGTTGGTTTTTAAAAATTCCAACTAAACCTTGAACTCCTCTAAAGGGCAGGCAACCCTTATGCTCAAGAAATGTCAAAGCTAGTGTCCAACTTGATGAGTAAGGATTTGTATGCCCTCACTTCTACTCTTCGAGCTCTATGAAACCCAGGAGGGTATTCCTTATTACTTTCAAGAGGTAGTTAGTCCTAAAAAGTAACTTTAGACATAGATTGCATCTTATTTAGACACAACTAAGCATCCTTCACCAAAGATTAGGCTAGACTTTGAACAAAATACTACTCAATGTCAGGAATGGAGGGGAATTTCAGAGTTACACAATATAATTGGAAGTATTTTAAATGATTTCTTGTTCTCATTCCAAGTCTTCTAGTCAAATGTGTTGCTAGCTAGTTTATCTAAAAACAAATGCTAATGAATAGACTAGTGCTTTGTTCATTGGGTAATGGAATCAAATTATGTAATAACCAGTAATACATAATCCATTTATTCAGAAATTGTTAGACTATTGTCACACCACATTGTAGCATGCAACTTACTATGTTCTACACATAACTTCTTACCAAATCTTATATTCCTCCATACAAATTTACGAGCTTAGCTAAGCATTTAATCAACTCATTGAATTGAAGCCAAAACAAATCCGTACAATTAACCAAAAAAATTGAAGATGAACTAGAAGACCATTAACCTTTTCATTCATGATAACTTGTAGGAGAAATTACATAAGAGAGTATCTGTATAAAAACTTAACATTATCTTTCATTTCTACAATTTGCATAAAACTAGTTTAAGATCACTACATACTTCACTTATACCCTAAACATCCCATTATACTATCTATCAACATCTATGTTGTATATTTCTTCCTGTACATAACTATTCACCTGGACCATTCTAAGACTCAAAAGTTGACATTTGTAATCAGCCTTGAAATCCCTTTTATAGAATAAGGGAGCAACAAGCACCAGGCTGAATTAAAGTCACATTTAACTTAATTTCATTTTAATTTCAACATACTTCAAAAATATTCCCCAAGCAGTTATAAGTAATCATTTGCAACACAAGGGAGAGACAAATATCAAAACCGTTTGTTGGAGAAGCTCACCAGCCTTCCAAAAAGTGTTGCATCACAACATCAAAATTTGAACATTCATGTCAACCCACAAAAGTCACCATCAACACAAAAAGTAGAAAACAACAAGAACCCAAATCACATGCACCCGCCCAAAGAAACATGTTAGCACAAAGGACAAAATTTTGAGCATCAGCTCAAAAAGGGAGTGAGACACTATTTTGCCTAGTCAACGATAGAATAAGAATGCCCGCTCGGTGTCCTTATTGAAATGGGAGTGGCCATCACCACCTTGTCTTTGGAGTCAATCAAATTACCCATGGTCATGAGATACTGGCGGTAACCAGAGTCAGTTTCATATCCACTGTCAGATGGATCATCTGAAACTTCAATGGGAGATTGATGTCATCCCATAAAATCTCAGTGATACTTGTTCTTCCTTGTAGCCTCTCTCTCAGACCTTTCAACCTTATTTTCCTTGCCTTTGACTAGCTCCTTAGAGAAAATTCAGATCCTTAGATGATATGTACACTTGAGAACACCCCGTGCAACTTTTCTTTCAACTCTTGCCTTCTTCTTTGGTGTAGGAACCTCAGGCATATCCTTCTCCTCTTTGGGCATAGCATTCTGAGATCAAGAAGTCTCCTGGACCTACAAGTAGGGCTAATAGATACACTCACTTTACCCATTGTTGATGGAGCAACTCTCAGAAATACCACCTTCCTACATAAAACAACAAGCTCAAACTCTACAACTACTTAGAAAAATTTGTGTGCTCACTCCCAAACTCTTAATTATCACATACAATAAATGGTGAGAATAACAAGTAGGAAATTACCAATAAATAGACCAACTACAACATGTGTTCAATAATGTTCCAAGGGAGCTTGCACAAGAGAACCATCAACGTGTTGCTTTGATTTTTAGTCTGAGTCGTTGATCACACACTGAAATGAATCAATGGGAAATTAACCAAAATGGTTAATTATAATGGAATTTATTTGCATGCACTAGATATTTTTTCCCATGTCTCGAGTGGATAAACACCCACTTCATCTGCATAATTAATCACATACTTAGCACTTGATGAAACATGCCATGTCGTATTTACCCGTTTGCCCATGGGAATTAATTTACTCACAACTCACCACCACAAGATAGCGGGAAGCGATCATGATCAATCCTCAGAATATCAACCCGTATTGTGTGTTGCCTCAAATTCTTGATCCCATGTGTACCAACGCTTGACAGAATTGACGGATATAACAACAAGCATCTCCCAAATCTTGAATGTGTGCCAAAGACCTGGTTAAAATTTGGTGACACTCTAAATTTCAATGTAGTTTCAACCAAATTTGAGCAGCATTTCATCTCTGCTAAAGTGTGTTAGACCCTTTGGAGTAGTCCACGTGGTAGTCGCTCGCTTGCCTATTGAAAATGGGAAGCACAAAAGGGGCCCTCACGGGATGGTGGGGATTGGTCAAGATAGTCCACATCACCCACCATCAACCATCGGTTTGAAACCTCACTAGAGCACACGTCATCGTTAAGACCTAGTGGGTCCCTCCATGGATCAATAGATGTCACCGTGCTCGCCAACCCGTGTCCATTATTAAGTATTAAAACAAAAACCAAGGGTGTGGCAGGGAACAATGAGGATTGGACCACATCACTCCATAATCACCGTAGATTTTATTTTGGTTTTGTTTGATGTTTGCATAAGATATATGGCCCACCACATAAAGGCTACACGTGTCACCATGCCTACCAGCCTGTGTGAATTTTTCACCCTAATAAACAGTACTAACAAGCTCGTAGGGAACGGATCAGATGAAGACACATGTAGTGATGCCAATCATTGATCACCTTCAAATCCTTGCTTGCTGACCTCTTAGAAATGTCGGGCCCACCACCTACTACGACACATGGCACTTGCCCACCAGCCTGTTTGTTTATTTTAATGGAAAATAAACATGAATGGGCATGCAAGGAACAACCAGGATGCTACCATGTATCTCATCAACTGCCATTGATTTTCATTGATACCACCTATAGTCTTTGATAAAGGCATCAGGCCCACAAGACACATGGCTTAAGCCCACCAGCCCGTTTGTTTAAAATAATAAGCTAAAAGCTGGAACGGGCGCGTGGGGAATGACTCTGATCAACTTGCAATGATCGAACGAGCATCATAAAACTTTACTTCTACACATGCCAAAAATGTTAGTTCTTAAAACGAGGCCACAACTAGGTTGGTGAGACTTAACCCTTGAGAAATAAAGACTTAAGACTTAAGTCTTTAAAACATGAAAATATTCGGCCCGACTATGGTAAAAGTTAAAACAACTAACTTGTGGATGGTGACCGATAGCTCTAACCTAAGGGGTTGGTGTGGACAAAGACATTAATGGCTTAAGTTGTGACTACATAGTGACTGGTAACCGGGTATATAGGTCAATGAAGGATTATATTGTTCAACGTTCATGACCATATAAATTTTAAAAAGTGGGTTTTGAACCTAAAACCCGAGGCCCTACCCTTAAGCATAGGAGCACATAACCATGATAGGGCAAGACACACCACAAATTTTCAAAAAAAATTAGGAGCTCTACCATTGAGTATCTTGAAGTGAATTTAGAAAGTACATTGAAAAGGAAGCATTAGTTATATACACATTATTTGGAGGGAATATGACATTTCACTCATGTAGCAACTAATTTGGAATGGTATAAATTGGATTAAAAATATTAATAATTATTTATAAAACATTTTGGAGAGGGACTCTACTTTAATTTAGTATTTCAATATGTTTATCAATGAAGTTTAAGAATTTATTTTTTGGTATAATATATCTATTGAGCCCTTTGTGGTAATGGATAATGACTAGTTAATTAATTAATAAGAAAGATGTTATTTAATCTTTCTTATGTATTTTTATTGGAAAATGAAAGAGCATTTACATTTGCATAGTAAAAACATATAAAATAATAATATATTATTAAGTCTATATGAATTTTATAATGAATTGTGCAAATATTTATAAAGTATTACATTTTTATAACTTCTCCAAAAACTCTTTAAACAACTTTATGGAAACTAAGTGCCTTTATTAGAAATATAAACCTTAATTTTCCAACAATTTTGGTGTTTGCGAGTAAAAAAAAAAACCATTCTCCTACTCTTGATTCAATATTTCTTCTAGCTTCTATTATAGAGGAGGATTCACAAATTGAGTGGAAGGGTCGATGGAAAAGAAAATTCAAAATCATATAATATTAAATGCAAACTGATGTTAATCAACTAGAGGCTAGAGAGGCTACTACCCAACCTGCCTTCTTTTGAGGAGCGAGATACTAATTACACGCTTAGCTTAATTCAAAATTGGCCTTAATTCAATCAAAGCGTGTAAAACCAATATAATCAAGGGGCTTAGCTTAGGAAAACATGAGTCTTTCAATCCAACAATCTTCTCAAGGTATTATTCAATATCATCAATCTTTGCACATCAACAAATAATAGAGATACAAGCAAATCAAGTCCATAAGAATGCAATTAAATGTAAATCAATCTTGTGGGTTACAAGATGGATCCATGCATTAAAATTGTTTCACTAAGCACTAGATTGATCATGTATGACACAAATTTGATCTACACATATTGTTAGATTTTTCATAATTTTCAAGTAAAAAAACACATCAATTTTTTTATTGAGCAACAAGAATCAAATTCTACACATTATTCTTCATCATAATTCTCATAACTTAATGCTCTATCTTTCTAATTTAATTTTACAAACATAATTTCAATTTATTCATTTAATTATCGTATATTAACATTAAGAAAATATATTTTCTTTATATGAATATTTGTTTATATTATTAAATATTTTTAAAAAAAAATTATTTCAAAAACTTAATTATCAACAAATATAATTAAAAAATAAAAATATTAAAAATTAAACAATTAGTAAAAAAATAAAAGCTATCATATTAGAATCTTTGATGTATTATGAATTGTAGATACCATAAATTGTATTAACTTGTGAACAACACTAACTTTCACTTTTCTTCCTTAAATGATTAAATAATACATTATTATTTAATTATTATCAAGTTTTATATTTGTCTATTAATTAAACGACTTAAAATTATTTAATTAATTCATCTTCAATCATCATTTCTGACTAATTAAATAAATCTCATTTATTTAATAAAAGTCCTAATTTAACATTTTTTCTCTATTAATTAAATAATCTATAAATTATTTAATTAATTCACTATTTTGTTATTTATCTAGTCTTTATTCCTCCTCATTAATTAAATAACATCAATTATTTAATTATGTCACTAATTTATCCTATTTTCCTAAATCAATTAAATTATTAATACTTAATAGTTTAATTAAATCACTTCCCCCCTTTCTAAACAGAATAATTAAATTAATTATTCAAACATCATCAACAAACAAATATAACTTTATTTGTAAAAGTCAAACATGACTTGCACGTTCAACTCAAAAAATTTAATTAATTAATTAATTCAAATTAATTACACTCACCCCCTTTTGTGATTGAGCAAATTACGGTCACTAATTGCTCACTCCGATTGCCTAACTGATCCATCTATTTCCTAACTAATTTATCTATTCTTGAATCCCACTAACCTCTCAATTTATTTCCTCAATTCCATTGAACACTCAACTTGATTTTATCAATCAAACCGATTGTATAATCTAAATCTATTGATTCTTCCCATCTGATTCCTTTCAATGATTTTGAATCGTTGATCGAGATTTTCTACTATGCAATCTTGATCATTCATCTCAAAACGTAAAATCTATATAACAATCCTCTTCATCCTCAACAATGATCGGACAATTAACATCTTTTGTGCAACAAAGTAATGCTAAATTGATAATTGATTTCTTGAGAGCTTTTACACATATCTTCGATCACCATTAATACATATTGGAGTTTTTGCAAGTGCATAATAGAGGCTTCACATTGATTACAACAATCCAACATTCAACATCATTGTGAATACACTTCAACACGAGATGGGTAACAGTATGGATTATTTGTTTGTTCTTCATTTGATAAACATTGTTTCATTGTATTCATGTTTTTATATTGTTCATTTCGTGAGTAGTGGGTATGAAATCTATCTTTTGTTTGAATTAAATCTTGTTTGATTCATTTATGTTTGATTTCCTTATCATCTCGATTTCCCCCTTATGACATGAATTAGTCAAATTTAAATTTAATAGTTGTATGATTGTATATAAATATTTTGTCATAAAATAAATTATATCACATATAAAAAAAATAGATAAATCATCAAAATTTATACAAAATTATTTAAATATTGATTTAAATTTATATATGATTTTATTTATAGTAAAATATATCTTAATATTGGAAGCACCTTCAAATGAATAATTGTTGTTTGATAGATAAGGTTGTTAAATTTAGATAATTTGATCATGAAATTTTTTTATCCCATCGATGTTTGAGATCATACTCCAATATTGATCATCAAAATAAAATAACAAGAAAATAAAACATTATTCTTTAATAATAAAAAAATTCCTGATTTTTTTTTATCTCATGGTAAGTGAACGACAAGATAGTTGAGAGGCTAACTCAGTCGATCAATTTGAGTGAGCTGTTACACAGCCATAAGAGATGCAATTTGCAATTCCCTTGGACCTTCATATCCATTTTAGTTCTTCAAATTCAAAGTCGGTTGGTGATCTGAATTAATCAAAGATTGCTATTGAAGAACGTTATTCTACATATGCAATAGTTTTTTGATTTAGCACAGATTCATTGTCCTATTTCGATAAATTGTTTTTTAGAGCTTCAACTTTTATCTTTTTATCTGTCATGCAGTAGATTCCCATATTTGTGTCTTTCGTAAGTGCACTCTTAAAGAAATCGAATCACCCAGATAGTGGGAGATTTTACGTATAATTTCCAGCTTTTCAGAACTTCAGTCTGATACAAGTGGGCTGATAAATTTTAAAATGTCCTATAAATCTTGATTCTCTTGATCTCGAATTAAAACCTTCCCAATCAAATATTAAACTAACTTTCCTCTGTGAAAGAATGGCAGAGTAGTCGGTGGCTGCAACAATAACAGGAAGAATAAATGTAAAGAACTGCAACGTAAAAGGAAGCCTGCAAACGTACATTCGTTTAATAAAGAAAGTTGTACCTATTCCCACAGCAATTATTTTCCTTCTCTTCTGGAATCTTAAGCCTTCTCTATGTTAAGCTTTTCATCATGGATCAAATTAGTTTCTGTTACAGTGATTGACGATCTCTTATAACATTATCCCGTTCTTTAAGAAAGATTATTGAAGGGATTTCCTACAGCTTTAAGTAAAGCCTGCATAATTTTTTTGGTTTTCTTGGGTGTGAAACGACTTTGGGTAGTAAAGGCGGGACATGAACTCCCAACCACGCATGTATGAAAAGTTAAAGGATTGTGGCGGCGAGGTAGATTTATAATTACAACTTGTCAAACCACGTCTAGAAAGTCCTGGTACCAATAAAGTGGACCATTCGGAGTTAAAAAGCATGATGGGACTGCATTATTTGATAAAATAGTTTCGCTGTGACTATCCATTTATTATTATTACCTCCAGTCTCTCATGGGCCATCTTTGAACAAGTAAACTTAGAATTGTGTGCAAGCATTATTGTGCAAAACATAAACCCCCCTTTCTGTCTGTCTATCTTGCATATCCAACTACCATCAACCTCCCAATCAAATCAGTCTCTGAAGTATTTTTCTTTTCTGTAGAGGCAAGCTATTGGCTAAGTTTCTGACTTCCATTTATCCCACACAAACGAAAAAAAAAGATGGCGTATATCTTGGTATAGAAACAATACAAAGAAAACCACTATGTTCCAAGGTTGTCTGCAAAGTGAAAGTAAACAGAATTTTCCCCTACTTGGCCGGCAAATGTAGGAAATCATTCAATTCTATCTCATCTAGAACTTGGAAAATGTTATTAATTGTGATTTTGTTTTTAATTTGCACCACTGAGTAGGATCTAAAAGGAATTTTTTTTTAAGCAAAGGGAAGGGAATAAGGTCAATAGAAATGAACCGACAGAAGAAAATAAAATATATAGTCTAAGTTCAAGATGGAAAGCTACTCTACAAAAGGATGAAAGTGATCCCTGCTAGAATTATAGCCCAAACAACTGGCAAACCTTTCGGTGGAAAGTCCTTTCAGCAATTCCAAAAGATTAAAAACACAAAGTTCTCTTCCGCAAAAGTGAAAGCAGTAGATGACCACGTAAGCTTCATATACTTCATTTTAATTTTTTTATAAAAAGTTTAACACATTCCTCAGTCATCATATAGAATGTGTTTATATCAATATGTTAAAATTACGTGCCCTTGCATCCTAGAATAGTAGAAACCTATGTAATTTACAAAGATAAAAGAGAGAGGATAACTTTAGAGAATATGTTTCGATCAAGAAGAACTACTTAAGAATCAATATAAGTAAAACTGAAAATGATGGACTATATCATGCATTTCTAAAGCATATCATACGACTTAAATAAGTTCATAAGATGATTTATTCCCCTTCAAAAAAATTGAGCTTTTGCATCAATATCATGTTAGAAAGAATGGCGCGTTCGAGATAGGCAAAACAACAATTGGACAATGTTTTCCATTCTTCAATATATCAGGGAAATTATTCCATATTAATACATGATGGTAGTTAATCTTTGTTTCTCATCAGTTTTTATTAGAAAATTGTTAAAATTTTATATAGATCAGTTGGGAGTCGAATTAAGGACATTCTATTTGTTGCTAGAATACTTTTTAACATTGAAGTATTGGCTCTCTTGATGACCAGTTTACCTTGAATCACATTTTCCAATAAAAATTACTTAAAAAATTTCCTTCAAATTTGACATAATAGATTCAAGTAGGGCTCATTTTCCAATAAAAATTACTATTAAAAATTTCCTTCAAATTTGACATGATGGACTGCCAACTGCAGTTATGTTGGCTGCTTTGTAGGCTGCAGTGGAGGGTTATGGTGAGATGCTTCTTTGTAGGAATGCAATGGAGGGCTGCATTGGACAAAAAAGAGAAGAGGGCAGAAGATTTATACTTTGCTCAACATATAGGTATCAAATCACACAACGTTACATAGTAAAATTCCGTTTTCTGCATTGTTCTATTTCATGATGTATATTATGTTACAACCATAATTCAAATACATAATCGACACAAACATTCTAAATATGAGTGTTTTCTCCTTGTGTGTACTCCAAATATGAAGCAATCTAGTATTTACAAACCCTTATTAGCATTAAATAAAAGTGAAATTATGAATCCTTCTTAGCCATTAATATTCTTGTCATGGAAGTGCTATAAGCATATCTGCCCTCAAACTAAAAGTTCCCATAAGAAATTCCAGGCAAAATAATAGCCAAAATCGAAGGAATGAAAATTGGAGTCAAAATGGATAACTTTACCAGGTCTTAGAAGGGAAACATGGTTATGAACAACTTACACTTGAAGCCACTTAACACCAAGGGAACAACCACCATTAGATTGGATTATTCCTTTAACATTCATTTATGCTGTGCAAACTCCATTTTACCCCAACCCTATGCTCATGTGGTGCAGCCAAATTCCATCCTGAATCCTTCTCTGTGCTGCCTCATCCTTATCTTTCAATTCTAGGTCAGTATTTTATTCTCACTAACAATGTCCATTGCATTTATACTTGTTGCCAGTCTTTATAATTTGGGTGTCTAAATCAACAGTTTGTGCGCTATCAAAGTGTAATGGGACTCAAAAGTACAATGGCATTTTGCGATAACCCAAAGCAAAAAATGGGAGATTACTGTTTGACCTGTCATTTTCCACAAGCTAATTGGATTAAATATGTAGTGTGCAGTGGAAAACTTTTCCCGAGAATAACTTAGTTTAGAGAGAAAGGGCTTCAGACCAGGATTGTGTTACTTAGTAAAATTTTACAGAATAGGAAATCAAAAAACTTGACAGAAATATTTCACACCAACATTTCTGGCTCCAAAATCCCAGCAGAAATCATCTAAATAAATGTGTCTTGTTATCCATTTCTGTTTTAGTAACAAGAATTTAAAAACAACAAATTTCAAAAAGCTTACTCGAAATATATTGGAGACTCACCATGATCCACAAGCATGAAAAGTAGAGTTAACACAAACAATTATAAATTAGCAGTAAGGAAACATTTAACTCATGTCCATGCAGCTAAAGCAATCAAATAGTTTCCATTCACCAGTCCATAACAAAAAAAATTCATACATCACACTTTCCAGTAAAAGAAACTGCATTAGTTGATTTTGTCCAAGTTCAACATCTTTATGTATTGCTTCTCCTCGAACCAAATCTATGTAGAATGCCTTGCAACTGGTAATACATGAACATTCTTGCCCAAAAAGCCTATTTTTCTATTTATAGTCAAGAATTAAAGTCTGCATCTAGCTAGTCTCAAATAATATTAAGCCCAATTATTTATAATATGGTGAAAGCAACTGATTGATCTAAATACCTTAAATACTCTTTGGCATCACAAATTAACGGTCGCCCATTCATTTCATCAAAACTATTTTAAATGATGGAACTGCTTGACTCCTACTGACCCACAAATGTACTATCATCTTCATCGAGTTGCCATCTTGTGCCTCTTCAAATCTCTATCCTTCATATTCGTCCAATCATCTCTTGGTTTTTATTTTCACATTTACTCAGGAGTCAGGACTGATGCAGTCCCTAAGGTAAGGAAAAAGCCTCATTTAACTTTTGGTTTGTATTGAGACCTCGAACAATAATCTACTCAGGAGATAAGTATGACCACATTGACTAATCAAGGGCTATTGTCACAGATTTGAGATTGCATCTACTATCCAATTTGACATTTTGTAAACTAGAAACTGCCAGGAGCATGAAACCCTTTAACAAAATTTCAAATTTGATCTACCATCATTAACTGTGAAATAAGGCCTCAGTTTTAAAATTGTAGAATACGTAGAGGAAAATTTGTCAGAACGTGTAAAAAGGAGAATCATAAAATTTTGCTACACATTGTTGATAAAATGTCCTCTAGTAGAAATGAAACAAATAGGAATATTAACTGTAGGCTTCATACAGATTACTATATGACTAGAAATAATGAGGTGTATTCACCAGGTGATTCGATCAAGTCACCACATTCCAAATGCCAAAACTGCTTCTATAAATGGGAAAATTTGTCAATAGCGGCTACCTATTAACCTTTACTTTTCAAGAGTTAACAGAGAAAGCCCACCTGAAATACACTCGTAATGAGCACAATTGAAGTGGACCTAAACAATCCATGATATGACACAAATAAACTGCTGAATTGAAAGATTGTTTAAAATTCATCATCCACGGTGTTCGGCCAAAAAGGGTCAGCAAAAAGTTCTCATGGCTAGTAGCAGTACAGTTTCTTATTTGGCAGCAAACAAATATATAAGAATAACATTGGCAATACCTCCCTGAGTGCAAAATTGGAAGTCTAAATTTAAGTAAATCAATACTTTCATCGCTAATGAAGCAGTAAAATTTGGAAGTAGAACATTAAGTAAGTTAATACTTTCATCGCCAATGAAGTAGTAAAATTTATCAGAACGTGTAAAAAGGAGAAACATAAAATTTTGCTACACATTGTTGATAAAATGTCCTCTAGTGGAAAGTGAAACAAGTAGGAATATTGACTAGAGGATTCATACAGATTACTATATGACTAGAACCAGGTGATTCGATCAAGTCACCACATTCCAAATGCCAAAACTGCTTCTATAAATGGGAAAAATTATCAATAGCGGCTGTCTATTAACCTCTACTTTTCAAGAGAGGTTAACAGAGAAATACACTTGCCATGAGCACAATTGAAGTGGACCTAAACATCCATAATATGATACAAATAAACTGCTGAATTGAAAGATTGTTTTTAATTCATCATCCACTGTGGTAAAGGCAAAAAGGGTCAGCAAAAAATTCTCATGGTAAGTAACACTACAGTTTCTTATTTGGCAGCAGATAAATATATAAGAATAACTTGGTCAATATCTCCCTGAGTGCAAAATTGGAAATAGAACTTTAAGTAAATTCTTGCAGGTTTGGAGAAATTACGTTTCCGCAGAGTCTCGCGAACCAAACCTATGAATCATAAGAAAGTGTAACCGATGGGGTAAAGCTGTGTTAATTTGAAGGATAAAGATCAGGGTTACGCTCCCATTTGTGCTATCATGGCAATATGTGCAGCTAGGGCATCCCTTATGCTCTCTGCAACCTCATTCCTCTCCTGAGCAACAAAAAAATCATTGGCAACAAATTCCGGCACGTCGGGCATGGGTTCCCCGTATTTGATTAAGAAATTCTGCAGAAGGCAGGTAGCATTGACAACGGAGGGCAGAAATCCCACATCCTCCCAGCGCTGGCGCACAATGAGAAGCTTCCATTGAGACTTGAGCATACCAAAAGCTATGGAGATTGCGCTTCTGGCATACTCATGCACCGAATTGTAAAGCTCTTGTCTTGGAGTAAGAGGGTGAATATCTGCGAGATAGGGAGTAAGCAACCATATATATAGAGGGCAGGAACTGTCTCCAATAATGTACTGGGGCATAAGGACGCCGTTGATGAGCTCGGCAGGCTGGCCATGAAGTAGCTCCTGGGATTCCTCCACCCGTCTGTAGAGGCGAGAGTCTGGCAGGATAGTGGAAGGGGTATTGGCGCCGGTCCAGCCCACTGATATATCAAGGAAGCGTCCGGTGGAGTCGACCAGGGCCTGCATTATGATCCCGTAGCGCCCCTCCGGATCTTTGTACTCCTCGGCCGGGCGGTCAGCCGGAGGGCTGTCCACCAGGAATCTGGTGTACCCAATGACTCCGCAGCAATTGGGCATTCCCATGGAGGCAAAACTGTCAATGACGGCCAGCAGGCCTTCCGGGGTGGAAGGAAATTCAGAGAGGTGGGAGAGGCGAGCATCGATCGCCAGGCAGACCTCACAGAAGGCCTTGCAAGCACAGCTGGCGCCAGTGCCGAACTTCCGCCCAACCGACTTGAAGGTGGCGCCGTGTGCCAGCCGATACAGCGCCATCCCGAGCTTATAGTCCGCAGGGACTGGAAGCATTTCCCCTTGCTCCTCCCCTGTCTGGTCAAGTGCGGGGCGCAGGGATTCGAGGAGAGCATTGAAGGTGGCCATTGTCATGCGGAAGTTGTCCCTCCATTCTTTGTCGTCTGTTACGGATGACGTGAAGCGATGGAACCAACAGGTGGAAATGTTGGTGCTGCTGCGACCCACATTGTCTCCACTGTTTCGATCGTGGGAAACTGCCTCGGCCAAAGAGAACATCATGTGGAGTTTGGTAAGGGCCAGTGTCGTTGCCTGCACAGAGGCCTCCAGTGCCATGGTCTGGCTTGGAAGAAGCAGCAGATCGTTTTCTATCAGGAATTGCTGCACTATCACCACCACCGTGGCCACCACCGATAGTACCGCCGCTAGCTCTTCTCGCTTCAGTTTTGCCCTTCTATTTGGGGGTGCCATCACGAATACCTACTTTTCCACAACTAATTGTGCGTATCTTGCACAAATTAGAAGAATCAGCAATGCCCAACTTTCACAGTTTCAGAAAAGACTTGTCTTCAACAATTTTGAGAGGGATCAACAGATTTTCAACTGCATGCTTGTAAGCTACTAAGCAGAGACATTGACATTGCGTCCTCCCTTATAATATAGCTCTCAAATGTATAAACAGAACGGCCTGCTGCTCTGGGCAGGTACACAATAAAGAAGATAGATAGAATGCAAGCCCTATTTCATCTACTGATACAAAGGTCTTCAATGGAACAGTCAGACTTGGCTTCTTTATACTTTCTTGCGAAGGATATTGATATGATGGATTGCATTAATATAAACGTCCTGCCTTTGTAGATTTTTCCTGTGAAATTGTTGCCTAGTAGCTTCCTCTGATTGGAAGAATTGTATTTACTTTCAAAGAACGTTCCATTTGATTGGAGGAGTTTATCAGCAGTCGACTACCCACAAAGGGTCTTAACTTACATTCAAACTGCGCTGTCAATTGATCTACTACATACCCATTGAGATATAAAAAGAGAAGTGACGCTGATAAGAACAATGGCTTTTCTCAAGGGTAGTGCGTATTCAGACTGTACTGATACTATGAAATGAAAAGAACAATACAGTTTTGCAAAGGAAAAGTGGAGTCTAATCGATTCTGAACTTGGCACAGATTATGAAGCGAATGCGGACTTTCAGCTTTTGGAGATGGGTTCTGATTGTAGAACATAGAGAAAACATGAAGTGTATGAAGTAGACTTCTTGTGTGAGATTTGGTCTAGGTTACAATGCTTCCTAATTGATGTACTGGAACAACCGAGCAGATTGAAACAGAAGCATTAATGGGCGCAAAAAAACTTGCTATGGAAATGTTCTTATCGACTGCTCAAGAAGTTATGTGGAAAACAAGGAAGTACATTAATAGATATAACACACACTGGGACTTGCAGGCAAAGCTGGATACACCAGCATTAATGGGTGCAGGAAACTTGGACGATCATGGAAACCTTATGTATTATAAGTTGGAGTGTATAGCAATGCTTCATATGCAGCGAGAAAGGCAGGTAGATGGATACACAAGCATTTATTGTTGGGAATTCTGAGACACGTACACTGATGTGAATACCTTGAGTCTTTGAATGATATGTATGGTATCTGTCTGGACAGACAGAAGTGAAAACAATGGTCAAGCTTGAACAGAGAAAGATTGGTTGGACCGACACCAAACTGTCATATCCCAGAGTATTTTTTAGGTGGAGGGGATGAAAGAATTGTCTCATTTGAAGGACATTCAGATTTTTTATCAGGAGGGCTATTGAAGTTGAAAGCAAAAAGGGAGAAAGAGCCAGCTAGACTCCAACAGTCTATCATAATATCTATATAAACCTGCCTCTTGCTGTACTGGGCGCTCCAGAGGGAACTGTTCAAGAACAGCTTTATAATTGTTATTGTTTTGATAAAATTATTGTTTTTACAAAAGAAAGGGCAAGAATAAACCAGCCAACTAACCAAACTGATAGCCTCGCCAGCCCAATCAAAAAGCTTTGAGACCAGATAGTTTTTTTAACATAAACTCCGACCACCTGCATTGTGCTATGACAAGTGAGCAGGAGTTGTACAGATGGGAAGTGATTGAGGAGGGTGGGTGTGCAGATCATGGCGTTCAGAGATTTCTTTGATTGCCTACATATTGTGTGTTGTAACTCGTGATGTTGTAGGCTTGGACTACCCTCAACATACCATGTGGTCGCCAAGAACCATTGGAAACAAATGGAAACTGAAAAATGCAGCTTGGAATCCAGGCGATCCTTCAAATTTTTTATTGTATACTTTGCTTCCCCAAAAAGAAAATTTGACATTCGTGGACTGGCTGTTATGGTCAAAGGTGTCAGAAAGGAATCATGGTCATTGGTAATACTAATTTTGATATCTGCACAACCTTGGTTGGTAGCTTTAGACAAACAGGTTCAACTATCAAGACAGCCATTGCATGCCACGGACTGTATTCACGTCAAAATTTTCAGGACTGTTGCAAATGATTTCAAAAACCTACCTACGTCCAAATGGAATAGGTACCTAGGTAGCAATTTGTTATTTGTCTTCCTCTAAAGAGTTTCAAATTTTCTTACCCCTCATGTAGAAAACCAATAAACTATTAAATTAGGGGAGAGGGGTCCAAAGTAGGGCGGGAGTCTCTACTGGGGATGGAAGTAGTCCCACGTGGGTCCCACAGTAGACCACCTTAATATGAAATTGTAAACCAGTTTTCACTCACAAAGTCAACAAGGGTACTCGAATCACTGTATCGCCAAAATTGTATTATAATCGATTTATATTTGTCCTAAACACAAATAATTAATTGCAATCTTACATGTCAGAGAATATTCCAAGCACATCTAACACCACAAACATACAAGTCATATTGATTCTTATTGGCCCGTAGCTTTACAACTTGCACCCAAAATATAAAATTAGTATAACCCACACTCCCCTATAATATCACCACTTGCATTAGCTCACGACCATTATTTTAATACAAGTGCCACAAGGAGAACAACTACGAGCCAAGAATGTCCCATCACTAAATCCAATCGAACCCACCCTCTATTCCATTGTGTCATCAATACAACACTGAAAGGAAAAAGAAATCATTCATAACTGTCCCATCTGTCAAATCCATTTGCACGACAATTGATTCAAACTCCTCTTTTGCCACTTGCAACCACCAAAACAATGGCAATAAGGCCACCAAAATCGCCTAACTAGCAAACAAACACTGCATGCCATAAATACATACAAACTATGCAATTGAAGGCACCCAAAAAGAATTTCAAATTTGAAAAAGGAGGATCGAAATTAAAGACTCCATACCAAACAACATTGTACATATAAAGAGATTTTCAAATTCAAAATTGCATTTCCATTTACCACGTCTCACTTTCATATTCAGTGCTATGTTTTCCTAGAGGCAGACGAAAAAAGAGGAGAAGAAGAAGCAGCACTAGCAACACACTATCAACATCTAGGTACTCTACACAAACAGACTGTTTATTACTATATAGTGCCAATCTCAAACTTCTTGTTTATGCCTATGAATGCCAATCTATTCAATGTTATGCAAATGATTTTCACCATACAGTACATACCTTTGCTTTTTCATATAAACTATTCATGTCCTTGCAACAATATGATGTATGCGATGTTAACGTTTCTCAAAAAAACCTGTAACTCAACATCTGGGGTTTCAACTTACACTATTTGTGAATGTCCAAGAAGTTCTTTTCATTTTTTGGGTTCTTTTTACATTCTTTATGCCTACCAATATAGATTTGTTATATTCACTATAAAAGTTATGTGACCCACAAACCTGTAACTTAGTATCTAGGGTTTCAACTTACACTGTTTGTGTATGTCAAGTCATTTAAGTTTTGTTTGTTGGAATTTTCTTATGCTCAATATGGCTGCCAATATAGATCAATTCTATGCAATGTCGTAATTGTTTTTTCATCACCACTATGTAACAATTACATCTGTGGTTTCAACTTTCTCTATTTATGAATGTCAAGTAATTTCAGTTCAATTCTTGGGTATTTCTTATGTTCTATATGCCTGGGTATATAAGTCAGTTATTTGCACTGTAAATGTTTCTCACCCACTACCCTCTAACTCAATATTTGGGGTTTCAACTTAACATTGTTTATGGACGTCAATGCATTTCAGTTCCTTACAATGTGATTGTTAAACCCTATGTGATTGTTGCGCAAGGCCAAGTCACTTTTTTGAATGGCAATGTCATTGTTGCAACATATTCTTTCTAACTCATTATCTGGGGTTTTGACTTATACTGTTTATGATTGTGTATGAATGTTCAATTTCAACATTTTCATATATCATCTATATGCTTGGGAATGACAATATGTTCTATGTTGTCTAAATGTTTCTCACACAAACTTGTAACTCAATATCATGGGGTTTCATACTTAATGCCTGTTGAAGAATGACAATGAATTTTAGTTATCTACATTGTTAATTCCAATCAACTTTATGGCATAAGACAAACTCCTTTCATTTCAATAAAAAATGTTTTAAACATGTGCAATTCAAACAAAGTAGTATGATCACATAAAACTTCAACAGTTACCAAATTTACCATTATAAACTATTAGCTAACACAATAAAGAAAAAAAAAAGAACATGCATCACTTTGTCTTTAAGGTGTTCAATGGTGGTTCTTATCATTGTTTCAAACATGTCTCAATAATGTGTGTAGGTTCAATATAAAGTTGATATGAGGTCCAAGCCAATGAAGAAGAGAGCCACAAGAAGGTGGCATGCATGTAAAAGAGGGGTTACATTCCCCCCTGAAGAAGAACAAAATGTAGAAGCGAAGACAGTTGTGGTAGTTACTGCTCCATCAGGTAGGCAGACAATAGCACCACGACATTGGGAATTGACAATGAATGAAACAGCTAATCATCAAACAAATGACATGGTGGACAACCGGCATGAGGAACATAACGATGGCCTAACTCTTCCCTCAGCCCCTCCCCCACTATTTTGGTTGGAAGATGGATCTATGAATATGGGTAATGATTATCTAAGTCTTCCATCACCCCCTACCCAATCGTCTTGGTTGGTAGAGGGAGCTACTGATGAGGTTTAAGATGGTTTAAGCCTTCCCTAGACCCCTACCCAACCATCTTGGTTGGTGGATGGAGCCAAAAAATTGGTTATTGTCTTGCAATGTGAAGAAGAGCAAGGAACTTATTCATTGCCTTCTCTACCTGCCACATTTTCCATACCACAATTGGTAGATTACTATGTAGATTTGCAATGTAATAGAGCAGAAGAAGAAGGAAGATAGAGCTAAAAAGCAACAAGATAGGAAGGGGAGAGAGTAGAAGAAGGAGCAAGAGATAGTTCAAATGATACAAGATAGGAAGGAAAGAGAGAAAAAGAGAGACCAAGACCGAGTTCAAAAGAAACAAGATAAGAAGGAAAGGCAGGAGAAGATGGAGCAACAAAGGGCTCAAAAGAAACAAGTTAGGAAGGAAAGATAAATCAACTGGGCCCATAGGTCATTGCAGCGAGAAAGACATAAAAGTAGTCCTACAAACCCATTAGCACACAACTATGCCTTGTTTCAGGATATATTGAACATATGCATCCCTCTATTTGGGGAGTTGAATGTCAATTAGAGTGTCAACCCAAATGTAGGTTGCACTCCACTCTCTGTTGCAAATAGTTGTTCTACATTATTGCATGTAATTAGCACTCAATTTACAAATGAAAATGAAAATCATGTAAGGACAACTCAGAATGCATAAGTAGGAGACGAGAACACATCTCCAAATGTTTATCTTGGCATGCTTGATTGATGTTGGGAGGGACCATCACTACAACTATATGAATTATTGGCTACTTTTTTGTTGTGTATTCCGGGCTGCTATTGGCTGCTTAATTTTGTTGTTGGGGACTATAATACCCTGATATTAAGCACATAAATTTTCCCACCACGTCACCCTGCCACTTCTGCATCGAGCCCAATATTTTATTTTGGAAAAATTGAGCACCCTGCCACTTGTCAAGCACCATTTACTCTGACATGTCCAAAATGGGCACATTTTTCCCTCCACCCCAAAGTGGAGCCCATCTGCCTCCTTAATCGGCGAACATATCTACGTACAGTGGATCAGATAGGTTGCGTGTCCACGACAGCCTCACCACCCTAAACGAACAATTTAGAGCATTAATTGCTCACCGCCTCCTTCGTTACCTCCACTAGCCAACTTGCCTTACACTTCCCTTCGCATTTACTTAGACTCTTGAGCAAGTAAATCGAAGATCAAGGTTCATTCAATGCTCCAAATTCTTGCATATCTTGCTCACTCTCATTCCTTTTGTTTGCAAACATTATCGAGTGTTCGTTTGGTTACATAGCCATACTAGTTCAGCTATGCATTGGAGAGGCTTCTTTTCACCCAATAATTTTTAGTATTAAACCATGTTGCATACACTGATAATTTGTAAATTATAATGATACATAGTTTAATACTTAAATGCTCTTCTGAAAAAGAAGTCTTTTCAATGCTATAACCTCTAATGTCACTACAAATTTTTGTCCTATAATATGTAAATTTTGTTGCCAACATTATGCACATTCCTATATTTAATATTTGATATCAAATGGATCGGTTTATTGGTTTATTAAATGGATATGTTTATGGGCCTACTTAGCAATATGTTGTCCATGTTGGCAGTGTAGTGCAATTGCTTGTTAATGTAAGTCTGCTTAATTATACTGAAACCTTGTTTATGGTGATTGTTTGATTGGGATGAAATGTACATCACACTTCGTATAACTATTGCATGTATACAACATTATGCATTAACAACCACTAACAATATCACTTGAATCTTCATATAGTCATGTATACAATACTGGCAACATAATTTACATGATATAGAATGTATAAAGTGCAACAACCTCTTCTATATAATATAATGGATTTGGTGATGGGACAATCTTGGCTCTTTGTTGTTCTTGTGCCATTGGATGTATGAAAATATTGGTAGTGATGTAATGCAAGTGGTGATATATTAGGGGAGTGTTGGTTATACTAATTTTATATTTTGGTTGCATGTTTTAATGCTACGGGACATTAACAAGAAATGTGGCTTGTATTTTAGTGGTACCAAATGTGCTCTGAATATTCTATGACATGTAAGACTGTGATTAACTATTTGTGTATGGGACAAATATAAACCAATTATAATACAATTTTGGTGGTACAACGATTCAAGTAAACTTGTTGGATTGAGAGTTAGGGTTATCAAATGGGCTTTCAATTGTGATGTAATCTTGTTTGGTATCCCCTTATTATTCAGTTATTCATTGCACAATAATACAACCTGCAATTTTATTTTTATATTTCATTGTTACTACAAAATATGGGAAGGGTTTGACTGGTTCTCTTTTGGAGGGTTTTATGCCATTCACTTCTATTCATTTGTTCCTCATTGTATAATCAATCATTGTGCAGATACATATATATGTATGTGCATAGATTACTGCATGTATAGACATAGTGGATGTCCATATGTATGTACATGCACTAATCTATGAACATACATACCTACGTTCATATATATGTATGTGCACAATAACTTTGTACTTTAATTTTGAAGGCTTTATGCCATGCACTTGTATTATTCTATTCTTCGGTGCACTTGTTTATTAACTTGTATTGCATAGAAATGTATGTGCATACTTTCATACATATATGCATATTCTTACATATATGCATTTACATATTTATACATATATGTACAATTATGCATAATTATAAAAGTATATATATGAATATACATATATATGCGTATGTACATATATGCATCTACAAATATATGTGCATATACATATTAAAAGCATAGGTGGCACGGTCATGTGGCGAGCAATTCATTAAGGACATATTTTGGCTAACCATGAGAGGAAAGAAACATAAGAAATTAAACCCATTAAATTCAGAGTGATGCTACAAAGAAGCATTATTTTCCTTGAAAAAGAAAGTATGTTTAAAAACAAAAAATTTGGAAGTGTTCATAAACACCCTAGACGCCATACACTTCATCAAGCACATTCTAGATGCACCAAGAAAGCCACAAAATTCCTTCAATATAAGAAAAACCAAAAAATATGATCAAAATCAGTGAGACAACAAAAAACCATTTACTGATAGGAGACACTGGTAGATCCTTAGTGAGGTTAGAAACCTCACCTGTATAGTAGGGTTTTGCTCGATGTTGTGTCTTGTTGCACTCACCTTTATCCTGCTTGCTACAAGAACAAATGAAAGGAGGGATCAATCAATACATAAAAGATTATTACACAAATAATATTACACAAATGTAGGCAGTGCTTAGCTTAATACACAAAGAATATTAGAAAAATGTATACCTTTCAATTGCAACTCACCATCAACGAAGCTTGGAAGGAACAATGGGCTGAGCTAAACATGTATTTATTTGTATGTCGATGAAACAAAGTGAACACGGCACAAAATGAAAAGGTGTTAGTCGAATATACCATAATCTTTATGATATATAGACATACATATATATACATAAATATATATATAGGCATACATATATACATACATATATAGACATACACACACACACACATATATATATACATGTATATATACATATATACATACATACATACATATATATGTATATATACACACACACACACACATATATATATAAGTATATATATATATATGTGTGTATATATATGTGTGTATATATATACATACACACACACACACACACACACACACACACATATATATATATATATATATATGTATGTATATATATATTTTGCTTCATCAATTCTAGCAATTCTATATTATTGGTAAGCAAAATAATGCATGTAAGCAATTGTATAGAGTCGTGGCTATTGTTGCATTCAGTAATGAATTAGGGAGACTTGATTTTATGAACACTCCTCTTATGGCAACCTATGCTGCATTGGTCCACAATTCCATTTGAATTATGAAGTGTTGCATAGGGAGCCATTGGAACCCTTCACAAAACCAAGTCCCCTAAGTGATTCAAATATATATAGAGATAGACATGTGAAATGGATGTGCATTAAACAAGAGTGTACATAAGAATAGCAATAACTGTTTGATGAACACATGATTATACAAGAGTTTAAAGAATAAAATGAAGAGCAATTGCTATGCATTAAGAATTGAACATTTTCCTCGCATACGAGAGATTGTAATTCCTTGCCATAAAGAATATAAATGAAAAACCCAATGTAAACAATATCATGTAGAAACATGTGGACCTCCAAACATAGGGTGTATAGGACCCCCTTAATATGCAATTATAAAACAGTTTTCACCCACAAAGTCAACAAGGGTACTTGAATCAGTGTACCACCAAATTTGAATTATAATTGGTTTATAATCGTCCCAAACAGTAATAGTTATTCATAGTCTTACATGTCTAGAATATTCAAAGCACATTTGATACCACAAACATACATGCCATATTGATTGTTAATGACCCGTAGCATTAAAACATGCAACCAAAATATAAAATTTGTATAGCCCACACTCCCCTTAAATATATGTCGTTGCTTATGCTCTTGTCTCCATTGCCTTCATGTAGAAATGAATATGGAAGTGAGACATGGTAAATGGAAATTGGAAAATATTGATAAATGCATTTTGGATGGAAACTATAACAAATGGAAGGTACGATGAATTTTGATGGAGAGTATAATTTTGTTGTTGTTTTTTCTCTTGCCTCCACCCCACATTAAAAGTAGGTTATGCATCATTTCTTCCATTCATTACACTCATCTAGAAGAACAACTTAAAATATTTAACACATATTTCTTGTTAATGGCTTGTAGCATTAAAACATGCATCCAAAATATAAAATTTGTATAACCCACACTCCCCTATAATATCACCACTTGCATTACATCACCACCAATATTTTCATACATCCAATGAAACGAGAACAAAAAAGAGCCAAGACTGTCCCACCACCAAATCCAATCGAGCCCATCCCCTATCCCACTTTGCATAGAATACAATAGATTGGCATTCAAAGGCTTAAAGAATTAATAAAAAAGTGAAGTTGTTCTTTTTGTGATGGAAAGTGTAATGATGTTTTTGCTTATGGTCTTGCATGTGGCAAAAGAGGAGAAGGCAAATATAGTTGTGTGTTGTAATCTAACTAGTGAAACACATGTGAACGATTGATTTTCCATGAGTGTTGTGTTGTTGGGAAAGTGGGACATATACATATATGTACACATATGTATATACATATATGCATACATATATATATATATATCCACATATATATAAGTAATTTACCACTGCCTTTAATATATTTTTGTTATACCCAAATATGATAATGGGTTAAGTTGTTTTCATTTCCATGTTTGGTAGTAACAATGAAATAAAGAAAGCATTTCACAGACATAACTATTGTGCATGGAAGCACATACTAATACAATTGCATGGAAAATTATCTTAGGAATGAAAACCAGTGATACCATATTCATATTTCGTAGTAACAATCACATATATATACATAAACAATTACATATATATATATAAATATATATATGTAATTACATATACACACATACACACACACATACACACACACACACACACACACACACACATATATATATATATATAATTACATATATATGCATATGTAATTACACACACACACACATATATATAGAATTGCATGGTTTATATCTTTGCAATGAAAACAAGTTAACTCATTTTCATATTTTGGAATAACAAAAAAATATGAAAGGAAAATTGTAGAATGAAAGTTTGTGCATTGTCAACCACACGAATACAATTGCAAGGCATTCAAAGGCATAAAGAATTAATAAAAAAGTGAAGTTGTTCTTTTCGATGGAGAGTGTAACGCTGTTGGTGCTTATGGTTTGGCATCCACCCCACATTAAAAGTATGTGGTGCATATCCTTTGGTTATGCATTGTTCATTCCATTCATTACAGTCTCCATCAAAATGAACAACCTCAATTTTTTGTTTGGGGAGTTGAATGTCTGCAGTTCCATGTAGATATGAATATGGAAGTGAGTTGTGGTAAATGGAAATTGGAAAATATTGAGATATGCATTTTTGAATTTGTAAATCTCTTTATATGTTCAATGTTGGTTTGGTATGGATTCTTTAATTGCATGGTAGAATATCTTCGAAATGAAAACAAGTTAACTCATTTTCATATTTGAGAATATCAAAAAAATATCAAAGGCAAATTGTAGAGTGAAAGTTTGTGCATTGTCGAACAAACGAATACAAGTGCATGGCAGATAATCCTCTAATTGTGAACCAGTCAAACCCTTTCCATGTTTGGTAGTATGAATGAAATTAAAAAAAAACATTTCTCAGACAAAATAATTTTGCATGGAAGAACACAATAATACAATTGCATGGCAAACTATCTTTGAAATTAAAACCAATGATACCATATTCATATTTCGTACTAACAATTACATATACATACATAAACAATTATATATATACATATATATAATGAATTTGTATAATGAATTTGTGTATATATATATAATTACATATATATATATATATAACATATATAAGAAAATATATATATATATATATCTTTGAATGGTAGAAAATCTTCGAAATGAAAACAAGAAAACCCATTTTCATATTTGGGAATAACAAAAAAATATCAAAGGCAATATGTAGAGTTAAAGTTCATGCAATGTTGAAAACACAAATACAAGTGCATACCAAAAAACCCTGTAATTGTGAACCAGTCAAACACTTTCCATGTTTGGTATTAACAATTAAATTAAAAAAAGCATGGCAGAATATGTTCAGAATGACAACCAGTGCTACCATTTCCATATTTCAGAATGACATGAGAGGGTTTTAAGCAAATTGCAAAGTAAAAGTTTGTGGAATGGTGAACACGTGAATAGAAAACTAGTCAAGCCATTTCCATATTTCGTCGAAGAAGATATATAGTAATCAAAAACTATTTGAAGCAATCAAACCCACTTCATATTTCGTATAAGGAAGCAAAAATGAAAAGAACAATGTAGAGTAAGCGCCATGCAAATAAAAAAAGCATCGAAGAATATGTTCGAAATTACAAACAATGCTACCATTTTCATATTTTGGAATGACATGAGATTATTATAAGCAAATTGTAGAGTTAAAGTCTGTGCAATGAGGAACACACGAATGCAAGTGAATGGTAGAAACCCTCAAAATAATAAACATTATAACCCTATGAATAATAAAAGTAGTGTAACCATTTCCGTATTTTGGAACAATAAAGAAATCTAAAAAAAGAAATTGTAGAGTTAAAGTTTGTGGAATGACAAACACACGAATACAAAACCAGTCAAGCCCTTTCCATATTTCGTCGAAGAATTCAAATAGTAATGAAAAGCCATTTAAACCAGTAAAACCCATTTCATATTTCGTATAAGGAAGCAAATATGAAAAACACAATGCAAAGTAAACATCATGCAATGAAGAATGGAATAGTAGGAGTGCATGGACGAGTATAGAGGAAAATAAAACCACTGAAACCCTCCCCACATTTCATTTTATACATATTGTTGAAAGAAAAAATTTTGCAAAGATTTTTTTTGAAAAAACTAAGTGCATGGCAGAATACAGTCGTATTCATAGAGACTGGGAGAGGCTGAGTGAGGTTATAAACCTAACCTGAAAGAGAAAGGGAGCTCTCAAGAGTGTAGATCTGAATGAAGAAGTGTGAAGAGTCGAACAATGAAGTGTGGAGAGCTAAAAAAGTTTCAGTGCCAAACCAAACAAACAGTCAAGAATGTTTGCAAACAAAAGGAATGAGAGTGAGTGGGATATGCGAGATTGCAGAGCATTGAATGAACCTTGATCTCTGATTAACATGCCTGATTGTCTGAGTAAATGTGAAGGGATGCATAAGGAAAGTTGGTCAGTGGAGGAAATGAAGGAGGCGACGAGCGATTAATGTTGTAAACTGTTCGTCTAGGGTGGTGAGGTTGTCATGGAAACATGTCCGTCTGATAGAGTGTACATAGATGTGTTCATCAATTAAGGAGGCAGATGGGCTCCACTTTTAGGCGGAGGAAAAAATCTACCTGTTTTGGACAGGTCAGCATAAATGGTGCTTAACAGGTGGTGGGGTGATAGATTTAAAATATATATATATATGACCCGATGCACAAGTGGCATGGTGACGTGTCAGGAAATTTTTTAAATTTTTTTGGTCCACATGGACCTACAAAATTGACCCGCCCTACTATGGGCTCCTCTCCCCTAGTGTTATCATAACATATCCTTACTTTAGCTTTATAAAATTGATAATTTTATATCTTGTTGTTATAATCCTTTTGTCCCTTCCATACCTTGTCATTTTCTATCGGTGAAGGGAATTTTGATTAGGACATCTTCATGCCACACAGATGTCTATGCATTACGCGAGCATCTCTGACAGATTCCCAAGCTAGTGGACGCTGGGACATTACATTTCTTGTCACCCACAAAGTGTAACACCCCCTATGACTACATACCCACCCAAAAATGGCTCTTTTGTCTCCAAACCTCCATTTTGAATCTCTAATTCTATTCCATTCAACTAGAATCTTCATTCTTGCAATTCTACTCACTTCATTCTCATTCTTCCACTTCATTTTTTCTCTATCACTCTTCCATTCTCTCTACACCATCGTTCTTGCAAGTTTCAAGCTCTACATCACTCTTGCACAATCTTCTTGTGCTCAAGAAGCTCTTCTCCTTCCTATCGGCTTCTTCAAGCTTGTAGAAGGGAGGATAACACTTTGTTATTTCATTGCATTATCATTTTTATAGTTATCATATTGATTGTCTTTGCTTTCTATATGTCTTGTCTATTACTTGTTTATCTTTATTTCTCTATTGTGGTCTATTTGGTTGTCCGCGGAGGTGGAAACACAAAAGCGGGGGTTCGACTTAGGCAAGACCCGAAAAAGAAGCCCTAACATTTTGTCATTTTCGTGTGTGTAGGTTTCCATTCGTGTGGAGCTTGTGGGAGGCTAGACCTAGCATGAGTTGGATATCTCTTTCTTTCTACTTGTTATTTCGATTCTAGTTAGTTTACCTTTCATTTAAAGTATTCTTCTTGTTGTACTTGTTTATCTTTTTACACATTTCTTGCATTTTATTGTTTTTTGTTAAACTATCGGATTCCAACTTTTAGGTTATTAGCAAGCCTTGAGCATTTTGGTCATAGATTTTTCTCTTTGTTTGTACGAGATGCTAGTGTGTCCTTGAGACAACAACATGCAACCCATCTCTTGCATTGCTGTCCTCTGACCAAGAGCCAATTAGTCTATTTCCTAAAACCTCTATGGTTTGTTCACCTGATTCCTGAAGTCCTCCATCCCAAAAACCCAAAAAGATAGATTAGCTTTTTTCTTCATTTTCCATCCTATATTTTGACCTTTGTCATTAAGGTGACCAAGGGTGATTCGCTCCCCTTAGACCCTATTTTTCTTGGGACTTGGGAGTAGCAAATCCCCTCCTTCACATTTTGGTGAACCTAACGTGAACCGTCCTCTCTTCGTCCTTATTTCAAAAAAAATTCTCACATGTTAGGATGTGTAGTTGGTAGTGCATTGTGGCACTCTTTATGAGCTTCATAACCTAGTCAACTACCTCCGACCACGTTGTTAGAAGGAGTTATCAAAATTTAGATATGGGATCTAGAAGGTTTAGTTCCCCCATACTAGTTCATCCTTCAAGGAATTCACTATGGAACTCTCCACCTAATATACTCCTATCATTGAATCTATAACTCATGTTCCTATCCCTCTTGCCTCACCTTTGACCTCTTCCTCCTCTTTGGAAGATGAAGTTGCCCTTAGGGTCCTTGCGGAGCAAGTTTACTCCTTAGAGTTGAGACTTGCAGATCTTACAAGATTCTTGGTAGGAGATAATGCTTTTGCCCAAATGGCTCCCGTAGTTTAAAGTTTTAAAGATTTGTTAACTAAAGATCGAAGAGGTCTAGAGCTTCTTCGTGGAATTATTGATATTGTAGAGACTTGCATTCCCTCCTACACCTCTATCTCAAGTGCTACTCAAGATGTGGGATCGAAGATAATTGGGAAACAACTAGAAATCTCGATGCTCGAGGTATTAGTGTGCATGACTAACATGGATCCCTTTACAAACACCAACATCATACCTAAGTAGAGTAGATTTATTAAAGAAAATAAGATGCCTTTGGGTTTTAGTTATTCCACACTTAAAGCTCAAGGCATCCCTACTTCTGGTATCGATGTTGGTACCTCTATCGATGTTGGTGCCTCATTGTATTATCACATCAATTCATTCTCTCATTCTCTCTGATATATACATTTTCAGTTTTCAGAGAAGCCTTGCTTGTTTGTCTCCATCTCTTCTTTTGTGACAGGTTATTTGCATGCAGGTGATCTTCGAGGTTTGTGAAGTTGTATTTTCTCAACTTCTACAGTGCTAAGGGCTTTGCCAGTGCAAGTGCTGGTGGTCATGCTAGTAGTTCAATTGGTCATACCTTGTCTACTAATCCGGTCCTCAATGCTCTTTTACATAACATGGAATGCATGCAAAATCAGTTAGCAAATTTGGCCAAATCCTCCTCCCAACCTATGTTTCAACCTTTTAGTCATATTCCTCTTTTCATTTCCATTTTGAACACTCCTATCCCTCAGAGAGTGGAAATTTTGAAATTTGAATTGTACAATGGTCGTGGGGATCTGTGGATGCATGTCTCATCCTTCAATGCACTATGTACTAATTTCTTCTATAATGATGCACTTTTGGCCAAGCTATTCCCATGTTCTCTCAAGGATGTTGCTTTGGAATGGTATTGTGCCTTGCCTAATAATTCCATTTTCTCCTTTGATCGGCTAGTTAATCAGTTTCTCCAATAGTTTTAGGCCATCATCGAGTTGAAGATTTATTTCAATGATCTCATCCGATGCAAGCAGGGAACCCATGAGAAGTTAACTAATTTTATAGCTCGGTAGCATGCCATATTTGCTCAAATTTCCTATTCCTTTACCTGATTCTGATCTTCAAAAAGTGCTTATCAAGAACTTGCAGCCTTCGCTACAAGAAAAAGGTTATTTTAATGAAATATCCTTCTTTTGCACATATGTGTGTTGCCTTGTGAGAGTACCATCAAGCGGTTGTCTAGTACGAGGATTTGTCCTCACGCTCCTACCAGAATAGTCAGTCAATCATGTTAGTCTCTTGAAGAACAAGGTCATGAAAAACATGGTCTTTGTTCTAGTAGACAAAAATGCTAAAGGACGTAATAGAACTTTTACTAAATTATCAAAATCATATAATAGCATCTTGCAAAAATTATTGAAAGGGAAAGTAATAACTTTGCCAGAGATTCGACCACTATCTGAGTCATATCCTTAATGGCACAACTCCCCAAAAAATTATCAATACCATTGTCATCAGACATGACACCAAAATATGTGTTCACCTGTGTCATGTGATTCAAGACCGCATTGATGATGGGACTATCTACCTCGACGGTAGAAAACAAAACTTTAATAAGTCTGTAGCAAAGCCAAACAACTAGTTGTAGATATACATAGATCCATTTCCATCACACTCTGGTAATTTGGTTATTCCTTCTTCATCATCTTCTAATATCACTCCATCTGAATATATGTGAATGTAGTCTCATTCACTCATATTCCTTCTATAAAGCATGTGAATGTTGGCCCTAAAATTTTATTCACTTCACACAATCTGCCCTTGAACAAGGAGCTTTCTTTGCTCTACGTTCCTACTTGTATCAATGGTAACATCATAATTCACATTATGGTTGATCCCTTGAGTTGTGTGAATGTCATTACGAAGGAGGTTTTTTTTATCAATAATTTACATAAGGATAAATATGATGAGCCACACACTACCCTTCACACACACGATGGGTTTTCTATTGCACCTATGGGAACAATTTCTTTTTCGATCTCAGTAGGACCTAGGATTGTGGAAGTCCCATTTGTTGTGATTCCAAAGTTTGACTTATTTAGGGAAAGGCTAGGCATTCCATGGTTAGCCTCCATGAATGCAGTTGCTTTCGCTATCCACAAATGTTTGAAGTTTCCCCACGAGGGTATCGTGCAAGTTGTCCAAGATATTGGATACAAGCCACTGGTAGCACGTGGGGGCTTCTCCCTTGACCATTTTTGGCCTGCCCCAATCAGACCTCTCCCTCCTAAGGAAGATCTTTTGTATAGAGATTATTGTAGATACAAGACTGGGGGCTCGACATCGAAGGGTGGTTTTCCTCTATCTCCTTATGCCATTTCTCTGAAGGCCTACATGCATGCACAACAACATGCTTCTTCTTCAACCCCTCCAAAGGGGAAGAACAAGCTTTCTCTTGCCCTTGGGCCTACCTCTTCTAGTTCTTCTCCTACACCTTCAGCTTCATCTTCCCAGCCCTTGGTGGCATTCTTTGTTCTTGCTACTATACATAGCATAGTAAAAGGAAAGGCGCCCATGTTGCAAAATTTGAAGCCCCAAGTCTTTCAATTTCCTGTTTTACCCATGGTGCCTCGACCCACCTTGTATGGCATGGGAAAGCATTCTTGTGGGGTTATTCTTGTGTTTTGGCCTCTGTCTATTCCTCCACCTACTCTTAGAGCAAGGAAAGGAAAGAGGCTCATCGTTGAGATGCCTATTTTTGTTCTTGTTTTTGTGCTTCCTCCTCCTGCTCCTCCTAAGGAGACCATCCTTCCAATGGTGGCGGTTGTGAAGGTTGATCCTATGGTAGAGAAAGAGCCCTTGTCCTCTTCTCTGGTCATGTCTTCTAGTGACCATAGTCAACACAACTGACTTGCACATGAGTGTAAATGTCAGTGAAAGGCTCTAGCTAAGGAACACGCTACTTTTCAAAAGTCTAGGGAAGAGCCTCTTGTTTCTATTTTTGCTCTTGTTTCTTCTGTTGGTACTTTTGATTTTGTCTTCTACCTCAGTTCCCATTGCCTCAGTTCTTCTTCTAGCTTCATCGACGATTCTCGATGAACCTCACCCCAAAAGGGTCTAGGTGTTCATCGCCCCTTTGGTGGAGCCTCCCCTTCTTACCTCTCTTTCTGATATTCCTCCATTCTCACAGCCTATGGGCATGCCTCACACAAAGGTTGTGTCCTATGTGGCTTTGTCTCCTTTTTCTACTTCTACTTCATCTATGGGGATTTCATATCCTTTATTGAAGCACAAACTTGAGGATGACCTCACCTTGGGTGATGATCGTAAGAAATTTTCTACTCCTCTTGAGTCTTATTTTGCTTTGGCTTGTACCATCCTTGTGATAGAGGCAGCCCCCATGTTCACAGAGTTTGTTGTTGCTCCTTTTCCTGAGGTCGGTAGTGACTCTCGAGTGTCTTGTCCTCCTCTCACTTAGTTGACACATGGAACTCCTAAAAAGTGCATGTTCAACTCGTTGGAGGACATCCTGACTTTGTCTTCAATCTTTGCAAGATCGATGACCTTGGTATCACAAGATCTTTGTGAAGAGGACCTTGAAGGACCTTCTTCCTTGGCCCTTTTTACAAGAGAGTCGGCTAGTGCAGCCCTTGCTATCCTTCCCCTCCAAGATTGTCCTCCCTCTCCTTACAATGATCTTTATTGGGAGCAAGATGACCTATTGGTGGATTCGGATTAGGTTGGCACCTTTTTCTACATCTTTAGATTAGTTTTGTGTGATTTTTTGCACGTTCAATCATGATTTTCTATATATGTTTGTGCTCTCGCCTAGAGGACCCTTGCTACCCTTGTAGGTGCTTGGATACAAGGTAACTGCACCAAGTTGTGACACAAAATTGGCTCTTAAGATGCCACTTTTTAAAAAAAAATCTACAAAGTTTCATGTTCAAGAGAAAATGAAGATAGTTATGGTCAAAATGTGAAGATGCAACAAGAACAAGAATTTTAGTGCTCTGAATCTACTTTCTAAGCTACTTTTTTTTTTGAAAATAATGAAGATTAGGGGTTTGAAAAAGGGGGGCCACCAAAAGTGGTCTTATTTTTATCAAAAAAATAGCATAGCGTATGTTGTGGCCTCCCTTAAAAGTTAACTATTTTTTAGAATTTCAAAAATCTAAATGGTGAGAAATTAGTTAACACCATGTAGCTTATCTTGACTTTTCAGGTAGTTTTTTAAATAAATAATATTTTACAAATTTTCAAAGTGGACACATCCTGAAAAGCTGAAATTTGAGTGTGCTCCACCCTAATTTTTTTGAAAACTAATTGAAAATATTTTTTTTTTCATTACATGTAGAATTGAGTCTAGTTTATAAAAAAATAATTTGTTTCAAAATATGATGAACGAGTAAAAATCTATACCAAAAATAGCACATGTTGGTTTTTGACAAAAAAACAAAGGCATTGACAAGAGAAGTTATAGATGAAAGCCTTAAAATAATCAAAACGTAAAAAGAATTATATATTTAGATAGCTAAGAGAGAGCCCAATGTCATCACATTTTTTAATAAAATTTCATTGAAAGACATGCAAATCTGATGCAAAACATGACCAAAAATATGTGAAAATTTGTTACCCTTTCAAAAAATCACATCCTTGACATGAAATGATCGTCCAACCCTTTGGATTGGATGTCCAAGGAAAAATCCAACCCTTTGAGTTGGTATTTCCCAATGCAACTTGTTGAATAGGACAACTGAGAGGGGGGGTTGGGGGGGTGAATCAGTTGTCACAGATTATAACCTTCAATTCAATTACCAGAACTAATACATAAACTTCTTAAATGATTAATCATCAAATTTCAATGCAGAAACTCAAATCCAATGCACAAACACAATAACACTAGATCTATGTGGAAAACCCAATGAGGGAAAAACCAAGGTGAGGATTAACTCACACTATAGAGAATATCAAAACTGATTACAAAAGGCTCACTTCCTGAGATAAGGCTCACTGCCTATAATAAGGACTCACTGCCCAACAAGACTACAACCCAGAATGCTCACTGCCACAGAGATACAAAGAATACAAAGAAGAATTGTTACAAAGAGACAAAAATTCCAATGTAACAAAGGATTCCACCATAGTCACTAATCACCTTGCATGAATGATAGAGTTCACCTTCTACTCACTACATCGAGAAACTCAAAATTAAGCTTCATACTGATCTACCACACACATAACTCACAGTTTCAAAATAACATCAAAGTCGCATCTTCTCTTTCACTTATCTTCCTTCTTTTCTTTTGTACATTTTTCATTGCTAGCTCATCCTATATTTTTACTATCTCCAACCTTGAAAAGATACAAATTCAACCATCCAACTTCAAATTCAAATTAGGTTGGTGCCAAAATATCCTAAGGTGGAATTAGAATGAGGGCAACCCAAACACACACTTCACCGCGACCCATAATAGATCCAACATGCTTCATCAACTTTGAAGGTAGTGCTTAACACATGGTCGGCCAAACTAGTGTAAAACACATAGAATAATTAAGCTCGAAACTTATAGAAACCAAAAATATCTTCAATGCAATCAAAACATCTTATCTTTAGAACCGCAAGTCAAAAGACTTCATTAAAGAGAAATCCAGACCAGCAACATTTCTCCTAGACCTAAGCCAGAACACAGAAAAATATAGTTCACAACTAGTGAACACAACTCGAACTTCACAAAGAACCACTAGCAAGGAATCTGGATATAGCAACCTTCAACAATCATGACTAACATATATGAACCACACAACCATAGGGACAAGTATCAGATCATCATCTTGAGCAACAACTGATACCTGTAATCTTACTTTAATATAATTTTCTCAATATCCTGAACATATACAACCAACAATAACTAGTAGATAACCAATTGACCAGTTGACATCAATGACAACACTTTCATTCCTTTTTTCCATTTTTTCAACAATCTCCCCCTTTGTTATTGATGGCAACACATGATGTGAAAAACCATCAAAGACACCTTACCAGTTCTAAATATACTTCTCAAGATTTTTCTTTTTGCTTCTCCCCCTCAGAAGATCATCTTCCTCATTACCTACTTTCTCTCCTTTTCACATACTTTCTCTACCCCTTTGACATCAATGGAAAAGGAAAAAATATAGATATATTCACTGAATCTTCTTTTGACATGAAAAGAAAATACTCATAATGACAACACTTGAAACTACCCACTCCCCTTGAGAGGTAGCCACTAAAACATTAGTCCAAAAAGATAGAACCATGAATCCACTAGAATGATGCATCTCCAAATGCATCTTAGTTTATGAAAGGAGGGGAAATAACCCCTAACTTCTCTCAGAGATACTCAAAAGTATCTTTAGGAAGAGCCTTTGTAAATATATCTACAATCTGATCCTTTTTCAAAACATACTCAAGCTTGAATTCATTCTCCATGACCTTCTCTCTCAAGAAATGATATTTGATAGATATATGCTTCGTTCTCGAGTGCATCATAGGATTCTTTAAAATGTTAATTGCACTTGTATTATCACAAAAGATAGAAATGGGATCATCATATAGCGCTGTGATATCTTTCAATGTCTATTTCATCCATAGAACTTGTGTACAACAAGATGCAACAATAGTATATTCAGCTTCAATAGTAGACAAACTAAGAGACCAAATATTTCTTCTTACTCAGCCATGCCACCAACTTGCATCCAAGAAAGAATGCACCACCACTTGTAATCTTTCTATCACCTATACTTTTGACTCAATCTACATTTTTATAAGCACTAAGTGTAAAGTCAGCATCTTTAGGAAACCATAATCCATAATTCAGAGTGTCATTCAAATATCTGAATATTCTTTTAACTACAACAACATGTGTTTCCTTCAAATCTTCTTGAAATCTAGCTACAAGATAGACCGCATGCATAATATCTAGTCTAGTAGTAGTCAAATACAGTAGTCCACCAATCATAGAAATATACTTGCTCTGATCAGCTTTAGGTGAATCATCATCTTTACCCAACTTGCAACCAGTCACCATAGGAGTACTTACTACTTTGGAACCATCCATCCCAAACTTCTTCAACATCTCTCTCACATACTTAGATTGTGAAATAAAAAATTCCTTTCTCTGTTTGATTAATCTATAGCCCAATAAATAAATTCATCTCCCCAAACATAGACATTTCAAATTATTTCTACATCTCTTCCACAAACATCTTGCACATCTTTTCATTTTCTCCAAAGATAATGTCATCAACATATACAACTACAATCAAGATTTTATCATTTTCAATCTTAAAGAACAAATTATTGTTTGTCATACCTTTGTTAGAACCTTTCTAAATCAAATACTTGTCTAACCTTGCATACCAGGCTCTAGGAGCTTACTTCAATCCATATAGAACTTTTTTCAATCTGAACACCATATCTGGTTGATCTGGTAACTGGAATCCTTCTGATTTTTCCATGTAGACTTCTTCTAGCTCACCATTCAAAAATGTTGACTTGACATCCATCTGATAGACTTTAAAATCTTTATAAGCATCTAATGCCAAGAAAATCCTTTTAGCTTCCATTCTTGCTACTGGGGAAAAATTCTTCTGAAAATATACGCCTTCTACTTGTGAGTAAAATTTACACACAAGCCTTGCTTTGTTTCTGACAACTTCTCCATTCTCATTCAACTTATTTATGAATACCCATTTCGATCCAATTATATTTTGTTTTCTGATCTTAAGACCAATTCCCAAGTTTGATTCTTCTTAATTCGCAAAAGTTCTTTCATTGCTTCCTTCCAATGTTCATCCTTATAGGCTTCACTTACTGTCTTCGACTCAATCTCAAAGAATAAACACAAGTTTACTTCAGCAACAAATTTGCTTTTGGTTAACACACCTTTTGTCTTGTCTCCAATAATCCAATTTTTTGAATAATTCCTGTATACATATTTTAGTGTCCTAGGGGATATCACTAGAGCATCTTCTCTTTCATTTTGGTCATTCTTCTTTTTCTGCTCATCTTTACCTTGTTCTTTCACAATTTCTTCTATTCTTGCACAACCATGTTCATTAGACACATGTCCATCAATATCAATAGAATTCTTCACTGTTTCATCAACCTTCACATTCGAGCTCTCTACAATATTTCTCAGTCTTTTATTGAAACATTTGTATTCCTTTCTTTTGGTAGAGTATCCAAGAAATCTTCCTTCATCACTTCTTGCATCAAACTTGCCCAAAGTTTCTTCATCTCTTCTGATATAGCATTTTCTTGCGAATACCTTGAAATATTTAACTGTAGGAATTCTTCTATGCCATAGCTCGTAGCGATTCTTTGTATTGTTTTCTCTTGCTTGAAATCGATTGAATACATATACAACAATGTGGATAGCTTCTTTCCAGTAAACTTCCGGTAATCCGACTTCAGTGATCATTGACCTAGCAGCCTATTGAACTATTTTATTTTTCGTTTCAATGAATCCTTCTGTTGAGGAGTTATCAGAGTAGATAACTATCTCTTTATTCCATACACTTCACAAAACATATTGAACTCATGGGAGCTGAATTATCTACCTTTGTTAGATCTTAAGCATTTCATCTTCAAATTCACTTCATTTTCAACCATAGCCTTGAATGCCTTGAATCTATCTAATGCATCTGATTTCTCTCTAAGAAATGTAACTCATGTATATATAGAATAATCATCAATTAAAATCATAAAGTATTGATGTAAAAGAGGTTGGGTACAGCCCAAAACCCTCTCAAAACTCCTCAACAAAAACCACAAATCACTCCTTAAAACTAGGCAAGAAATTGTAAACAACTCAGAAAAATCAATTGAAACTTCAACACAATTTTCTTCATTGCTTTGGAAATCTGTTTACAATAGAATTTTCAGTCTCAATGGACTGAAGGAAAGAAAAAAAATTCCATACAAACATCTGAAAATACATTCCCAACATGCTCAAACAATATCCAAAAACTATGTGCTTAAAAGCTATGCAAATCTACAAAATGATCTTGCAAATTCATAGTGAAACTCTATCACTCTGTCTTGGAAGATATCCAATCTTCATTGCTACTCCAAAAACTTCATTGACCTGCAATAATTTTTTTTTGATGGGAATCTTCATCACATAGTAATCCCTTCCAAGTCACGTCTACCCAAATACTTGTAGAAATCAACTTCCCTCACTATTCTTGCTAAGTGACTAGTTCCAAAAATTATCAAGTCTTCCCTTTTATGCTAAATCTCCATATTTTTTTTGTAGCTTCCATTTTAAATTTCCCAACATGATAAAAATGTCATTAATAACATTAAAATAAAATAATAAATGCTAGAAATCATTATCAAATCCACCTCCTTGAAACTGCCAAGAATACCAAACTTGCAAGATTCCAACTCCTAGAAAATAGGGACCTAATTGGAAAAATAACTGCCAACTCAACTTGGGCACTCAAGATCTCCATTATTACAATTTATAAGGATTTAGTTGAGTTTAAAAAAAATTGTAACTACCCCAAAAATTCATTCCAATATTGCCTTTTTAAAGCTCAAGGTTAACACTGCCACCTAGACTATCTCCACTCCAAAATTTAGCAATATTAAAATAAAAGACCAATTATTTATTACAGTTTTTGGCCTAATATTTCAATTTATTTCTCCAACTAAATAATTATCAAACCTTAGGAAAATAAAAAATAAAAATATATTTTTTTGTTTGATATTGATTGCTTGTGCACCTGGATGCTCCTGCATCAAGTACCTTTCACCAAGTAGCCTTCACACTCTCATAGGACCACATAGATATGTATGAAATAAATCCAGTAATCTAGTAGTAGATTGTTCTCTTGATCTGTAATGATTTCTTGGTTGCTTCCCAAACTGATAATTTCTACAAATAGCATTGACTAGCTTTGTAATTCTCTGTAAATCTCACATGGCCTAAACAACACTAATCCTTGCCAAGTTATCAAAAATCATGTTACACATTCTCCTATGACATAACCAAATATCATTTATGTGAGATATAAAGCATCATCCATCAGCACGCTTAAGCTGATAAATATTCCGTTCAGATTTCTTTCCTGTAGCAATCAATGTTCTAGATCCTTTTTGGATCTCATATTTCTCATCCTTAAACACAAAATCATATCCTTTTCTACACATCTAATCAACGCTCAAAAAATTATTCCTTAAACCCTTAATATAGTAAACATCGTCAGTATGATGCTTTCCATCAAAACTTACTGAACCTATCCCACAGATTTTAGCACCAATATCATCTCCAAACATAACCAAACCACCATCATATTTCTCAAGATTTACAAACTTACTCTTATCACCAGTCTTTCGATGTGAGCAACCACTATCAACTACCCAAAAATTCTTTTCTTATTTAGCATGTAGGGAAGAGATAACCGTACCTTCATTTTTCTCCTTCTCCTTCTCCAAACGACTTTCTTTTACCCATTTTTATGAATTAGTAGAAGTAGGTTCATCCTTAATCACCAAGAACAAGCATTCATTGTCATCTAGATATTGATATTCTAAATCTTCATCTGAAATACTAGCATTCTTATTTACATAGTAAGCTTTGTTAATCTTCTCTCCTTTCTTTTCTTTAGCATATATTTGTTTATTCCTTTCAGCTCTTTCCGAACACTTTGTAGCATAGTGACCTATTTCTCCATAGCTAAAGCACTTAAAGGGAAACTTACCTTCATACTTACCAGAGCCTTTTCTAATTCTTCTTACAAAGTTAGCTTCTATTTCATCAAAGTTTTCTTCATCCGGATCTTCAATTTTTGTAGCTTTAAAAGCAGTCTCTATTTTGCCTCGATTTCTTAGACTCGGCTTCCTCATCTCATAAGATGTCAAAAATCCTAACAGCAGATCCTTAGTACAAGTCTTATAATCTATAGTCTACTCAATGGCACTCACCTTCTCATTGTAAGCATCAGGAAGAGTTCTAAGAATCTTCTTTACAATCTTTGTTTCATTTATAGTAGCACCAAGAGATCATATTCCAGCCACTACCTCATCCAATCTATGTATATAAGCTTTGACATTTTCATCTTCGAACATATGTATAAATTGTGTTTCCAAATTCTACAATTTCACCTCTTTAAATCTTTCATCACCGTCATTTTCTCTTTCTAAAGCATCTCATACTTCCTTAGTTGTCTTTAAATTTTGAACCTTAATCAACTTGAAATGTACCAAACTATTCTTCAAGATGAACTTTTCCTTATTGTTTGTTTCATGTAATTTGATTTCTTTAAGTGTACTCGGACCATTAGTAAGAGGAGTGTAAGGATTCTCGTAAGCTTTCTCCACATCATATCCACAATACTCAAGATATTCTTCCATCAAAAATTTCTAGATACCATAATTAGTTCCATCAAACCTCGGATAATAAAAGATCATTTTTCTAGCCATCCCGAACCTTCCTCAAGCGGTTAAGCTCTTCACCAAGGAACCAAGCTCTAATACCAATTATTCAATAGGACAAATGAGGGGAGGGGGGGTGAATCAGTTATCATAGATTATAACCTTCAATTCAATTACTGGAACTAATACATAAACTTCTTAAATGATTAATCATCAAATGCCAATGCACAAACTCAAATCCAATGCACAAACACAATAACACCAGATTTACGTGGAAAACCCAATGAGGGAAAAACCACGATGAGGATTAACTCACACTATAGAGAATATCAAAACCAATTACAAATGGCTCACTACCTAATATAAGGATCATTGTCTACAATAAGGACTCATTGTCCAATAGGGCTACAACCAGGAGGGATCACTACCATAGAGATATAAAGAAGACAAAGAAGACTTTTTATAGAGAGACAACAATCCCAATGCAACAAAGGATTCACCATAGTCACTGATCACCTTGCATGAATGATAGAGTTCACCTTCTACTCACTACATCTGAAAACTCAACATTAAGCTTCACAGTGATCTACCACACACATAACTCACACACTTTTAAAATAGCATCAAAGTCACATCTTCCCTTTCACTTATCTTCCTTCTTTTCTTTTGTACATTTTTTATTGCTAGCTCATCTTGTATTTATACTATCTCCAACCTTGAAAAGATACAAATTTGGCCATCCAACTTCAAATTCAAATTAGGTCGGCACCAAAACATACTAGGGTGGAATTAGAATGAGGGCGACCCAAACACATGCTTCACCGAGACCCATAATAGATCCAACATGCTTCATCAACTTTGAAGATAGTTCTTAACACACGATCAAGCAAACTGGTGTAAAATACATAGAACAACTAAGCTCAAAACTTCCAGAAACCAAAATGATCTTCAATGCAATTAGAACATCTTATCTCTAGAACTACAAGTCAAAAGATTTCATTAAAGAGAAATCCGGACCAACAACATTTCTCCTGGACCTCATCCAGAACACAAATAGTTCACAACTGGTGAACACAACTCAAACTTCACAAAGAACCAATAGCCAAGAATCTAGATATAGCAACCTTTGAAAATCATGACTAACATATCTAAACCACACAAACATAGGAAAAAATACTAGATCATCATCCTGAGCAACATCTGAATACCTATAATCTTCCTTTAATACAATTTTCTCAATATCCTCAACATATACAACCAACTGTAGACATACGAAATTAACATTTTTAATTAAACATCACATTTAATAATTCTTCCCTCTTAATTAATTAAATCAAATTAATTAATTATCTTCCTAAAGCCCCTTCATTTAATTAAATCATACACATTTAATTGAATCTATTTTCCTCTCATTTGATTTAAAACAAATACAAAAATTTAAATCAAATGTCATATCACCTAAACTCATGTTAGGTTAATCAAATCATGATTAGTTTAATCATAATTACATGAATCCTCTAGATTCATCCACTTGCACGATAAATCATTTTGATTTATTAAAAAAACCTATTTTCCCTCACAAGGGCATATTCCCAAGGAATATGCCCTCATTAACTCTCATGTTTGACTTTTTTGGACAAGCACAATTTGTTGGTATGTGGCGACTGATCATTCTATACTGTACACTCTTCATGTATCCTCGCCTACTTTTTCGTGAAATTACTGAAAAAGGGAAAAATCACAAAAAGGGAAAAAACCCCGATTTTGTATAACCCTAATTTATAAAGGGTTTAGGATAGAGTTACAGTATCAGAAGAAACATGCGATTATTCGCGATATTGTAATAGGGTTTTGCACTGGTTAATAATATCATTGGATGGTTGCGGTTTGGTGGATGTAGCCCACATTGGGTGAACCACGTTAAATTCTCTGTGTTATCTTTCTGTGTGTTTTACTTCTAGTTTATTTGATGAAATCTGCATTTAGCTTTTAGATATCTGCCATTGAAAACCTAACAAGTGGTATCAGAGCGGGTTGTTTTCGATTATTGTTTGCAGGAAAGTCTCATGGTTGAGTGGGAGTCTCACAGTTAAGTGGGAGCAATGGCAGATGAGGGTAAGATGAAGGTTGATAAGTTCAATAGGCAGAACTATCAGTTATGGAAGATGCAGATGGAGGACTATCTCTATCAGAAGGATTTATGGCGGCCATTGGAAGGGAAAACCAAGAAACCCACAACAATGATGGATGAGGACTGGGATATTTTGGACAGAAAGGCACTTGGCAGTATTCGCTTATGCCTGGCACAATCGGTGGCGTTCAATATTACAATAGCAAAGACAACTCTAGAGTTGATGGAAACCCTAGCAAAGTTATATGAAAAGCCTTCCGCTTCGAATAAGGTATTTCTTATGAAGCGTTTATTTAATATGAAAATGGTAGAAGGTGGATTAGTTACTGATCATTTGAATGAATTTAATATGGTTACTAGTCAATTAACTTCTATAAAAGTTAACTTTGATGAAGAAGTTAGGGCTCTTTTGATTTTGTGTTCTTTGCCTGAAAGCTGGAATAGCTTGGTAATGGCAGTTAGCAATTCTGTTTCTGGTTCAAATGCATTGAAATTTGATGATGTTGTTGGTGTTATTTTGAGTGAGGAAATTCGTAGGAAAAGTTCAGGTGGAACATCCACATCAGGCAGTGTTTTGAATGCAGAAAGCAGGGGTAGAACAAATGAGAGACGAAACAATTTTGGGAGTCGTGGGAAGTCACGAGGAAAATCAAGGGACAGAAGGTCCCAATCTAGAGACAAGAGGGATTGCTGGTACTGTGGTAAGCCAGGGCATGTAAAGAAAGATTGTTGGTCTCGAAAAAATAAAGGAGACAAACAAGAAGGAAATAAAGAGGCAAATTTGGTAAGTAATAAATATGATGAGGATGCTTTGATTCTTTCTCTTGATAATGCTGATGATTCTTGGGTGTTAGATTCAGGGGCTTCATTTCATGCTACACCCCATAGAAATTATTTTCTTGATTATGTCCAAGGGGATTTTGGGCTAGTTTATTTGGGAGATAATGAACCCTGTCAGATTGTTGGAAAGGGAAGAATCAAGATCAAGTTGCAGAATGGGAATCATTGGCTACTACATGAGGTAAGGCACGTTCCAAAGCTAAAAAGAAATTTAATTTCTGCAGGGCAACTAGATGATGAAGGTTGTGTTATATTTAGTGATAAAAATTGGAAGGTTACAAAAGGTGCCTTAGTAGTAGCAAAAGGTGCGAAAGTAGGCACCTTATATCTTTGTACAGGTCATACTGTTCCTTCTACTTTAGCTATTGCAGATAAAAATCAATGTTCAGGAACAGTTGCTGCAGTTCAGCAGGAAGAAAATCAGATAGTTGCTGTAAATTCTGAATCAGCACTATGGCATAACAGACTTGGGAATATGAGTGCAAAAGGTATGAAAGTACTTCATTCAAAGAATGTTTTACCAGGTCTATGGTGGATAAAGCAACCACCTTTTGCAATCGAGATATCCAACTTACTGCTGTCCCACCAACGGTAAATACATAACCAAGGTACCATATGCTTCAGCTGTAGGTAGTTTAATGTATGCCATGGTATGCACGAGACCAGATATTGCACATGCTATAGGATTTGTTAGCCGGTATATGAGTAATCCAGGAATTGAGCATTGGAATGCAGTAAAATGGATTCTCAGGTATTTGAGAGGTACACCAGATAAACATTTATGTTTTGAGGGCTCTAATACAGATTTAAAAGGCTATGTTGACTCAGATCTGGCAAGGGATATTGATACCAGACGGAGTACCACAGGTTATGTATTTACCATTGGTGGGACAGCAGTAAGTTGGATATCTCGATTGCAAAAGGTGGTTGCTTTATGCTTTTAGATATCTGCCATTGAAAACCTAACACAATTCCCCCCAAAAAACCCTCAACCATACTCATTTATTGCCATTTTCAAATTTGAATGGGCACATTGGCCAAAACTTGCACAAGCATAGGTCAATCCCATGGTGACAAGTGGCTCTCTCCTATTGGATGGGATTTAGTCCCACATTGCCTAATATTGGCTTCTCCTCTCTCAACTTCTCCTATAAGTTCAATGCATTTTCTCTCATTCTACAATCTACATTTTAGAGCATCCTTATTATAGGCAACTTGAGTTCATGAGCATCTCATTGTCTATCATTTCATCATCTTGGAAATCTTGCTTATCAAGGGTTGGGAAAGGGCTCTTTCACATATTCAAGGAGCACCAATCCACCATAGAATAGATACATTTCATGTCTTCTTTACATGTTTGATTCGATTTTATCGTTTGTTTTTGAAGAATGTCATGTTATTCTATGAGGATGTTAGAATCATGCTAACCATTTACAGATTTTCATGTCCACACCAACAACAACTAGTAGATAACCAGTTGAATAGTTGACATCAATGACAACACTTTCATTCCTTTTTCCATTCTTGCAACACAACTCATTTGGCGAGCGCCAAATTTGACATTCACCAAATATGAAGCACGACTTTTTAGAATACAGTTTTTGGACATTTACTTTCTTATACTTTAAGTTATATTTCATGTATATAGTTTCAAGATGTTTGAGAATGGTTTCATATTTGTTTGAGTTATAATGCAAATTCTAGTTTTTGGAAGATCTTATAATTTTTCAGATAGTCAAATTTTAGTAATCAACATGTCAAATTTTAGTAATCAAAAGGTCAAATTTCAATAATCAACAAGTTGTATCATCTTTCTCTCTCTCTATCTCACTCATTTTCATCTCTTATGCTCTAGACCTCTTTCTCTCTCACTATCTCCATCCCTTTATCTAACTCTCTCCCTTGAGCTTAATAACTACCTCTCTACATCTCTCTCTCTCTCTCTCTCTCTCTCTCTCTCTCTCCCTCCCTCCTTCTCTCTCTAATTTTCTCTATCTCCCCGTCTATCTCTCCTTCCATTTTTATTTCTCTCTATCTCACCTCTCTTTCTCCCTCCTCTCCTCTCTAATTTTATCTATCTCCCCCATCTCTCTCTCACTCTCTTCCACCTACCTTCACTCTCTACTTATCGAATCTAACCTATCCCTCTATACCTCTTTCTATCTCCTCCCTCCTTCATTCCCTCCTTCAATCTCTCCACCTTCCTCCTTACCTCTACTTCTCTCTATAACATATCTCTATCACATATCTTTATCACATCTCTCTCTCTCTCTCTCTCTCTCTATTCTATTTCTCTCTCTATATCACCTCTCTCTTCCTACCTATCCCTCCCTCATCTATCTCACCTCTCTCTCCATCCCTACCTACCTCTTCTTTCATCTTTTCTTCCCTCTATACTTCTATTTATCTCCCCCTCCCTCTCTCTACATACCTCTATTTCTCTCTCACCTCTCTCTCTCTACATCCCTACCTCTCCCTTTATCTCTCCTTCCCTCTCTAATTCTCTCTACCTACCTATCCTCTATACCTATTTCTCTCCCTCCCTCCTCCCTCCTTCCTTTTCCCAATTTTTTCACCTTCTTCCCTCTCTACTTCTCTCTCTACATCTCTCTACCACCTCCTCTCTATCTCTCCCTCCTTCCTCTCTACTCTCTCTCTCTCTCCTACCTTTTTCCCTCTCTCTCCCTCCCTCCCCCATCTTTCTATCTCTCCCTTCTCTCTCCCTCCACCCTCTCTCTCTCCCTACCTTTCCCTACCTCTCTCTCTCTATCTCTCCCTCCCTCCCCCTCTTTCTATCTCTCCCTTCTCTCTCCCTCCCCCTCTCTCTCCTATCTATCTCAACTATCCCTCTTTACCCCCTCTCTCTCTACTCTCTTTCTATCTCACCTCTCTCTCCCTACATATCCCTCCCTCCCTCCATACCTCTCCTTTCCTATCTCCTTTCCTATCTCCTTCCCTCTCTACTTCTCTCTATCTCCCCCTCCCCCCTCTCTCTCTTCCTTCCAGCAACCTTCACTCTTTGCTTATCTCTATCTAACCTATACCTTTATATCTCTCTCGCCTTCCCTCTCTCAATCTATCTACCTTCTTCCTTACCTCTCTACTTCTCTCTCTACTGTCTTTTTATCTATCTCACCTCTCTCTCCCTACCTATCCCTCCCTCCCTCCTCTCTCTCTCTCTCTCTTTCTCACCTCTCTCTCCCTCCCTCCCTACAAAAATGGAAGGAATGTGGGGAGATGGAGAGAGAGAGGGAAGGAGGGAGGGAGAGGTAGAGATGGAGAGAGAGATAGAGAGGAGAGAGTGAGAGAGAAAGAGGGGGGAGAGAGGGAGAGAGTGAGAGGGAAATAAAGGGAGTTATAGAGAGAAGTGAGATAGAGAGAAGTGAGAGAGAGGTGATAGAGAGAAGAAGAAGGTGGAGAGATTAAGAGAGGGAAGGAGAGAGGGAGAGAGAAAGAGGTATAGAGAGATAGGTAGGTAGAGAGAAGTAGAGAGGGAAGGAGAGGTAGGGATGGAGAGGGAGAGGTGAGAGAGAAATAGAGAGATAGAGGTAGGTAGAGAGGGGGGAGATAGAGAGAAGTAGAGAGGGAAGGAGAGAGGGAGGGAGAGGTAGGAAGGGAGGGAGGGAGAGGTAGGAAGGAAGGGAGGGAGAGGTGAGAGAGATGAGATAGAGAGAGATGGGGAGGGAGGGATAGATATGTAGAGAGGTGAAATGGAGAGAGTAGAGAGGGAACTGGGGAGAGAGAGAGAGACAAAGAGTGGTGAGATGTAGAGAGGGAAGTAGAGAGTGGGAGGGAAAGAGGGGGGAGAGAGAGACAGAGAGAGTGAGAGAGAAAGAGGGGGAGGGAGAGAGAGGATGGAGGGAGTGGTAGGGATAGATATGTAGAGAGGTGAGAGAGAGTAGAGAGAGATGAGGGAGGGAGGAAGGGAGAGGTAGGGATAGGTCAAATAGAGAGAGTAGAGAGGGAAGTAGAGAGAGGTGATGGAGATATGTGATAGAGAGAAGTAGTGAGGGAAGGAGGGAGGGAGGGATAGAAAGAGGTATAGAGGGATGGGGTAGATGGGGAGAAGTAGAGAGGTAGGTGGGAGGAATGAAGAGAGAGAGGGGGATAGATAAAATTAGAGAGGGAAGGAGGATGGAGGGGAGAGACAAGTGAGATAGAGATAAGTGGAGAGAATGAGACAGAGGAATGGGGAGATAGAGATAAGAGAGGAAGGAGAGAGGAGAGAGAGAAAGAGGGGGAGGGAGAGAGAGGGGGAGGAGAGATTGAGAGAAAATAGGGACATATATATATATATATATATATATATATATATATATATATATATATATATATATATATATATATATAGAAAGGTGAGATATAGAGAGAATAGAGAGAGAAATGGACATGTAGAGAGGTAGTTCTTGAGATTAAGGGAGAGAGAGTTAGATAAAGGGGTGGAGATACTAAGAGAAAGGTCTAGAGTGTAAGAGATAAAAAATGAGCGAGATAGAGAGAGAGAGAAAGATGATACAACTTGCTGATTACTGAAATTTGACTAACTTTGAAAAATTATAAGATCTTCCAAAAACTAGAATTTTCAGTATAACTCTAAGAGATTTGAAACTACTCTCAGACATTTTGAAACTATATACATGAAATATAACTTAAAGTATAAGAAAATGAATGTGCATACGTAAATTTTTATTTCATGTATATAGCTTCCCTGGTAGAGAAAGAGGAAGACAAAGACAAAGACAAAAAAAAAAAAGAGTCCAAAAAAATGCATTCCAAAAAGTCATCCTTCACATTTGGTAAGTGCCAAATTTGGAGCTTACCAATTGATGCACTTCATTGGCTAACCCCAAATTTGGCACTCGCTAAATGGTCATTTCGGGTAAAAAAAAAAGTGGCATATTTTCTATGTCATAGATTTGTGTACATACCCTATAGGTGAGAAACTCTATCATAACCTTCTTATATTTGTCTCATTAGTCTACCATATATTGTAATCTTGAATTTTCACATCGAGAATGATGCAAAGTGTTGAGGCATTTAGGCCTCTTCCATGTTGACTTGATTTTTATTTTTCCATTTGTCTTCTTGTGGTATTCTTCACATTCTAATACATTTGGGGATTGGTGATAGTTCAGACATATATTATATTATATCTATCTATCTATATCTATGAGCAGTTTTGACCCTAAATAATCAGATCCCCCTATTCTCTTGATTTCTTTGTCTTTGATTTTCCACTTCATGATGTTGTGGTTTCCATGTGTTGTCCCTTGCGTGTGTGATAATATTCCATGAATACATCTCACTATGTATCTCGTGCCATGACATCTTCATCTTTCTCTCTTCTCCTGAAAATGACATGTGCTCCTCTATGTAACACACATCATTCTATGGGGGGCTCTCATATTTGCTTATTTTTCAAAAAGGTGTATTCTTTCAAAAGGATTCCTTAATGAAAATCTCTTTCAAAAGTATTTCTTGATGTCTTATGTCTTGATGTCTTATATATTGCAATCTAGCTTGGGGGCAACCCCGTCTTATCTTTTTTATGACTTTCCTGCAACACAATTTGTAGTATCCACAAGAATATATGCTTGTCGTATATAATCTAGACATGCTAGCCATACTTATGACTATTGTCTTATATTTGATCAGATTGTCTTGTGTCTATGAAAATTTTATCATGTCTATTACTTTTTATTTTTTACCTAACATGTTTTTTTGCAGCTAACATGTTTATGGTGACATCGCAACTAGCTTTGTAGGATTGAGGACCCATGTCCTCTTTGCATTTTGATGAAGCCCCCTTTCACATCAAGGTATGCTAGATCAAATGACTATTTCCTCTTCATTTTCAGTATATTCTCTTCAATCTCTTTCTACTTTAGCTCGCACATGCTTTGACACATATGCTCGCTAAAGTGGGGGCAAAATGTTATGGTGTAAAATTGCACCCTAGTACAATTTTCCATAACATACCCTTAATTTAGCCTTATAAAATCGATAATACTAAATCTCGTTGTCATAAGCCTTTTGTCCCTTTTGTACCTTATCATTTTTGTTGGTGGAGGTAATTTTGACTAGGATGTCTCTGCACCATGTGAGTGTCCCTAAGAAATTCTTAGGTTAGTGGATGTTGGGATGATACATTTCCTATCACCCACAAAGTGTAATGCCCCCTACAACTACAAAATCGCTCGAAAATAGCTCTTTTGCCTCCAAACCTCCATTTTGAACCTCTAATTTTGTTCCTTTCAACTATAATCTTCATTCTTACAATTATACTCACTTCATTCTCATTCTTCCACTTCATTTTTGCTCTATCACTCTTCCATTCTATCTACACCATCATTCTTGTAGGTTTCAAGCTCTACATCACTCTTGCATGATCCTCTTCTACTCAAGATGATCTCTTCCTTCCTCTCAGCTTCTTCAAGCTTGTAGAAGGGAGGTTAATGCTTTGTTATTTCATTGCATTATCATTTTTATTATTAGCATACTGATTATCTTTTCTTTCTATATGTCTTGTCTATTACTTATTTAAATATTTATTTCTCTATTATGGTCTATCTGGTTGTTCATGGAAGTGGAAACACCAAAGTGAGGGTTTGACTTAGGCAAGCCCAGAAAAGTAGCCCCAAGATTTTATCATTTCCATATATGTAGGTTTTCATTCATGTGGAGCTTGTGGGAGGTTAGACCCACCATGAGTTGGATATATCTTTCTTCTGGCTTGCTATTTCACTTCTAGTTAGTTTATTTTTCATTTAAAGTATTCTTCTTGTTGTACTTGTTTATTTTTTTATGCATTTACCGCATTCTATTATTTTATGTTAAACTATCAAATTCTAGCTTTCAAGTTGTCAGCAAGCCTTGAGTGTTTTGGTCACAGATTTTACTCTTTTTCCATATGAGATGCCAACGTGTCCCCAAGATGACAACATGTTGAGTTGTCATCCATCTCTCGCACTATTGTCATCTAGTTGAGAGCCAGTTAGTCTGTTTCCCAAAACCTTCATGGTCTGTTCACTTTATTCTTGAAGTCTTCCATCCCGAAAATCCAAAAACATAGATTAGATTTTTCTTTCATTTTCCATCCTATCTTTTGACCTTTTTTATTGAGGTAACTGAGGTCAATTCACTCCCTTTAGACCTTGATTTTCTTGGGACTTGGGAGTAGTGAATCCCCTCCTTCGTAAATGGTATTTCTATATTTATATGTCATGTGGGTTGGGGCCATTATCAAATTTTTAGCAAGGTAAATAATTTATTTTTTCCATGAATAATATATCAATAAAAAAATTCACTTTAAAAGTAAAATAATTCTATTTATGGTGGTTTGAGCACACCCAAATCACATAGAATGATAGACACTCTACTTCTCTTGAAAATCCAAGACATTCTTATAAAATCAACTCAAAAATTCTTTTTAGTCAAGTTTTGATAGTGTTGAGATATTTGAGTGATCTATGTGATATTTTTAACAAGGGGCATTTGCTAGTAAAAATCAAAATTAAACATGCTTTCACAATCATGCAGTTCAAATATGTTAAACAGTGATTGAATATTTTGAGTTCATAGATGAATCTATTTATCTAGCCTACCTATAACCTATTCTTATTTATTCTAAACCTATCCTAAGACTAACACATAAAAAAATAGATCAACAAGGATTATGGTTTAGAGAAACAAACAAAAATAAATAGACAATGATAATCTTAGCTCTATTTCTTAGTTCTAAAATATTAGATGGAATTAAAATAACCAATATTGTAATGACTAATATTCACACAATCATCAACAATAGAAATGAAAGAATCTAAGGAAGATTACAATATAATGGTACAAGTTGAAGGCATTAGAACCACCATATTTCATGCTCAAATTTTATACATAACTAAATTACAAGCTCATTAAAAGAGATTCCACCAAGTTATTCACTCTTAAATAAATAGCACAAAACAAATCACTATCAAGGTTGAGAGCATTAAAAATAGTAGGCATGATATTTTGAGTAAATTTAAAAATAAATTGATTACAATTCTTGACATGATTTTTCACATTAAAAAATTCAATAATTTTATTTAAATCAAATATTCAACAGCCCCTTAACAAAGTTCACAAGAGAGCTATAAATAGTCATTCTTGGACACTAAAAGTACCACAACCTCCACAAGTCAACTCAAATTCACCTTGACCCTTAGGTGTTGAATGCACAAGACAACTGAGAGGGGGGTTGAATTCGTTGTACCTTAAAACTTCAAATCCCTCATTAACATTTAGATCCACATTCATTCATTAAACCCTTAAATCTGTTATGATGAATTAACATGAAAATTAAATAAAAAACTTAAACTCAACACCATAAACAAGAGAACACAAGATTTACGCAGAAAACCCAAAAAGGGAAAAACCATGGTGGGGATTAGCTCACAATATAAGTAATATCAACACCAAATACAATAGGGTTCACTGCCCAAAGAAGAAAGGCTCACTTCTAGAATAGAAAAGAAGATAGAGAAGGAATGTTACACAGAGGAAAGCATCTCAATGCAAAAAGGAATCCACAATAATGAATTCAACACCTTCGTAGTCTAATTGAAGAATTGTAGCCACCTTCTACTCACTGCATCCAATAAACTAACACGTGAAATTTCACACTGCATTACTCAATTTCACACTCTACAACTCTGCACTTCATATCATTCAAATCTGTCACATCTATCTTATCATCCTTCAACAACTCAACTCATAATTATACCTTATTCAACCTTGAAACCCTTCTCCAAGGTCAGTTATGCACCTCAAAATTGCAAATTCAAATTAGTCATTCCCATGGTGGTGTAGTGTAGAGAAATGTATCCCTCTACATTTTCACACTTTTTTGGGCCCTTCCTACTAAAATTGGGGTTCTTTATGCCTTATTTGGTCCTATTTTGCATCCACAAACCTTATTTAATGCATATTTTCGAGGATAATCCTGACACATATCTAATGAAAAATCACAATTTAATGATTTTGGATTGTATGGCCCAAATTTAGTGATCTGGGACTTATATGCCACCTTGGGCGTATGGGTTCCACCTAATTTTTGAGGCTCGATCTTGAATTTGGTATTAAACTTAACATTTCTTGAAATTTGTGTCCCAAGCTTAGCCCACTAGGACTCATACGCCCCAACTAGCGTATGAGTCCCACTTAACTTGGACCTATTTTAAATTCAAATTCTTGGTGGGATTTATTCTCCTAGATCTGATGTTGGCTTGTAGTGTTGTAATTTTGAGAAATTTGGCATAAACAAGTATAAACACAAGGTTATTTCACATATTTTCTCCTAGCAATTTTCATGAGCAAGTGTGATCTAAGCATTCAATTATTCTAGCAATTCAAGATCATTCAAGAGCATTCAAGAGTTGATTATCAAGAATTTTGGAGCTACATTCAATATTCAAGCATCATGTCAAAGTCATCATGCATCATGTTTGTTTTTGAGCTAACATTTGTGATGTAGGTTCTTATGATTCAAGCAAGAATTCAAGTCAAGATCCATATCATACAATCAAGAGTCAAGATATACATTCATGCTAGCCATTTCATACAAGATTTTAGCCTTTGTTACAAGGGTTTGGTGAGTTGCAACATTGCATATTATTCATTCATCATTCTTTCATTCTTTTTGATTTCATTTCAAGGTTTGATTACCAAAATGGGGTTTGATCAAGGCAAACCCCTATCCATTAACAAAACAATATTTTTCCCTCTCTTTGATGTGTTATTTGCATATTTAGGTTGAATATCCATTGAAGAGAAAGATTGGAGAAAGTTGTCAAAGTTGCAAATTTTTCAAAGTTGTCACCTATCTTGCAAGATTACAGAAAGTCACCTAGAGGTCAAAATTCAGAGTTTCAAACTCAAAAATTAGAAGCGAGATAAGCTACAAAATATCACTAGAGGATATCAAAGTTTTAGATCAACCCTAATACTAGGACTAAATCACCCCAATTGGTGTATGAGTCCTAGTATACCACTTTTTTAGAGATTTCCTGTAGATCCTGCTTTACCAGTTACAGATTCTAGTTTTAGCCCGAAACCCTAAATTGGAACTAAATCACCCCTACTGGCGTATGAGTCCTAGTGTGCATTAAAAGTCATAATTTTAGGATTATAGACCTTGTTTCAAGCCTCTTCAGTTTGCCAAGTGCACCTCTATTTATCTCCAAATCATTATTTTGATTTGAAGTTTCATGTTCTAGGTTACATTGTTATAATTGCATACCATTTACATTTACTTATTCCTAGGCCTTTGCTTAGTGGTGGAACCCCCTTTTGTCTTTAATCATGCCTAAAGATACCTCATAGTAGTCCTTCCCTAAATTGAGTCATTTGGTTAAGAGATCTCTATGGTTTCCTTGAATGAACTAGAGCGAAATAGGGTCCCCTAAGTTGTCCGTCTGCTAAAAGGTGGTAAAAATCCTATTTTCCTTTATTTCATTTTGGTGAACCTAGCCTTTAGACACCTTATTTCTGATTTGGAGTGCATCATAGTTCTAGATCTAGGTTACATTAACTTTGCATTAGGTCTTGCATTAGTTAATTTGCATTTAGGGCTTCTAAATCTTGCATTAGTGAAAGTGCATATAGGTTGCATTTTCGTATCTTGTATCATTGAATTTCATTTGAAATCTACAATTGCACATAGTCTAGACTGCATACAAACCAAAAGCCTTAACATTCATTCAGAATTTTCAGAATTTTGTGTCAAAACCCTAATCTGGGACTCATATGCCCCTCTGGGAGATTTAGTCCTAGTACAGGTTGTTTTACCTAATTTATGGGAATTTTTTGTGGTGTGGTTTTCACTATTTGAGCCTTCTGAAAACCCTAATTGGGACTCATACACCCCTTTGGGAAATTTAGTCCCGAATCAAGCCTAAAACTACATTTTACAGCATTAAAAACCTTGTTTTTGTACTTCCTAGGCTTGCTGGTAACCTATAGTATCAGTTTAGAAACTTCTATTTTAGGTATCTAGGTCAAATCATCCAGTTAGTCTAGTCATTTCTAAAGCATTTAAAAAATCATTTCAGTATTAATTTTTTTTTAGATCTATAGGACATTTGTTTACATTTCACAAGCATTGCATAATTTATATAGCTTACTTTTTCATGTTAGCATGTTTTCTTTTGAAGAATTTAGTGTTCATAGAGTATCACATGGCTTGTATGGTTCTGTTTTCCCTACTCATGAGCATAATATAGGAAAAAAATAAAACCTTTGACAAGCATGTGGGCTACCCTCCTGGCATCTATCGGATTTGTAAGAATGTCATAACATAAGAGGATGCAAGCATAGATAATCATGAAAATCATAATTGTTCTTCTCCCAATACCTCTCCTTTTAGTAACGAAGGTATCTTGGTGAAAGAGGATAGAGTCATTGAGAATCATGAAAATATTTTTTTCCCCTCTCCTCCTATCCCTTGGGAAGATATTAGGAAACAAGAAGATGAGATCATTGAAACATTTATTAACATCTCCCCTACTTATGAGAAGGCTTTAGTGAAAGAGGAAGTAATCATGCATGATCATAAAAATCACATTTACAAAGAAGATATGTTGGTATTAAGAGATCCAATGATTGAAATTTATAGCATTATTTCTCTCCTTCCTAATGTCCCTAACATTCGGAAAGGTCTATTTGAACAAGAGGATCCAATCATTGGTAAGCATGAAAATCATAGTTTTCCTTCCCTTGATGCCTCCCCTATTTGCGATGAAGTTACTTTACAAAATATGATCATGGAATGTGATGAACCTCTTGAAATATCTCCTACTAGGGTAGATAGTATGGCACAAGATAATGAGACCCAAGAGAAAAAGGATGAAATCATGGACAACCATAACAGTCATATTTGGCTCTCCTAATATCTCTCCTAGTTATGAAGAAGATATTTTGGTCTTAGAGGATCAAACCAATAAAATTTGTGAGAATCCTATTTGTCTCTCTTCCTTTGGGGAAAACATTATTGAACAAGATAATTCCATCATTCATAAGCAAGAAAATTCAACCATTGAAAACTCCCTTAATTGTGATGAAGTTATTTTTGATGAACCAACCATTGAATGTCATGAACATCTCGTTTGTTGCTCTACTAAAAGCTCTCCTACTAGGGAAGATATCATAGTGAAAAAATGATAATATTGACACATGTCTTTCAAACAATAGTGATGCAACTTCATTCTATGAAGATGATGAAATGACATTAGACTCTCCTTCACTAAGAGATCACAAAAATAAGGAAAATACTTTTGATGTTATGCACATTAGATATACCTCAAAGCAATATCCCAAGCCTGAACTTCCACCCTCACAACAACCAAAAGTTCAAAATAAACCCATGTTTATCTTAGAATCACCTAAAAGGAAACTTGATAATGATAATCTTTTGCAACAAATGACTTACAATACCATTTCTCATATATATAACAAAGTGTATACAATCAAGGCCAACCTTGAACCTGAAAGTTGTTTGCATGTCAAGAAGGAAAAAGAAAAGAATATTGAAGAAGTCACAAAGCTATTGGTAGATGCTTGGGAAACCTTTGATTTCATACCTACATTCATGGGAGAATACAAGATCATAACCAAAGAGTTTGAAAAGGGAAAAGAGAAACTAGTAATGTCAATACAAAATTCAAAAGAATCCACTTTAACCACTTTAGAAGAAAAGACAACATACACGAAAAACTTTGATGAAGTTGAAAAACCACTGAATCCGAAAGAAATGAAAAATATTTATGGAAGAGGTTATGAACTTATAAAAGAAATGGGGTATAGTGGAAAAGGATGTGGTGCTAGAGAAAAAGGTGTCTATGTCCCTATAGAGCCTAACATAGAAGAAATGACTAAGGGTCTTGGTTATTGTTCCTCAAAAGAAATAAATAAGCCTTCACTCAATATCAAAAATTTTACAAAGGATTCTTCTAGGACAACTTTAATTTTGGTGCATCCTGAATTGATAGATACTACATGTGGGAATACCTAATTATATATGCATCAATAACAATAGGTGTTGCTACTTAAATCACCTTAGGGATAAAATTCTATTAAGCTTTCCTTTCTTCCTTATTAAGGATTTAGAGAGCTTTGTTGAAAAATGCATTGAAGCCACTGGCCTTAACCTTGATGATACCCCTCCTTTGTCGCTACACCAAGGTCTCATTATGAGACTCTACCACTTCCATCTTGCATTATGCCCACCCAAACCCATATCTGCTATCCATGTGGAGGAAATTGAATCGCTTGCTATGACCAACATTTCCTCAAATGATTCCAAAGGTCCCATCAGGAAAACCCATTTGGTTGCTGCTGATACCCACAAGCCTAAACCTGCTGCTAAGAAGCTTAAGGGAAATGCGGAAAATTCCCAGACTAGTGTTGCGCCTAGTCTCTATGAGCTCAACTTGACCCCTACCAAGACCACTAGAAAACCCACCTATAAGAAGAAAGGTAAGGATGAGGTGAAAGGGTTGATGGAGGCTCTGACCAAGGACAACAAAGATAAAAATGTGGTGGGTAGGGATTCTAAGGGGGACATGGTGGTCATGGCTACAGTGGTGAATCATTGTGAAACCATTATCAAAAGGTTTGGTAGACTTGCTAAGCATAACAAGAAAGAGTAGGTTAATGACTTGGATTTAGAAGAGGAGAAGTTTGACAACAAGGATTAGAGGGATGAGGAGGTGTCTGAGGCTGAGGAGGAGGATTATGCTAGAGGGCCCCACACCATTCTTGATACTAGTAAAGTGCAAAACTAAAAATTGGCTTCCCAGTCTTCGAACCTATTGGGTGTGGAGCATGTTGATACTGTGAAGACTGCAGATCATGGGGAGGAGCTCCGTGTGCTATAGGAAAGAATGGATTAGATGGACAAGAAATTTTGTGGCTTGACTTGCTTCACTATCAAGCTTGTCCATTGTGTTACTAGCACCCTATCTGTGGTTATGAAGGATGAAATGGATGAGAAGAATGCTGATGATACCAGGAATGGGTTGGGGATGATTTTTTTAATCTCTGGTCAAAGAAATAGGAAAATTCCAATTAGTTTGTGTTTTGTCTATTTTTTTTTTGTCTATTGTTGTTCTGTGGTGTATGTTTTTTTCCTTAGTCTCTAATGTCTTTTGACTTAAAATTTTTGGCCCTTGTGGATCTCTATGTTAAGGGTACAACACCCTGTAAATGTTGCTTACCATATAAAAAACAATAGGTGTTTCTCCTTGCCATGTAATAGTTGTAGGATCATAGCATACTCACTATTGCATTTTTTACATTCATTGCAAATTATTTCCTTCTTGCAAAGAGCCGCATATCATCATTCATCTTGGCTCATTCTTGTCTTGCACATAGTGGGGGAAAGAATTAGATAGCCTTATCCTAGTACCACACTTTATGTTGTCCCTTTGGCTAGTTTTCCACCTTCTGTATATGATGAACAAGATTGGGATGTGGATGACTTTCTAATAGGTTGACTCGCATGTGCCTTACTCGTCTTGTCTTTATTTTCTTTTTCATGTTATGTGTGTGATTGCATGTGCATAATGTGATCCCCCTGTGCTATTTTGTTTGATGTATCTCTATTTTTTTGTATTCCTCTATTTGTACCTACATTCTTCTCTATGTCATATTTCTTTTTCTTGTGTTTTCCTTTTGTGGATGATGCAAGGCATCAATAAATTTAGGTCTCTTCCATGTTAAACTGAAAGATTTTCTTTTTTTTCACTCTCTTTGTGTCATTATTCCTATTCCATGAGTATTTGGGGAATGATGATGGTACCAAGCTCTCTAAAAACATTGTATCAAAGAAATACTGACCTTGAATGCAGGGATCCCTAATGTGTTTGGAGTTTCATTTTGGGGGTAACCCCTTTTCATGATGTAGGTTTATTTGGAAATATATGACTTGGCATAGGGCTTTCCAAATAAGCTCTCATGTCCTCTTTATTGTTAGTATTTATCATAAGTAATTTCTCACAGTATGGTGTTTAGCAATTTCTTTAAAGTGGGGGCATACATTGGAATTATTGTTTTGCAACTCATGTTCCATTGTGTAGTCTTCTTACTTCATGTGATGCATCTTTCACTTTGTGGTGACATTGGGTGTGATGTCCTTCAAGAGCGTGATATCTGTTAGCATATTATATTCCTCTTAGTGGCTTGATACAACACATTGCATCCCATAACTTTGAATCTTCTATTCGTCAATTGGTTCTCTCTTGGATACATTAGGCATAATTTTCCCTAAATTAAGACCTTACATGAACTAAGAAAAACTCATTTTGAACGTACCTTACACTATTTTGCATTTACAATACCTATTATATGGCCACTTAGCATAACACACTTTGCTTTCTTATGGAGCCATCTTGTGTGTTCATGAGTATCGAGCATACGAAGCTTTACTTGCCTCATGAATCCTATCATTCATGTTGTGTGGAACCTTATCAAAGTTATCAGGAGGTACAAATTTGGTATGATTATCATATGGGAGCTAAAATTAGGCATGAATTTCCCATAGCCACTTGCTTGTCTATGTGAACACATATCAATCACGTGTGTATGTGTCTCGTTGAGGGCTCACCTAGTGGATGACTTGAGGTTCGACTAGCCCTTATGAGCATGCGTTAGGTTTGCATATTGGACATCGTGTTCCACTTGTAAATGTTTTGGACAAACAACTTAGATTTGATCCACATCATGCCAGATAAACGGTCGAGGCTTGATCCACCCCCTTTTTGTTTTTATTTTTCTTTATGTCTTTGGTAGTGTATACTTGTATTTGTTGTTGCTTCATACATCATTCACATGTGTGTTCCTTTGTTCCTATGTTGGTTTGATGTAGGATCTTGGATCCTGGGGGCTTGGCTACCTCCTTGATATTTGTCATTCTATACCATCCACATTGGTACACTTGGACCCCTCTTGATGCAAGTTTGTCTACTTTAGTGTGAGTTTGAAGCAAGTTCCTCCTCTCACTAAAGTGGGGACTAAATGTAGTGTAGAATTTTTTATCCCTCTACATTTTCACACTTGTTTGGGCCCTTCTTGATAAAATTGGGCTTCTTTATGCCTTATTTGGTCCTATTTTGCATCTACAAACCTTATTTAATGCATCTTTCCAAGGATAATCCTGATGCAGAGGTAAGTGACAACCTTATTTGCTATGCCAAAAATAGGGGTTCCTACCAAATCTCAATCTCCAATTCCCCAAGGTTTACCATCTAGCAATCTACACATCACCCTGCCCTTGTAGGTCTCCCAAAACTAGAATAGGCCAAGTTTCACCCAATCTTTCCAAAGCACCTAGTAATTAAAGAGGAGATTAGGATACCCTTTTCAAGGTTACACAACATGTATGAAAATTAAGGATCACTGTTTTGGACCAAATTGAACTTTTGATACACTTACTCGGTTCTAGACTTCACCATTTGGTCTATTTTCCAAAGGAACCACCCTTCCAACGATGGCCACTCACCAAATCACCTTGGACAGTCTTAAAAAATGGTCTCAAACCTTAGATTACAATGATGTTTTTCATCTACAGGGACTCTAACCCTCTGTTCCAAGAAACCCTCTTGAACATTCACAAAAGTGAGGGTTTAGGAAAACTCCCAACTCCAAACCTTTCCCAATCCTCCTATGGCCTCAAACACATCACATTACCTCTTCCCTAACCCAAGGAACCCTCACAATCTCACTTTTTCACTATTTCTCAAAATCACTCCTTAGGTTCCCTATTTTCATGGTCTCACTGCCCCTAATCAACACTAAACATTCCACCATGGCCAGAAATCTCTCCTTCTCCTTCTCCTAAGGTATGTACACACTTAACCAGACATGGTACAAACCAATCCACAAAGCCATAGGTCTGGAATAGTAGGTGGATTGGTTAGTTGATCATGGTGCTGTCCTCAAAACTCCAAACACAGAAAATAGGGTACCTTGCAGTTTGCTGATCCTAGTCACACAAGCAAAAGAATTAAGCCCCCAAGACAACCATGAAAGAAGGTAAATACATGAATAAGCAATCATTCAATGCCTCAAGGCATCTTGAATATGTATGGGTTTGTGCCAAGGAAGAAAGTTCAGAAAAACCAGTAAAAAGATGGTGATCAGCCTTTCCAAAATGCAATTTTCTTTATTGGAATTCAACAACCAACCTTTCTCAGGGATTACATGAATGTTTATAATGATTTCAACTTCCAACTACCTCCTACAGCTGACCATCTACATTTATAACAGAATTTTGAACCACTCATGACCATTTGGAGGTCAAGGTTATGCACTTTACATAATTTTCTTTAACAATTTCACTACATACTTAGTAAGTTTGATCTTTTTGACCCCATGCTCATCCAACCTATTGAAAGTGGTCTAATGAGACCTTATTTGCATTAAAAGACATGGATTAAATCCATCTACTACCTATCTACCACCCCTTGTCACATGACATACAAGATTTTTGAGTACAAAGCAACTTAATTTGACATATTTTGCAACTTCCTTGTTGCATAAAGCATGAAAACCTTTAAAATACTTGGTGAACTTGTCTTCAAATCCCTTGGTGAGCCTTTAAGGTCCATTTTCCTGTCCATGCTAGGGTCAGGGTCTAGGTACCCTTGCACCATAATCCCCCCCATAGGAAAACTCTTGTCCCAAGAGTTAAAGGGTATTGCATTCTTCCACCTTGCTGCTCTCTGCATTTCCAGACTTGCTACTAGCCTTTTCCTCACCCTTGGAGCAAAAGTGGAAATTATCCTTGCATTTAAACTTGCAAAAACACAATGGTTAGCAACATACTATCCCAACTTCTTCATTGTATCATCTCCACATGTGGAGCCACCCAACATTGCTTGCACACTCTGCCCTCTTTTGACTGCCCTCAGACTTCTACTCTTTTGTTCCTTGAACTCTTTATCTAGTGTGGTCAGACCTTGGTCACTGTCATTTCTAAGGACCACTGCCTTGTTAGACTTATCAGTCCCCAAGCTTGTAAAACTCTCATACTCTTCACCTTTACTCTTGCTGATAGGACACACAATAGTCCCCACTGTAATCTCAGCCTTCTTTGGAAGCATTCCACCATGCTTGTCATGCTTATGCATCATCATGCCTTCCATCTCCTTGAGTGTATCAAACCTAGGTATGAAACCATCAGCCATTAACTTCTCACCATTCCCCTTGACCAAATCACACCTAGGTATGAGTATCTTCCCTTCCTCTTGCAAAGCCAAATTTTCCATTGTCTTAACACCACTTGTGGGTGTTCTCCTCACTGTCACAACTCCTCCAACCTGCTTTCCACCTGCAATCATATCAATTTGACTGACCTCAGGCTTTAAAAGCTCTTTTTTGCTAAACAACACTACCTTAGCCTTGCCTTTATCCTTCACACTTGTCTTCAAGGGAAGTAACTTAAAGGTTTTTTCCTCCTTCCTAATGGTGTATGTGTTCTCCCAACCATCATATATGGATCTCCTATCAAACTGCCAGGGCCTTCCCAAGAGCACATGACAACAATCCATTGGTAAAACATCACATAAAACCCTATCCATGTATTCTCCAATCTGGAAATCAATGTATTCCAGCTCTTTTACTACCAAAGTCTGATTATCATTGACCCAAGAGACCCTATAAGGTGCTTCATGAGGAAATTTTTCTAGACCCAACTTGTCCACCATTTCCCTAGACACTAGATTATCTTGAGAACCAGAATCAATGACAACTTGACACACTCTACCTTTGCTTTTGCATGTAGTTCTGAATAGGCTCCTTCTTTGGCTTGAATCTTCCTCCTTGGATGCTTGCAACACATTTATTCTTATCATGAGTGCCTCTCCTTCTTCTGATGTAAGGTTTACTACAGGTGTAGTCACACTCTCTTCATCCTCATGCACTAATTGATTCCTCCTTTCTCCACCATGAGAGCTTGAGCCTTGTTTTTCTGGGCACTTAAAGGATGCGTGTCCAGGCTAGTTGCAATTATAGCATCTTCCTAAGAACTGATATGATCCTCTTCCTCCACTAAATCTTCCTCTTGAACCTCTCCATCCACCTCTTGAATTAGATTGCTCTTGATCCTTTTTTTCATCTCCTTGGCCTTCATTGTTTGTCCTTGAACTAGGATTGAATCCCCTTCCTCTAGAGGTGTTAGCTCTTCCTCTTGCTACCTTCTCTTGTCTCCTCTTTAGCTTTTCTTCTGCCCTCATTGCCATTTGAAAGCATTGCTCTATTGATTTTGGTGCCATCATGCTAATTTCATCCTGAATGTTGAACCTCAAACCATTCAAGTACCTAGCAGTCATCTCTTCTTCATCTTCTTCATGTTTAGTCCTTATACTTAAACTATAAAACTCTTCAGTATATGCTTGCACATATAACTCTTTTTGTCTAAGATTCTGCAATTTTTTAAGCAATTGAATATTGTAATCAAAAGGAAGAAATTTACCTTTTATCTTTTCTTTCATCTTCTCCCAAGAAATGATCTTTCTTTTTCCCTTTCTCTCCCTATCTTCTTACACAAAATTCCACCACACCAAAGCATGTCCTTTTAGTTTTGTTTTTGCTTTCTTTACCTTATGTCCTTCATCAACATCTTCACTATCAAAGTAGTTCTCCAAAGCCCCTATCCAATCCAAGAGCTCTTCACTATCAAGTTTTCCTCCATACATAGGCACATCCATCTTTCCATGTCCATCCTTCTTCACAGCCTTCAGTAGCTTCATTGTTCTAACATCATCTGGATCCATCTCTTCTTCTTCACCAGAGGTCTCTTCCTCTTCAGACTCACTTTCCTCCAAAAGGGTCCTGCCCTTAGCTTTCATTGCAGCCATCTCCCTTTTCAGTATATCTATATCCTTCTCATGAGTATCCAGTTTCCTTGCAACAACATTATTTTTAGGAGGCATTTTGTTCCCTCCAACTACCTTCTTCTTCCTGAACATAAACTTCAATCTTGATCTTCACAAAAGACCTACTCCCTTGCTCTGATACCACTATGATGTAGAAGTAAGTGACAACCTTATTTGCTATGCCAAAAATAGGGGTTCCTACCAAATCTCAATCTCCAATTCCCCAAGGTTTACCATCTAGCAACCTACACATCACCCTGCCCTTGTAGCTCTCCCAAAACCAGAACAGGCCAAGTTTCACCCAATCTTTCCAAAGCACCCAGTAATTAAAGAGGAGATTAGGATACCCTTTTCAGGGTTACACAACATGTATGAAAATTAAGGATCACTATTTTGGACCAACCTGAACTTTTGATACACTTACCTAGTTCTAGACTTCACCATTTGGTCTATTTTCCAAAGGAACCACCCTTCCAATGATGGCCACTCACCAAAGTACCTTGGATAGTCTTAAAAAATGGTCTCAAACCTTAGATTACAATGATGTTTTTCATCTACAGGGACTCTAGCCCTCTGTTCCAAGAAACCCTCTTGAACATTCAAAAAAGTGAGGGTTTAGGAAAAATCCCAACTCCAAACCTTTCCCAATCCTCCTATGGCCTCAAAAACATCACATTACCTCTTCCCTAACCCAAGGAACCCTCACAATCTCACTTTTTTCACTATTTCTCAGAATCACTCGTTAAGTTCCCTATTTTCATGGTCTCACTGCCCCTGATCAACACTAAACATTCCACCATGGCTAGAAATCTCTCCTTCTCATTCTCCTAAGGTATATACACACTTAACCAGACATGGTACAAACCAATCCACCGAGCCACAAGTCTGGAATAGTAGGTGGATTGGTTAGTTGATCATGGTGCTGTCCTCAAAACTCCAAACATAGAAAACAGGGTACCTTGCAGTTTGCTGATCCCAGTCACACAAGAAAAATAATTAAGCCCCCAAGACAAACATGAAAGAAGGTAAATACATGAATAAGAAATCATTCAATGCCTCAAGGCATCTTGAATCTATACGGGTTTGTGCCAAGGAAGAAAGTTCAGAAAAACCAGTAAAAAGATGGTGATCAACCTTTCCAAAATGCAATTTTATTTATTGGAATTCAACAACCAACCTTTCTCAAGGATTACATGAATGTTTATAATGATTTCAACTTCCAACTACCTCCTACAACTGTCCAACTGCATTTATAACAGAATTTTGAACCACTCATGACTGGCTGGAGGTCAAGGTTATGCACTTTACATAATTTTCTTAATCAATTTCACTACATACTTAGTAAGTTTGATCTTTTTGACCCCATGCTCGTACAACCTATTGAAAGTGGTCTAATGAGACCTTATTTGCATTAAAAGACATGGCTTAAAGCCATCTACTACCTATCTACCACCCCTTGTCACATGACATACAAGATTTTTGAGTGCAAAGCAACTTAATTTGACATATTTTACAACTTCCTCGTTGCATAAAACATGAAAACCTTTAAAATACTTGGTGAACTTGTCTTCAAATCCCTTGGTGAACCTTTAAGGTCCATTGTCCTGTCCACACTAGGGTCAGGGTCTAGGTGCCCTTGCACCAAATCCCAAAACATATCTAATGACCAATCATAATTTAATGATTTTGGATTGTATGGACCAAATTTAGTGATCTGGGACTCATACACCACCTTGGGAATATGGGTGCCACCAAAGTTTCAAGGCCTAATCCTAAATTTGGCATTAAAAACATTTCTTGAAATTTGTGTCCCAAGCTTAGCCTACTGGGACTCATACACCCCAACTAGCATATGAGTCCCACTTAGCTTGGATCTATTTTAAATCCAAATTCTTGGTGGGATTTTATTCTCCTAGATATGATGTCAGCTTGTAGTGTTGTAAATTCAAGAAATTTGGCATAAACAAGTATAAATAAAAGGTTATTTCACATATTTTCTCCTAACAATCTTCATGAGCAAGTGTGATCTAAGCATTCAAGTATTCAAGAGAATTTAAGAGTTTATTATGAAGCATTTTGGAGCTACATGCAATATTCAAGCATATGTCAAAGTCATCATGCATCATGTTTGTTTTTGAGCTAACATTTGTGATGTAGGTTCTGATGATTCAAGAAAGAATTCAAGTCAAGATCCATATCATACAATCAAGATTCAAGATCTGCATTTGTGCTAGCCGCTTCATACAAGATTGCAACCTTTGTTACAAGGGTTTGGTGAGTTGCATCATTGCATATTGTTCATTGATCATTCTTTCATTCTATTTGATTCCATTTCAAGGTTTGATTACCAAAATGGGGTTTGACCAAGGAAAACGCCTATCCACTAACAAAATAACATTGTCCCCTCTCTTTGATGTGTGATTTGTAGACTTAGGTTGAAGATCCATTGAAGAGAAAGATTGGAGAAAGTTGTCAAAGTTGTCAAAGTTGTCACCTATCTTGCAAGATTACATAAAGTAACCTACATGTCAGAATTCAAAGTTTCAAACTCAGAGATCAAAAGGGAGAGAAGCTACAATAGATCACTAGAGGATATCAGAGTTTTAGATCAACCTTGATATTGGGACTAAATTACCCCAACTGGCATATGAGTCCTAGTATACCATTTTTCAGAGATTTACTGTAGATCCTACTTTACCAGTTATAAATTCCAATTTTGGCTCAAAACCCTAAATTGGGACTAAATTGCCCCTACTGGTGTATGAGTCCCAATGTGCATTAAAAGTCATAATTTCAAGATTACAGACCTTGTTTCAATTCTCTTATGTTCTCCGAGTGCATCTCTATTTATCTCCAATTCATTATTCTAATTTGAAGTTTCATGTTCTAGGTTACATTGTTATAATTGCATACCATTTAGATTTCCTTTTTTCTAAGCCTTTTCTTAGTGGTGAACCCCCTTTTGTCTTTAATCACACCCAAGGATACCTCCTAGTAGTCCTTACCTCAGTTGAGTCATTTGGTTGAGGGATCAGGTTTCCTTGAATGAACTGGAGTGAAATAGGGTCCCGTAAGTTTTCCATCTCCTAAAAGGTGGGAACACTCCTATTTTCCTTTATTTCAGGTGGAAAGGAATGAAGGTGGACCAAAAAATTACTTAGCTAGTTCCTAAATCCATCTTCACACACTACACCATGTTTCCAAAAACAACTAAGCACCTTCACATGTAGTGTAAAAAATAGGTCATCCATTACCCATGCAAACACCATGAAAATTTTAAGTACACACTTCCTCAAACTGAAGGATGACTTGCAAACCATAGGCCACGCTAGAACATGATCTAGAATATTCCATGAACACCTTGAAATCCAACAAAATCCTTTGCAACAACTTCCACTTGAAGAATGTACACACCCAGTACACTCTGACTACTCTGCCATACACTGTTACTCATAAAACCATCTTTCGAAGCACAAAACTTGAAACCCTCTTGATTGAGGTAAACAACCAACACCATCAACACAACTTTAGAATCACAAGACCTGAAACATAACTACAGAGAAACGTGGAGTAGAAAAATTTCTCCCAGACACCTCTACAATACATTGTCACACACTGGTGAACAAAACTTCTAATGTACAATGATCCAACACACAAAATATTGAATATAACACCTCTCACAAACACATATGAACTGCATAGGAAGATCTTAAACCTAGAAGAAATGTAGAGAAAAACCAGAACACAACTTTATTACACAAATAACCACTACAACATACTGTTTCCTCTTTTTAATCAAATTTTCTCAAAAGCACTTGGAAACCAAGCACTAGAGACACATGCGCATCACCTTCAACACTTCAATAACCATAGATAAAATATTATCAAAGAAAAAATAAATAGAGGTTGAAACTAGTACTTTACTAATGACAACATAATCCAACTAATCAAAACACCAATTCGTCACACTCTTTCAACAATCTCATTCAACTATATACATTAATGACAACATAGGTATTTTGAAATCAATGACAACACCAACTTCTCATACTTGCAACAATCCCCCCTTTTGTCATTGATGGAAACACATGATGTGAAAAACCATCAAAGACACAAAAAATCTACATCATACCTATTTCCTTTTCTCTTTTCTCCCCCTTTGTAACTTGTCTTTTTACTTGTTTCTCTCTCCCTAATGACTTTTTATTTTTCCTTTTCACATGAATTTTTGTCCCCTTATTACTTATTACATTTCACATGTTTCTCTCGCCCCCTTGGAAATCAATGGAAAAGGACTAAAATATTTGAATTTATTCTCTTCCTTTGTCACCGAACAACCTGCTTAGAATTGCTAGCTGCAACACCTATCCTTTATTTCTCTAAATACTTCCCCTTAGGAGCACACACATAACTATACCAAATCAGCTACCACAATGACAACACACTCTTATGACTACAATAATCAACAATGCTACTACCTACTCCCCCTGAGATTTAGCCACCAACATCAATCTAGAATAAAGAATGAATCTTGAGATCCACTAGACTAATGCATCTCCTTATGCATCTAGTTCAAAAAAGGAGGGGTGATAACCCCTAAATTCTCTTGGAGATACTCAAAAGTATCCTTAGGAAGAGCCTTAGTTAATATATCAACAATATGATCCTTTGTAGGTACATATTCAAACTTTACTTCATTCTCCACAATATTCTCTCTTCAAAAGTAATATCTGATTAAAATATGTTTTGTCCTTGAATGCATCACCAAATTATTTGAAATTTTTATTTCACTTGTATTGTCACAAAAGATAGAAATAAGATCATCATACACTACTCTGATATCCTTCAATATTTTCCTCATCCATAACATCTATGTGCAGCAAGATGCTGCTACAATGTACTTAGCCTCTACAGTAGATAAAGATACTAAATCTTATTTCTTACTTAGCCATGATACCAATCTACAAACAAGAAAGAATTTACCACCACTTGTACTTTTCCTATCATCAACACAACCAATGTAGTCTACATCTATGTAAGCACTCAAGGTGAAATTAGTATCCTTTGGATACCACAAGCCATGATCCAGAGTGCCCTTTAAGTATCTAAATATCCTCTTCACTGTTGCAACATGTGTCTCTTTGGAATCTTCTTGAAATCTAGCCACAAGGAAAAATGCATGCATGATATCTAGTCTAGTAACATTTAGATATAGTAGTCCACCAATCATTCATCTATACTTTCTCTGATCAGCCTTAGGAGATTCATCATTCTTTCTCAACTTGGAACCAATAACCATATGAGTACATTACCTGTTTGGAGTCTTCCATTCCAAACTTCTTCAACATTTCTTTGACATACTTTGATTGTGAAATGAATATACCTTTATTTGTTTGATTGATTTGTAGCCCAAGGAACAAGTTTATCTCCCCAAACATAGACATCTCAAACTCTTTTTGCATCTCTTTTGCAAAATTCTTGCACATTTATTCATTCCCTCCAAAATTATGTCATCAACATATACAACCACAATCAAGATTTGATCTTTTTCAACTTTGAAGTAAATATTACTATCTGTGACACCTTTATTAAATCCTTGTTGTATCAAATACTTATCCAACCTTTCATACGAAGCTCTGGGAGCTTGCTTTAATCCATATAATGCCTTCTTCAATCTATAGACCATATTTGGTTTATCTTATAACTAAAGTGCTTCTAGTTGTTCTATGTATACTTCTATCAATTCTCCATTCAAGAAAGTAGAATTCACATCCATTTGTTAAACTTTGAAATCCTTATATGTTGCAAATCGAAAAACATCCCGATAGCTTCCATTCTTGCCACCAGAGAAAATTTCTCCTCAAAGTCTATTCCTTCAACTTGTGAATAACCCTTACACACAAGCCTTGCCTTGTTTATTACCACTTCTCCATTCTCATTCAATTTGTTTCTAAACACCCACTTAGATCCAATTATGTTTTTGTTTGCAAGTCTTGGGACAAGTTCCCAAGTCCGATTATTCTCAATCTAGAGTATTTATTCTTCCGTAGATTTCATCCAATGTTCATTTTTGCTTGCTTGAATTAATATTATAGGTTCAACTTCAAAAATTAAACATAGATTTACCTCTTCTTCAACAAATTTCCTTCTTGTCAATACACCTTTTATTTTATCTCCAATGATTTTTTCTTCAAAATGATTCCTCTACACATACTTAGGGGTTCTTGGAGTCTTTTTCAAAGCTTCTTCCTCTTCAATCTATACTTCCCTTTCCTTATCCTTCTCTTTTTATTTATAATCAGGTTCATTTGATTCATATCCATCTATCACCACTGAGTTGTAAAGATCTTCATCAACCTTAACACTTGCATTCTCAACAATATTTCTCAATATTTTTTTGTAACATCGGTAGGCTTTACTTTTAGTAGAATATCAAAGGAAGATGCCTTCATTAGAACTTGCATAAAACTTTCCCAAGTTTTCTTCATCTCTTCTTATATAACACTTGCTTCCAAACACTCTAAAATATTTGAAAGCAGGTATCCTTCCATACCACAACTCATAGGGAGTCCTTGTGTTGTTTTCTTTTGCTTGAAATCTATTAAGTATGTAAAAATTAGTATGAGTTGCTTCTCTCCAGTAGAATTCTGATAGGTTAGCTTCTTTCATCACAGTTCTTGCAGCTTCTTGAACAATCCTATTTTTCCTTTCAACCACTCCATTTTTTTGAGGAGTCCTAGGGGTAGATAAGTGCCTCTTTATGCCATGATTCTCACAAAACATGTTAAATTCATTGGAGGCGAATTAACCACCTTTTTCAGACCTCAAACATTTGATATCCATATCCATTTCATTCTCAAGCATAACTTTAAATTCTTTGAATATATCTAGGGCTTCAGATTTTTCTTTAAGAAAAGTAACCCATGTCATTCTAGAATAATCACCAGTAAAAAGAATGAAATACCTATCACCTTGAAGACTTCTTATTTTTTTAGGACCATAAATATTTGTATGCATGAATTCCAGTAATCTAGTACATGATTGTTCTTTTCCTTTGAAACTTCTTGTTCTTTTTCCAATCTAACAATCCTTGCAAAAAACATTGATAGGATTTGCAATCTCTGGCAGATCTCTCATTGCTTGAACTAAACTGATTCTTACCAAATCATCAAATTTAATATGATACTTCCTCTTTTTCCATAACAAACTTTCATTAATTTGAGTCATGAAGAAATGAACATCAACACCCTTGAGCTGATAAGAATTTCCATTTTTACTTCTTCCAATAGCGATCATAGTTCCAAAACCTATTTTGATCTTTCATCTATCATCCTGAAACATAATATTTTATCCTTTGCTACACATTTATCCAACACTCAATAGGTTATGCCTTAAGCCTTTGAAATAGTAAACATCTTTAGTATTCTTTCAATCATAACTGATTGAACCTATTCCACATATCTTAGCACCTAAATCATCACCAAATATAACAATTCCTCCATCATTCTTTTCAAGTTTAACAAAATTACTCTTGTCTCTTGTCATATGATTAGAGAAACCACTATCAATGCTCCAATAGTTCTTATCCTATCTAGCATGAAAAGTAGATACCAATGTACCTTCAGTCTTATCCTTTCTCTCTGAAGGGCATTCCTTCACACGTTCTTTAGAGTTAGGAGAAATAGATTCATCTTTTAAATCCATGAACAAGCACTCATCATCATCTCCATAATCAAATTCATCATCAAAAGTACTTGCATCTTCTCTAACATAATGGATTTTCTTTATCATCTTACCTTTGTTCTCCTTGTTAACTCTGTTTCGATATCTTGAAGCATAGTGACGTCTCTTTCCATAAATGAAACATTTGAAAGGAAACTTACCTTTGTACTTACTAGTATCTCTTCTCATCCTTCTTACAGAGTTAGCTTCCACATCATCAAGATCTTCCTGATCTATCTCTTCAATTTTCTTTATTTTTGTAGCCTTAAAAGCAATCTCAACTTTTGCACCATTGTTAGTACTAAATTCTCTCATTTCAAATGCAGTTAAAGAGACATACAATTGATCTCTAGAATACTAATGTAGATTTTGGGATTCCTCAATAGCAAAAAATTTATGATTGTAATCTTTAGGAAGCGTTCTAATAAAATTTTTTACCACTTTTGGTTCTTTGACTTTTCCTCCAAGACATCTGATGGAGCTGACAACTTCATCTACCCTTTGCATATAGCTTGCAATGTTTTCATATTCAAACATCCACATGTTCTCAAATGTGGTCTTTAAATTATCCATCTTATCTTGTTTGACCATATCATCTCCTTCATAAATACTTTCCAAATTTTCCCAAATTGCTTTACCAGTTATCAGATCCATAACTTTCAATAATTTAGAATTTGTAAGACTACTCAAGATAGCATACTTTGATTTACTATTGCTTTCATAGGCCTTGAGTTCAACTTCAGTGCTTAGACCATTTGTAGGCATAGTGTATCCATCCTTAACTGATTCTAGACATCATATCCCATATTCTCTAGAAAGCCTGCCATCCTTTTTTTCTAGAATGCATAGTCCGTTCCATCAAATATAGGGATCTCCTTCTTATGCGCCGTCCTAGATCTACCTTAAGCAGTTAATAATTTCTCCAAGGAACCTCTCTCTAATACAAATTGTTGAATGCACAAGCCAACTAAGAGGGGGGTGAATCAATTTTACCTTAATAATTCAAAACACTCATTAAAATTTAGATCCACATTCAGTCATTAAACCCTTAAATCTATTATGATGAATTAGAATGAAAAGAAAATAACAAAAACTTAAAAAAATTAACACCATACATAAGAGAACACCAGATTTATGTGGAAAATAAAAGAAGGGAAAAACCAAAGTGTGGATTAGCTCATAATATAAGTAATATCAACATCGAATACAATAGGGATCATTGCCCAAAGAAGAAAGGTTCATTGCTAGAATAGAAACAAAGATAGAGAAGGAATTTTACAAAAAAATAAGAATCTCAATGCAACAAGGAATCCACTAGAATGACTTCAACACCTTCACAATCTAACTAAAGAATTGTAGCCACCTTCTACTCACTACATCCAATAAAATAACACATGAAATCTCACACTGCATTACTCAATTTTGCACTCTACAACTATGCACTTCACATCATTTTCATCTCTTACATCTATCTTATCATCCTTCAACAACTCAACTCATACATATATCGTCTTCAACCTTGAAACCCTTCTCCAAGGTTGATTATGCACCACAAATGTGCAAATTCAAATTAGGTCAATTCCAAAACATTCCCATGGAAATGAATGAAGGCAAACCACACAATTCATTAGCTGGGACCCAAATCCATCTTCACATATCATGCCATGCTTCCACAAAAAAATAAGCACCTTTGCATGTAGTGTAAACACCAGGTTGGTCATTACCCATGCAAACAACATTAAAATTTTATGTACACACTTCCTCAAACCCAAGGAAGACTTGCAAACCACACACCATGCTTGAACATGATCTAGAATATTCTATGAATGCCCTGAAATCTAACAAACTCCTTTGCAATAACTTCCACTTGAAGAATGTACACACCTAGTACAATTAGACTACTCTTTCATACACTATTTCTTAGAAAGCCATCTTTTGAAGGATAGAACCTCAAACCTTCTTGATTGAGGTAAAATACCAACATAATCAACATACCTTTAGAATCACAAGACTTGAAACATAGTTGTGGAGAAATGCAAAGAATTTTTTTTTCTCCTAGACACCTCTGCAATACACAGTCACACATTGGTGAACACAACTTCTTCTATACAATGATATATCACACCAAATCTTGAATGTAACACCTTTTAACACCTTTCAAAAAGTTTTGGACTAACTCCTTCTTATTCTTCTTCCTAGGTTTAGGTATACTCTAATGTTGGACTATAGTAAGGGCAGATTCATTAGAAGATGGCTTTTCAGGTGCCCAAGATGCATGATCAAGGGTTTCCCAATAATAGTTCTCTTGCCATTCTTGTTTGGAAAAGTGCTTCTTAGGATGAGGACTAGATAGTTTTGGTTTAAGTTTCACGTTGAGGTCCAATTCTCCAAATAAGGCATCTATGTTCATAGTACTAGTAGATGAAAGGGACTCCCATTCACCATCGCTTGAGTAAGGGGATTCATTGAAAACTGGAGGTTTGTTATAAACTGGGGGTTTGTCATAAACTGGGGGAAGTTGTTCATGAGATGTCTCGATGTCTGCGTAATCATTCACTTCCTCTTGAAATGATAATGAAGTACCAGGAAACCCAATTCTAAGCGGTTGATACCCTAGCCCTAAGTATTTCGGTCGTGGGTAGACAGTAATTGGTTCTGTCCTTCCATTCTGATATAGACCTAACCCACTGTGCCCATCATAGCCTTCTTTTTGCATTATTTTAAAACCCTTTCCATACTAGTCCTTGGCTATTTGAATAGATGGGGAGGGGTATTCATGTTCTTCTTGATACAACCAGGAATCACCTTGATCCACAATTTCTTCGCTTAACTCTCCCCATTTGGTTAATGTCATTGTATGGGGAACATGAAACATGACCACTGATTGTCTTCTATCTGCCATGGGTAGGCCATATACCTTAGGTGGAATTAGTTCACTAACATAGTATGATGCCTTTATTTTGTATTCGTCACAACCCTTGTCTTGGATCTCAAGTTTTGGAGTGGATGATGGTGGTTTGAATGAAAGGGACTTAGTGAGACGTGAAGGGTCAATGTATTGGGATAAAGTGGATGAAGAAGCTTCTTGGTTAACTGGCACTTGTCATTGTGGAATTTCCTTTAGGCTTGTACAATACTGAAAAGGACCTAGATCACCATCAATGGTGATCTCTGTGCCATTATAGGGGAATTTGAGACATTGGTGGTATGTTGAAGGTACAACCTTCATTGCATGTATCCAAGGTATACCTAACAACAAGTTGTACGGAAGGGTGAGATCCAAGACTTGGAAGTTGGTGTTCATGATTGCTGGGCCAATTCGGATAGGGAGTGTGACAACTCCTTTGGACAATCTTTCCTCATCATCGTAAGCCTTGATGACTATACTCTTAGAGGTATCTACACAGTATTCTGAGAATCCTAATGCCTTAACCAATTTAAGGGTACACAGGTTTAAACCTGCTCCTCTGTCTACCAAGACTCGTCTGACTCTAGTTTCATGGACTAAGACTTCAAGATGTAAGGGGTCATTATGATCTGACTTCTCAGTTGAGTAATCCTATTGGGAAAATGTGGCATGATGCGAGTTGGTTAAATATCCCACCATCTCTTTGAAACGATTGACATCTAAGTCTGTAGGGACAGTTGTGCTCTGTAAAGCTTTGTCGAGAATGGCTGGATGCTCAGGTGACAAAGTCAATAGTTCCAAGATAGATATTTGTGCGGGGGTTTTACTCAATTGATCAAGAAGATTGTACTTGAACTTAGAAGCTTGCATGGATGTCTCAGAAGAACGACCTGGAATAGTGATCTTAGTTCTGCATGTGTTTACGCTACATTCTAGATGCTTCTTAATGGTGAAGGTATCGACATGCTCATTTGCAGCGTAGAGGCTATATACGATCTTTCCTTTTCCATAGTCATAGTTGGTGTTTGCGTAATTGGCTGATGGATCGTTCTTAGGTCCCGAACTGGAGGCTTTTCCTTTCATGTGGTCATGTAACGGGTCATTGAAGACCTTATGATCACTATTCTTAGTTTTTTTCTGCCCACCAACCTCTATGGTTCCGTTCTCAACAAAGTCTTGTATTATGTTCTTAAGTTGACGACATTGTTCGAGGTTGTGCCCTTTGGTTTGATGATATTCACAATGGGCTTTGTCATCCTAGCAAGAAGGTTTAAATTGTCCAGGATCATACTCCCTTGGTTCCAAAGGTTTGATGAGATTGTGTTTAATCAACTCTTTGTAAATAACCTTGATTGGTTTTCCTAAAGGTGTAAATTCATGTGTAGGAAATCTCCTTTGTTGTGGTCTTTGTTGTTGTGAATTTTGGACATAGTTAGCTTGTTGATCTGGACTATCTATCATGTCTTGATTGGATTTGTACCCTCTAAGTGTGATAACTGGTCTCGTATGTATGTTTTTAGCATCAACAATGCCATCATTTGTAACATTTTTGTTCCTAGACCAGAATTGCCTTCTATCATTTGGTGCGTTTTGATTTTGGGCAATGGGGTTTCTTCCTAGTGCCTTCATTTCTCCTTTGTCTATGAGGATTTTCTCAAAGATGATTCCCTTTTGTACCAAGTCTGAGAATGAAGTACAACAGTGTACCCTTAGATCACTTTGCAATTTGGGGTTGATGTTCTCTAGGAATATTGTGACCTTTTGTTTTTCAGGTATTTCAACTAGACACCTACTAGCTAGACTTCGCCACCTCTGAAAGAAAGTGGTGAAATTTTCGCCATCTTCTTGTGTTGTGTGGCACAAGGTTGCAATTGTTACCTCATTGTCTATGCTAAAGGCAAAATGTTTGATAAAATTCTCAGCTAATTCGCCCCAAGATCGTATACCATATGGTAATTTAGAGAACCATTCCAGTCCTATCCCGACAAGGGTTCGTGGAAATAGTATCATCAAGTATGTGGGGTCATACGCTATGTCCATGCATGTTGTTGAGAACTATCTAATGTGTTCTATAGGATTCTTTCTCCCATTATACTTAGGAAAAATTGGTATAATGTATCCATGGGGGAAAGGTGTCATGTAAAGTGCTTTGTCAAAGGGACATGGACATAGGTCTTGTGCTGAGATAGTTCATTTTCCGAACATAGACATGTTGTCCATCTGCTGTTGAAGATTTTGCATCTTATTTTGAAGGACATCGACTTGCATCAAGGACATGGTGTTCATGATATTTGGATCAATGTAAGCATTTTGATATGCCATGTTCTACGATGGGTTTTGATTAGGTGAGGGAATATATCCTGTCAAGATATTCTGATTCGGTATAGGGATATTCCCCATTTGAATGGTTTGAGTAGGTATAGGAATACTTCCTATCTGAAATGTCTGATTTGGAATAGGAATGCTTCCTGTCTGAAGAATTTGACTTGGTATAGGTATATTTTTGCCAACTTTGGTTCTCTTACCAATCGTGTTGGTGCTAAAGGGGTTGGAGGAAGTTTCCCCCGCAGTGAACTGTAAACCTTGTGTTATGTTGAAAGGGGTTGTGTTTACAGTTGACGATGTTTGAGTTGGTATACCCGTTGGTATCGCGGTGGTTATTTGGGGGATATAGACTGTTGACGTTGCAGTTTGGGATGGTTGTGTTGACTGTGTTAGCAAAGTACGAATATCAAACCCTATGGGTAGTTTGGCACCTTCCACTAGTAATTTTGCTAGATAGCATTGGGGATCATTTGCCAAACATTCATCCATGAAGGATGCAAATTCAAGATCTTGTACTACTGCGTCTATGTCTTCTATATAAATCTGACCATGTGTGTCCCTAGTGACATGTTTTTCTAGCAAAGGCTTGTGTGGTTGTTTACTTCCTGATAGTTGGTTTGTGAATGGATTGATGAATTCATTGGGGTCTGTCATTGCTTTGTGTTTCTTTTGGGACCTTGTTTCGACCATGAAAAAGTCACTCAAAATGAGTAATGCAGATTATGTCTAAAAACTGATATGACCTATGTCTATGTTTTTGGATTTTTTAGACGATAAATGATGTAGCTAAAATGGTTTGTAAAAGACGTACACTAAGATGACGTATGATAAGACCGACGATATGCAAGATGTGAGTAGACTATGACCATAAATGAGTCTAAAACGGTATAACCTACCACCTATGGGATAAATGCATGCAAAGACTTATTTTTGACCAAGCAAACCTGATTGTATGACAAGGACAGTGACAACATGAATTTTTCAAACTAGACTAAATGAGCTGAAAAGATCCACTAGATGGGACTAAAGTGACAAGGTTCAATGATTTTGACAAATCGACACATGAATGTTTCCAATGACGAGAAAAGTTATCTAATCTTGTGATATGCAATTTCCTAGGGAGTATCTATATGCGTGCAACTTAGGATGACTATGACTAGGACGTTTACTGTGCCTAAGATGTATATGACACCTAGTGAATGTAACTAAGATGTATATGACACCTAATGATGGTAACTAAGACGTATATGACACCTAACAATGCAAGGTTTTGAGAAAAATTTACCAATTTCGAATCTAAGGTTGATCTTAAAAACCTATAGCAAATTATGACAATGATTTTTTTGGGCTCAGCTCGCAGTTTTTGATGTTTTCTGTTGACAGGAAAATGTGATTCACCTAACAGTTGTAGTTTAGATTTTGACAGATGCGGCTTTTTGACAGTGCATGCGGTGTTTCTAACAATTGCGGTTTTTCCTATGACAAATGCGGTTTTTTTGATACACATGCAGCTCAAAAACTGACAGATGCATTTTGCATGCACACATGCGACTCAAAAACTGACGGATGCGACTCGTGATATGCAAACTATGACAAGTGAAAAGTTTGACAGCCAGATGTGGCTTTTCCCCTAATAGATGTGACTCGCTAATACACATGCAGTATTTAAACTGACAAATGTGACTCGATTTTCAGACAGTTGAATTTTTCCTGAAAGTTGAAAATTTCTCGAAAGTTTTTGACTGAATTTGTTTGTTTGATCAAGATTTTGATGAATACAACAAAGAACAAACACATCAATCAATGTATTTTCAGTTTTTGTGATGGTAAGGACTGTTGAGACTCGAAAAACAATTACAACCTAGGCTTTTAGGACAATACTTGTTGAATTCTTATTTGGATTTCTCCAGCTACGCATATTTATGGTGAATGACTAGTAGCTTGACCCCACTAGCTCCCCTCCATGACACTCACTTATACGGGGAAGCCAAGCTATTGTATCCATGAAACTCCCATGGCATACATTTCATTTCCACACATAAACCGTAAGAATATAAGATGGCTTCACACGGCCGACCCTGCTGTGCCAACAAGTAGGTAGGATTTTGGTAACTCTACAACAAGGTGTTTAATAAGGGAATTCCATTCATGGGACACTATCCAACATTGGCAAGAGTCCATTTCTGTCCATCTCATCGGAATAGTGCACGTGATTCTTGGGTTTTCCCCAAGAATCCACTTTTCTATACCAGCTGGAAGTTGCTTGGCTTTAGCGTGCTACTGGTCTGAGTCATCTTGGGGTGAGTACTTTTTCCCACCAAGATAGGCCCAAGTTCTAGAGTTAGCAACCATTTCTCTTACACCCAGGATCGAATGAATACGCAAGGGGAGAGGATACTTCAGTGTACTGAATCATACGGGTTACAGATACGTACAAAGCACCAGACAAAGAAGATAGTGGTTCTTTTTAATCCAAATGACAATTTTCTATCTATCAAACAAAACATTCATTTTAATCCCACACAATGATTATCTATCTACCGAACAAAAGCTTGCTTAAATAAATGAATTTAACACAAAGGCATTAGGTCTTGCATGCAAATTCATCAGTAGTTCATTGTTCTTCAACTTTTGTCCTGTAGAAAAATTGTCTTATGTTTTTAAATGTCTTCTATGCTTCATCCTGCAAACACTATGTTATTCCTCCTTAACACAACTGACACAAACATTAGCGAAAATCCAAAACAACTCAAAAAATGAAAAGTGAAAATATGGATGCATGGAAATCGATAAAAAAGTGAAAAAGTGTTACCAGGTAGATGCGGCTTTCGAAGCCACAGATGCAGTTTGACTATTGATAGGTGGATGTGGTTCACGAATTTGTTGACAGGCGGATGTGGTTCGTGAGCTTGTTGACAGGCGGATGCAGTTCATGACTTTGCGGATGCGGCTTTTTATGACAGATGCGTCGCTGTTTTTCACAGATGCGGTTTGTGGATGCAGATGCGGTGCGCCATACAAAAACCTGCAAAAAAGAATAGAAAAAGGAAAAATGGAAAGACAAAAATATGTGCAGATTTTGAAGCGTGTTCACGCCGGGTTCAGCAAATGTAACATCCTAGATTTTCTGCAATAGTGTGACTAGATAAAGAAAGTTAAATCCTAATCTAAATAATCTAAAATCTAACAACAAAGAATGAATAAGTAAACTAAATAATAAAACCAAAATGATCTCACCGAATATGCATTCACCCCTTCGAATTATCTCTATTGCTCTTCTCCATTTTTCCTTTTCAGTATTCTTGCCCTCAGATTTCTATGTTTGAATGCAAGTATAGTATTGTCGAGTGTCTAAGCAAAATATCAAAGAATAGTTTCTCTTCTCAAAAGTGTATGATTTCGGGAGGAGGAATAATGATTGTGATAGGCCATTTTATAGATTTTGGGTTTTCAAACGATTAGCTCATATTGAAATAGAGATCGATGGACGAGATTGATGAATGCCATGCAAGGTGAGTTATGTGTCAAATAGAACGTGAGTTAGAACATGAGTTAGAACACGAGTTCAGGAAAGACTGCAGATAGAGACTAAATTAGAATGTGAGTTAGAACACAAGTTCAGATCTTAATCTCCAAAAATAGAAGAAATAGACTTTGTATGCAAAAGACAAAGTTGGAACTCGAAGACTTAATGCATTCGAATGCAAAACAGGAGTTTAGAACTAGTTAATCGACCAGTTGTAATGGAGAGTCTTCTCGCAGAGATAAACTCGGAGATAACTGAAGAACTAAAAATAGATCTCGAGTCAGAAGGTGAGTGAATGAATTAGAAAACTGAATGATAGAGGAATGTGACATAATTAATTAATAAATGAATTATATGTTAGTTTAATTCAATCATTCGAAAATGAGACTTTTTAATTAAAGAAACAAAGTAATTTATTTAATTGACTTTTGGAAAGGATAATATAAATAATTAAATAATTAACATTTAATTATAGATAAAGGGGGTTAAATGAATAATTAAATAAAGATATTTAATTATAGTTGGAAAAGTATGATAAAGGGGTTATTAAATAATAAATTATTTAATTGATAGATAAAGGGGTTAAAATTAATTAGTTCGCACCATAATTAAACAAATATGATTTATTTAATTAATCAAGTTGAATAAAGATTAATAATGAATTAATGAATTAATTAAAAAGGGGTATTTAATTAATAGAGGAAATATGTGTTAGAAAGGTTAATTAAATAATTAACATTATTTAATCAAGATGACGGACTATAGAAAATTATGTCGAAATGTGTACTCGTAGGCCTAGACCAATTTTTGGTATCTAAAAGTTGCTTAGGAGGAGGTTATTTCCTTGAAGGTGGTGTGGGGATTCTTGTGACCTGATATCTAAAGATGAGGGCCGAGAAGGTGTCAATATCTCGATGGTTTTATGTGGTATGTACTCTGAAGAAGATAGTGCCTTGCAATGAACTTATATAAATAACTCTACGGCTACTTGCTCCTTATCCTTTCTTTTCTTTGAAATGGGACTTTGCTAATGCGAGGAGTGAAATTGGTTTAGCAAAGGAGAGGAAGTGAAAGGTGAAGGAATAGGGTTTTTGAGTAGGAAAGATAGATGATATATCAATAGCTTCTACAACTTTTCCCTACATTGTAACCATTGGCCTATTCCTCACCTTCCTTTGCAAGGGTTCTTCTTCAATATCCTCTTCATCATTTACCACAATAATATGGACATTAGGCTCTTTATCCCTTTTCCTTTTTTTTTCCCTTATCTTCTCTTTATAGTTGTTGATGATTATCCTTGTGTCTTATGCAATGCAGGTGTAGTCCCCCTCCCATTTCCATCTTGTTAATGTGAGATTGATGTTTTAGCTTCACCATTTCCTTGTGATGGTTGTGATGATTATTTTATTGATTTGAATGGTGTGTATGAATCATGACATGCTCAAGATGAGATTACACAACATGTTAGTTGTTGGCATATTGTGCATTTACATGTTTGGTTTATCATTATGCTTTAATTCAATGATGTGCATTATATATGTTGTGGTTAAACATAATCTTGATTATTGATGTTCAAAAGAAATAATTTATATGATAGATGCATAGATGTTATTTTATGCTTATGCTATTGGACCCCATTGGGATCATGATGTTATGCTTCAGATATACATTGAGTAGGTACCCTTGATGTGCGTTGAATGGTTATAGGTACAAAATTATTTCTCCACTTGGCTAAACAGGTCTAAGTCACTAGTACAAAAATAGAAATAAATGACTAAAAAAACTACTAAAAATTGGTCATGTGATCAGTAGTTTGGTCACGTGACCATTAGTAATTTATTGCCAATAATTTATAACCTGACCAAATTCATGACTAAACCATTTTTAGTCATTTATTGGTTATTTTGGTTGATCAATTTGGTGGTATATTTAGTTGTTAATTTAGTCATTGATTATTGATTGTTGTTAACTGATCATTTATTCATTCATGGTAGTCATTTATTTAGTCATGATAGTTGCTTATTCATTCATGGTAGTTGTTTATTTAGTCATGGTAGTCATTTATTTTAGTCATTGTAGTCATTTATTTAGTCATGATAGTCATTTATTTAGTCATGGTTTAGTCATTTATTTGGTTGTCATTTACAAATCAAATCTAACTTAATTAGTCCTCAAAAAATTATGTATATGAATTTCAAGTATCATAGATATTCAAATGTTGAGAGAAGCACCATGAAATGAAGACTAAAATGCTTGAACAAATATGATTGATTAGACACAACAAGAGGAGCCACAACATAGTATTTATGAGTGGAGAAAAAACCACTCTAAAAATTTACTTCATTAAGCCACATTGGGAAATCAAAACCTCTTACATTCAATGTCTTAGTGATAACTGAGATTTACAAAGAACTCAATGACAACTGAGATTTACAAACATATAATGAACTTTGTTAAAAACTGAGATTTACAAAAATATAATGAACTTTGTCAAAATTCCAAGCAGCATAGAGCAGACATTCATATATTGTAATGCTAGTTTTCCACAACCTCTTCCTCTACCATGACCACCCCTACAAAACAAAATAATAGAGAAAATGATGAAATACACTAAAAATGGATGGTACTTCTTTAACAATTTATTTCAATGATGAAACAGAAGAAAGAGATCACAATATTTACAAAAATATAAACAAATATGTCCTTACAAAGCCTCTTGAAGATTTTTTTAGAAAATTTAAGGGAAGTGTGTTAGTCACAACTATTTTGTAGAAAAAATTGTAAGCCTAACTAAAAATGTTCACTCTGAGAATCCCCTACATAAAAATTTAAGAAAAAATTTAACCATATTTGGTGCGACTTGGTGCACTCCTTCTTAGGGGAGTGACTTGTGGATTGTTCCTAAGTCCATTCCGTGACATCCAAATCTGAGAATGGGACAACTGAGTAAGGTGCTTGTGAAGAGAAAATTGTGTTGAATACCTAAGATACTGAGAGGGGGGCATGAATCAATATCTTAAAATTATTGAACAAGCACCATTCAATTAATCCAATGCATATAACAATAAAAATGAGAAAGAGCATTAACAAAACACAAAAGCACACAACACAAGAACACCAAAATTTTTATGTGGAAAACCTAGAATGCGAAAAACCATGGTGAGGATTAGCTCACAATATAATATAACCAGTTATAAGATATTACAAAGGGTGGCTCAATACTAGGAATCACTATCCAAAATGGGAGGATTAGTGCTCACAAAAGATATAATAACAAAATAACTTACAACCAGAATATGAACTAATAAAGTTACACCTAAAGAGTGTTGATTCAGTTCCTTTGATGCTTAGTAAAATCGCATACCGGTAGACATATATTCACCTTAATTCATCTTCACACATATGTTTTTTCCTTATAATCTCAAAACTATCCAATATATATATATATATCTAACTCATCCATAAGCATCAATTAGGTCAGCCTAATTAGATGCAACCCTTATTCACCAAAAAGATAACTGTCAGCTTCAATCATGTATAAAATATTTCCAAAAACAACTCAAGCATGTGGCATGCTATAACAAGTCGACATGGACCAAAGATAGGTCACAGTTACATCTGCAATACAAAAATTAATCCTTTACAACATCAACTATGTTGATGGTGTTTTCTGCTCAACAACAACTCAGATAGAATATGGAAATCCTATCTCTCTTGAAAGGTAAATCTCTATCAACAAGCCTCAAGAGATAACCCCAAGGTCTCTAATGTCAGGTCTTAAAAATGCAAAAACAACTCAGTGATAAATGTGAAAATGTTGGTAATCACAAGGGACCTTACAAAACAAATGTTGGAGTCTTCAAACACATAAAATCTTGCAATGTATTGATGCTTTTAATCCTAAGTCTAACCTAGATTTTAAAAGAAATAGCAAAAGATGAAGGGTTTACAAAGATTTCTAAAAGTAAACTAACCCTAAGACAAACAATGAAAATGATTAAACACTCAAAGTGGACCAATCGTTCAAAACTAATTCTTGTTAAACCCAAAATAAACCTATATTCTCATAGAAATAGTGCAATCTTCTAGGGAATTTAAGATTTTTAGATCATGAAGCATTCGCCCAAATAAACCTTATTTGACAATTGAAATAAATAAATACCCACAATTGAACTTAGCACACAAATTCAAGGCCCAAGCTAACTTTACGTAGCAACTTACAATCACTAAGCTGCTAAAAGTATGGACCAAGGATTGCTCAAACACTTCAAATATTAAACCATAAACACCATTGCATCACATCTAAATCAAAATACAACATGCAACTAATAATCTGAAAGCAATCTTAAATATTTGGAACAACAAGAACCATGCAAAGTGAAGAAACACAAGAAAGAGCACCAAAGAACAATGTCTTTACTTATATTGAATCACCCAAGTATGTAACAATTCATGTATTCTCAATGTATCAACACTTTCTCTCAGAAATTGCTAACTCCTATCTCAATTGTGGCTCTTACAAAATATTTCTAACTAATTCTAACCCTTACAAATGAAGCTGGAGCCTAAATTTATAGAAACCCAACATTAGGTTGGCCCGAAATCAGGGTTTACAAGCCAAGGTCGGCCCAGTAGGTCGGCCTAAAGAGTTTTGAATAAAATAAAATTACATTCAATGCAAAAACATCATCTAGGTCAGCCTAGATTCTTCCAGAATATTTCCCTTGATTGCACAAAATTCGAGGTAGCCCCCAGCTATATTGTCACATGATTGGCACAAATTTCTAAGCGACTGCAAGCTGGCTATTTTCTCCTTCTCTATTGACCTCTAACTTATTAGACAACTCTTTGAATTTCTCCAAAATCTCCTTCATATAAGCTGGATCTGGAACTAGAATAAATTTAATCCTTGACTTATGATTTTTATATTCTTTTAAATATTGGAGCATCACCTTATTCCATTCAATTTGTAACTCATGATATTTATCTAGTTTAGAAATATAGAATGCTGCATCTTCTAGATTATCATTAGTAATGGGAACACTATCAGAAGGAGCATGAATTTCATGCCACCATTATTGCAACCTATTAACATTCATTTTCTTTTGTCCAAATTTCCTTCTCCCAGTCATTATCTCCAGAAAGTTGATGCAACTATCATATATTTTTTCATTTTTCCTTGCAACATAGTGATTTTCTTCAAAACCTTAGAGAGGAGCTCTTTCCTGTAATTCTAGACCTCTATTGAATCCTTCGCTTTACCGACATCATCAGAGGAGAATATATTCATTTTAGTCAATTCATCCTTGGGAACCTGTAGAATTTTCTTCAACTCATCAGCAGTTGATTCATCAATATTTTTTCAATCTGCAGCAAATTGGGAGGTGTCTTCAAGAAATTCAGTAGCCTTGGAATGAATACCAAATATTTTCTCAATTGACTCATCACCCCTCTTGCTAACATCCAAAATCCATTCATGGGCATTGTGTGCAGTGGATCTCAATCTTTCTATTTGCGAAACTGCTTCCTTCGGTAGCAATCCTTCTGGGATTGTAGAACCACCACAGTACTAGCTTGTAGAGGCCTCATCAAGTGTTGGACATATTTATAAACATCATTTAACTACTTTTGCAACTTTATTTTTCCTCAGTTTCTTTGTCTAGTCTTCTCCAAATAGCCTGAGAAGATTCCTGAAATTCTTCTTTTTCCCATTCCCTGGTAGTTGGCCCTAAATTAGTAGTTTTCACTTTGTAATATGAAGGCCTAACCTCATCCTTGAACTTATCACTTGCAGACATTGCAACATGAATAACTCTATTATTATATTCATCTCTTGATATTTTAGAGATAGTCTTGGCCCTCTTCCTTTGCTTGGGCTGCCCCCACTATTCTAGCAGTTTGTCCCAGCTAGGAGTTTCTTCTTGCACAATTATTGGTTTCTTACTAAGCCTTTTCTCTAGCCATTCAGGGACAATGGATTTCCCACTAGCTATCTCCTTATTTGGACTATCAACTACATTTTGTCCAACATCCTTTTCAGTTTCTAGCTGGTCCTCCTACTTATCTTTATCTTGTTGAGGATTGTCAACAACTTCTTCCCTATTCTCCTCTTCCTCCAAGTGGTCTTCCCATTCCTCAATTACCACCTTCTCTGGAGACTTAGGTAGCTTCTCTTGCACCACTTCAGATTCTACATTTTTTCTCTCTGCTCTGGAGTTGGATTGTTTCATCTCATGCACAAATTTTCTCCATTCTCCACTATCAGGAGTAGAAATCTCTTCATCTTCAGCCTCATGATGCCCAAGACTGTTTGATATATTTCCTTCCTCATGGGAATCTTCCTCTAAAATTTGTTTATTAGGAGGAGAATTATTTCCTATAAATATTCTCTCCTCGTAATCATCATTAGGCACCTCTTCATTTTGCACCTTTTCTTCTACATTTTTCATCTCTTTTATTGGAGATACTTTTCTCTTTGGGGAGGTTCTTTTGACATAAAATTGGGGTTTTTCCCCATAACTCTCTATATCAATAACCTTTGCTGAAAAAGGAGCATCAGTAGTTGCATTCCCTTTCTTTGCTTTAGTAGCCTTCTGTATTTCTATAACCAATTTTCTCTTGTTAGCTGGTTGTGAAGTCTCCCCTCCTTCAGTTGTAACACTAGCTCTTGAAGCCTTCTTTTCCTTGGAAGATTTCTTCTCAGCAAGCTTGATTTGTGCCTGGCTCTTAGTTCTTCTCTTTATCTTGAGGGGGCTACCCTCCTCTTGATTATCCTCTTCTTGGGGCTCATTGGTGTCATCCTTTTCAATCTTTGCCTCCTCTTTAGATTGGGATTCTAGATCCCCCATCAAGTCATAAGTGAGCTTGGTTCCATCCGCCTCCAGCTCCAATACCTTGTGCTTTACCCATAACCTGGAGTACTTCCTGATAGGCCTAGTAACTTGATCCAAGTTTGTTATCTCTTCCTTTGACTAGTTAATTGGAGGTAAGGGCTTGTTCTTGTAAGGCTTGAAATCATGGTTTTGGAGCAAGTCTGCATCATCCTCTTGCGCCTGATCAGGCACCTTAGCAATTCTATACAACCTAATTGATTTCAAGGGCAACCTATAGAATATTCTCCTTATCGCTTCAAAAACATCTCGATAGTTAGCCCATTAGTCTTCAATATGATCTTTATGCTTGAAGTTTCTATTAGCCTACTTCATAGCCTTGCCATATAGATCAAAGATTTTTCTGTTCGTGTGAGAGTATAGCTCAAACTACACCATCTCCTTTTCTGAATGATAGGCACTCTGAATAGAAGGAAATGACTCCAAAGTTACCATTCTCAAGGGAAACTCAGCTCCCAGCCCTTTCCTTTTTAGTTCCTGTTGTAGGATCTCCTCAAAGGCTACCATTTGTCTTATCATTTCCAGCATTAGGAGCTTGTTGGTCGGATACCTTGGAAATCTGAGTGGAACAATAGGGGATCCTTGTATCCGGGTGTATGTGAATCTCTAAAATTGAATGAACCATTGACCATATTGCTTGATCAAGTCCATGGCCTCAGAGGAAATCCTGATGTGAAGAGCATCCTACAACAATTTGGGAATATACATGAAAAATGCATCATTGGATCTTTTGTAGTTGCTTATTTTATGTTGTAATTGTGGGTATATGTCCCATATTCTATCTTTCCCAATAGTTCCTTTGCAACTGAGATCCCTGTACTTAGTCTTGAGTGCCAACATATAAACAAGGTATGAAGTCAATGAATCTATTGGTGTCTTGTACGCTTCTCAACTGGGCATCCAAGTTGTTTCTTATGATTATGGCCCAATGATAACACTTATTGGCCATTATTTGTGTGATGGGGTAAACCATCCATGTATGAAAGATATGGGCCTCCTCAACTCCCATGACCTTGTCCAATAGAGTTACAATATCATGATATTCCTGTTTGAAATCACTCCTATTCAACTATTTGGGAATCTTTGAATATTGGGCCTTAGGATTCAATATCCAAGAGTTGTTCATGATCTCCAAAGCCCTATTGGGCTCTTGATCATAAAACCTTATTTCTTCCCCAATATTAATTTTCTCAATGAGCTTATGATGTGAGGCAATATTAAACACCTCAGTAATGGATTCTTCAGTAAGATTTTCCATGACTCTTCCTTATGGGCCAATTATAATTCTTGTTTTAGAGTCATAGTGCTTTGCACATTCTAAAACCAACTCTAGACAAAGTTGTGTTGGTGGGAATCCTGCTGCTTGAGCCAATCTAGTGTGGGTGATGGTCTGTGCTAATTGAGTTGGTGTGTTCCCAAACATTCTCTGCTGAAAGTCATCATAATCTATGTGTCCCATGTTTGTATCCATGATCTTTTACCAAGTAGAACCAATCTTAGACTCTGACCATATGCCCTTGAAGTCATACTTCATTTGTTCTGATATTTTCTTAACCTCCTCCTACACCAGAGAAACTTTTGACTTAGATGCCTTGTCAAGACTCAACTCTGCCTGCATTTGTTAGAAAGGACCAAGGTCACCAAAATGGAAAAAAACAATATAACCCATTACATCTATTCCATGAAGCACCACTATGAGTAATAATAATGCCATCAAATAAAAATGATAATAAGTTAAATTGTAATGGCAATATAAGGCAAGAAATTCATTTTGACAGATCCCATTAACACATTATATATGCATATAAAATTCACTCATACCAATCAATATCCTATGCAATGATCATAAAACCATATTATGCAAGCCTTCTTGTGATTATTATTGAAATTTTGAGCTCCCATGAAAAAAATAGGGTAATCTAAGTAGGCTAGGATGCCCTGGATGGATTAGAACTTGGGTAATCTAAGCAGGCTCAAATTCCTCGAAATCAAAACATTGCACTCACATAGACCTGTAATTTCATAGAAACTTTGATAGATGAGGTTCATCATTATAATCAAACACATCACTAATCACTTGCATTCAAATTTAAAATCATTTCGTGCACAAAGGGATGAAATTCAGAAGGCTCAACTACTTCAAGAGGTCTCAGATTACTTGGGTGAACTATTATTTGGGGAATCCGAGGTGAATCAGAATCACCAGATGAGATTGAAAATTCACTGTGTTCATTCCCTCGAACTTGGTTTTTTTGTCGATCAAAAGATTCAGATAATCTAAGGGGGCTCGGATTCTCCGAGTAGATTAGAGCTCAAAAATTCTGAGCTACTATGGAATTACCGAGATTTAGCTCGGGTTTCAAAAATGCGTTAAGTGTCAAGGCCACTTCATGCAAAGATGATAAATGAGACAAATTCACCTTCCTAAGATTGCATCATTGTTAATCTAAGATGAAATTCAAATGACACATGCAGGGATTCAAACAATTTGATTTAAAATCCTCACACTAGACATCCTTTACCAGATTTGTGAGCACACAACTAGGGTTCCAAGTTAATGGTTCAAAACATGTTGTTACCTCAGGATCTCGACATCAATCGTAAATTGGAGTGCACAGGGAAGGCTTTAAAGATATTCAAATTCATTAAGATGCCTCAATTTCTTAACCCTATACCCATTTCGAATTCAAAGGAAGTCCCTTTTGAAGAACAAAACCCCTTAAATGGTGCAACAATTTCAAAAACCATTATAAAAAAATGACTCATCAATTAAAGGTTTATGAATAAATCCCAAAATAAATCGTAATCACCAGAGAAAAAGTCGAAGGCATACCTTGAAATGGCACAAAATGAAAGAGAAATGCAATGGAAGACTTGCAAAGGATGCTCTCATACCCTAGAAAAATCACCTGGAGGAAATAAACCCAACGCTGGAGCTCAAAACCGAATGCAAAATGACAGAGACTTCTCAACTTCAAGCACACACAAATTCACAATGACCAAATGACCCTTCAATCCCCATTATATTTCCAATTTAACCTTTTAAAACTCATTAATGCAAGCAATAAATGCTCACGTGCTCATCCGTAGAAACTCAAAAATTCGATGGGAGATTAGACTTGGGTAATCCAAGGTATCTCAAATTACTCGACCAAATTAAGGTTCAGGCAATCCGAGGTACCTCAGAATCACTGGACCTAGCCAGAACTTAGCCCATTTGCCTCCAAGTTAAAATTTTAAGCAAGGGTTAGCCTCAATGAGTTAAGAAATCATCATGAAGTTACAAAATGACATCTCAAATGCAGATTTATCATTAATCACATGGGTGAAACAAAACCAAGACTGAGACTTATCCCTTAAGGGGATGAAATCAAGACCCTATAGAAAACAAACAAGAGAACAAAGCAAGAAAAGAGGGTCCCTGCTTTTAGCAGGGCATGTGTGCAAAAAATGCAAAAAAAATGGTGACTCCTATTAGGGAAATGCTCTAGAACATTTCAATGACAAACTAGAATCAAGAACCTAGAACTCTGGTTTCGGTCCTCACATTAAGTCACTTAATAAACAAAGCTTCAAAGCTAATAAATAGGCAGATCTTTCCTATGCCAAAGTCTAAGAATGTGTGAATGTATTAATTTCCCTCCCTTAGTTTCCTCAGGGTGACCAAGGTCAGTCTAGTCAAGCTATGTAATGATTCTAACTCCAAAAGCTTCTTGGATAGAGCCTCACTGCCAGTTAGGTGCCCATAGCCTCGACGAGGTTATCGCTATGGTTTTCTCGAACATAGCTCTACTGCCAGCCGAGAGTCCATAGCCCCGATAGAGATATTCAGATACCCCTGATAAGGTGAATATTCACTTTTGATTTTCAATATTATCTTTTTCTTTTTCTTTTGATATTATTTTAAGATAATTTAAACTTTCCTTTTGACCCTGTAAGAAATGAAGCTCACACTCAGGGCTGAGAACCACAGTGGTGCTGAAGTAGAAATAGGATTTTTCACTTGATCAAACTTCGTAAGGAACCTTCAACAACCTAAGGATTATTAAGATGTGCGTATAAGTGTAAGACTCAAGCACATTATGGAACTAGCCTAATCCAGTGACTCATCCCCTTCAAGCATATAACACATGTGACACCAAGTGGAGGATTTCCACCAACTTATTCTAGAAGGATGATTAGAGTTTGTAAAATAAATACTTAGAACAATCCCTGATAACATAATGATTTCCATGCAAGTGCAACATGCCCAGAAGAGAACAGGAGAACCCAAAATTGAAAGAAAAATAGAAACAACCCAAACACAAACCAAAATAGACCTACACTAACCAAAAGTAGAAAAAAAACAAAACAAAGATAAGCAAAAGAAACCAACACCGAAAACAAAAGAAAGCAAAGAAAAAAACCAAAAGAAAACAACCCCTACACTAACTATGTACAAGGAAGACCTACAAATAGCTCATGATAGGAAATAATGCTTCAAATACTACCCATTGATAGGCAATGGGACATCCTCTCTAGTGAAATTTTTCAAGCAAAAACATTATCTCCTAATATCTCTGAAATCTAGAAGGGACCAAGCCAAAGCCTATCAAATTTTCCATGTTCTCCCTTCTTATCATGTTCCTTGTCTGAATACAGGACCAAATTAGAAATTTTGAATGGTTTTACTTGGGCCTTTCAATCAAACCATATCTTAATGACACCTTGTTGTTTAGCGAATTTTTGTAATGCTTCATCTCTCTTCTCTTCAAGGTGTAAAAGCTCAGCCAGACGAGCCTCACGCTTATCCTCTTCATCATAGTAGTTTTTAATGAACTGCAAGGTTAATATTTTCAACTAGATTGGGAATACTGGCTTGAGACCATACACAAGGTGATAAGGAGAATTTCCTAGAGAAGCCTTATGTCTAGTGCGATCTACCCAGAGAGAAAAATTGAGTGAAGTGTGACAATATTTTGGGTTCCTCTCTAAAAATTTATGGATGACTATCAAAAGGTTTTTGTTTGTGGACTCAACCAAACCATTTCCTTGTGGGTAATAATTAGAATAAAACTTGAAAATGATACCATGATAAAAACCCCAAACAAAAAACTTAAGGGAGGCAAATGCAAGACCATTATCACAAACTAAAGAAAATGGGCAACCAAAATTATTGATAATAGTTGATTCTAGAAAATTGATTACCACTTCAGATGTGCACTATTTACAGGAAAGAGCTTCAGTCCATCTAGTAAAGTAATTAGCTATGGTGAGAATGTACCTATGGCCTGTCAAGGAAGGTGGGTTAATTGGACCAATAAAATCCAATCTGCATTGTGAAAATGGTTTTAAATCAATTACCAGTTGGAGCGAAAGTGCTGCGTACTTATCCTTGCTTGTTGCAGTCTGACATACATGACAGGTTCTCACATGGTTGTGGGAATCCTTAAAGAGAGTTGGCCAATAATATCCTGCTCTTAGGATTTGATGAGAAGTATCTGGTCGAGAACCATGGCTTGTGCCATACTTATCATAGAATTTAGTAATCACTCGAGTAGCCTCCTCCTTTCCAAGACAACGAAGATAAATTCCCTCATGATTTTTCTTTTATAGGATAGCCCCTATTAGCATATAGTTGTCACTCTTCAAGCGTAAATATCTCCTCTACACTAGGTTAAGATGATCAAGACACCTTTGATTCAATATATAATATATAATGTCATCATACCATTCATTTGGAGAGACGTCCTCTAGATGGTACTACTGGGTTGTGATATCGGGACCAATTTCAGCCTTAGTCTTTGTCAGTCCCTGCTTTCGCACAAGCTTCATGGGCTATATTTCAATGTCATACTCTTGCAACATCGTGACCCATTTTTCTCTCCGTTCTCCAAGCTCATTCTGCATCAACAAGAGCTTAACTGCAGGACCAAACACTATTGCATATACCTTATTTCTTAGGATGTAGTGTCTAAACTTCTTCACACAACTAACCAAAGAATAAGCTTGCTTTTCCACACTGGGATATCTCAATTCTACATCTTTTAATGGAGCACTCATGAAGATGATAGGGTGCTCATTTCCTTGGTCAAATTTTTGAGTTAGCATGCTAGCACATGAATGATCAGATGTGAATGAATATATGAAGAAAGGCTTGGAATAATCAGGACTCACCAATATTGGGGCTTCAATTATTGCCCGCTTAATTTTTGTAAAAACCTCCTTTTATTTAGTGCTCCACTCAACATTTGCATATTGCTTCAGCATGGTATTTAGAGGTTTAACTATTTCCTGAAAGCCAGTAATAAATTTCCTGACAAAATTAATCTTTCCAAAGAAGGACTTCATCTCCTTTTTACTGGCAGGGGGATGGATCTTCAACATAGCCTCTATTTATTTTGGATCAATATATATACCTTCCTCTGAGATGACATGACCCAATAGCTTCCCATTAGTGACTCCAAAGATAAAATTCTTAGGGTTAAGTGAGATACCAAATTCTCTGCATCTTTTGAATACCTTGCACAAATATGCAATGTGATCCCCTCGTTTCTTGGAAAATACAATTAAATCATCCATGTAAATTATGATACACTTACCAATAATATTTTTTGAAGGCGATGTCCATGTCTCTCTAGAAATTTTCCCCTGCATTGATTAACCCAAAAGGCATTCTCCTGTAAGCAAAGGTGCCCCATTTTTTTATGAAAACAATTTTGTGTCTATCTTTGTACTATACCATAACCTAGTTATATCCTGAGTACCCATCAAGAAAAGACATCATCTAGGATCTATTAACAATTTTTAATACTTCATGTAGTGATGGGACATGATAATTGTCTTTCTCTGAGGCCCGATTAAGATTTCTAAAATCAACACATAACCTAATTTCTCTATTTTTCTTCCTTACTGGAACCAAATTGGCAGCCCAAGTAGAATGTCTCACTAGAAATATGATACAAGTAGATACTAATTTTTGTACCTCTGTCTATATAGTTAGCTCCAGTAAAGCATTGATCGGTTTATGTCTCTGTCTGAAAGGCTTAGCACCTGATTTGAGAGGAATAGGTGTGTAATGATCAAAGTATCCTACATCTTCAGGTCTTCATAACTCCAGGCTATAACATCTTGATATGTATGAAGCAAATCTATTATTCCCTTCTTTTCTACTAGAGTACACACCTTTCCAATGAAAATGTTCTTAACATTATCTGGAGTTCCCATGTTGTATGTGTTACATTGACTGCTGATTGAATCCCTCTTACTTTGATGTTCCTGATCTTTTATTCTGTCTAGATCAAAGATCCTTTCTAGCTGGACCATCCCTCTTGGGATTGTATTGGTCTTCAGGTTAATGATTCCTTCTAGGTCCATTTTTGCTTCTTGAGGCCCTACTTCATCAATTATCTGAGAAGTGAAAACATCAGAGCTTGTGATAAAGTCAAGAATGTGTTTATCATCCTCAAACACTTAAAAATTTGTTACATTATTAGGTACCGAGGGGATTGGTGTAAGATCCAAAGTGAACTTCTTGAAACTTGAAAGTGACAATCGTTGCAACGTACTTGCTGCTTGTGTCAAGGAATTAGCAATTTGATTCTTGATGTGGGGTATCAATTGAATGTTAAAAGCATCAAACCCCTCTATAAGATCCCAAACCCTATGTCTGTAATTAGTCATTCTTCTATCATGACAGGAGTACCATTTTATGACCTACCTAACTACCAAATCAGAGTCCCCAAAAACTTGTAGAATCTTGACATTCTTTCTTAGTTCTATCAGCAATCCATGAATTAAGGATTCATACAAACAACGTTATTAGTGCAATGGAACTTAAACCTATGAGCAGTGAAGAAAGTCTTACCTTTAGGACTGATGAACTCAAGCCCAACACAAGCTCCTTTATTCAACTTTGATCCATAAAATCTGAGTGTACAACAACCAGTAGCAGTTGACCTCTTTGATCTATCCTTGTTACTTATGCTACAACTAGGAGATTATTCCTACACTGGCCTTTTATCTTTGGGGTCATCCTAAGTGCTCCACACATCAATCCTAATGGTTGGAGGTGGATTAATGCAACTCTTTATTTTCTCCATTTATATTTGACATAAACAACATTCTAGTTTAGGATGGGATGTGTTATGAACCCTGCACCAATTTGGAAGAAGCAAATCTTCAAAATTCATATTCCTCCTGAGCTGAATTTGATCTTCTATGCACTTTTGAATGAGCTCTTGGAAGTTGTCTAACAAACCAAGTTGACTATCCTCTTGGTCTTCACCTTCTTCTATTGATTCTACCGGTGCTCCAGTACTGTTGCATTCCTGAGTGAGCTCCTTAGGTACACTATGTAGCATAAATATTTCATCTATGTCTTGTTCTGGAGGAGGGGCTGGCAGTACATAATTCCCCAAACCAAATTTTGATACTAATACCTCATTTGAAGTATTCTGATACTAATACCTCATTTGAAGTATTTTGATATTCTGTGATCACATACTTCATCCTTGGTTCCCTTTCAATCTTGATCTGATTTGGCCCTCCTTTCCAGGGAAGCCACATGTGAGAATGATCAATTGACACATATCCATTCAGTGCTTAGTAAAATCTCTGCCCAATATCAGACCATATGTATCAGGAATATCTATTACTTGAATGTTAATAACCTGTTGAACCCTAGGGTCTAAAGCAACTTGCATGGGAATCATATTCAATTCTCTGACCACATTCACTTTTGTCTCATCCAACTGGGTAAAATTTTGTTGAGAAGCAGCATGCGTAATTCCTAAAGCTTGACAGATGAAAAAAAGGCATGACATTTGTGGAGGCTCTAGAATCTAAGAGGTAATTGTGCAGATTTTTCCCAAAGATGCGAATAGAAATCATAAAAGGAGGAGTCTCAGTCTTTCCTTGAAATAAACTCATAGGAGTATCAGCATGTGCAACTTGTCCTTTATCTTTTTCCCTCCCTTTTTCCTTAGATTGTCCCTGACCTTGGTCTCTTGGTGGTTGTGGACTAGAATTCTTCACAGCTGCCTCACTAGCTACCCTATCTTGGGGAACTTCTTTGGCTTTAAAAGCTCCTAAGACAAAATTCCTAATAGTGGGAAGCCTTAATAATTCAAAAGCTGAGAGACTTACCTTCATTTTCTTGAGTTCCTCTACTGCATAATCACCCAACACTTTTGTGCTCATGTCAACAAGGCTTTCCTTAGAATGGTCCATCTGCTTTTCCTTTCCTGCATCAACATTCCTTCCTTTTGATGGATCAGATTATCCTCCTTTTGAAAAATATTGTGTTGGTACATGAGGATAAGATGGGATATTACTAGCATGAGGATCAAGTAGTGTAGTGCAATTATTTGGAGGAATTGAAGTAGTAAATAGACCTCCAGCCTATGGACTTTTATTGGGCATGTTCCTTAGATCATACTTTCTGGTGGGTTACTGAAACATATGAAATTCTTCAACACCCGTTTCTTCTTCGTCTAAAGGACCATTATCGTTCTCAGTACCTTCTTGAAATAACTATGAAATTTCATCTCTGTTGCATACTTGTTCTGATTTACCATCTGGTTCAACCACCTCTGACTCTTGCTCATTTTATTTACTTCGTGAGAACATGGCATGATTCAACACCAGCATCGAAGTATCATAAGGGCCAGATGGTACTAATTCTTGACTACTGGAATTATTTTCCACCTCATACTAAAAGATGGATGCAACAGTATGGAAATCAAGGAAATCTAGCTCAAAATGTTGATTTGTCTTATGAAGTCTACACCATCCTGACAAAGCTACCTCCACTAGATACACACCACTTGAAGATTTTTCCTGATTAACTAGTTGGTTGAATGGGGTGGGGACACCCCATTATTGGGCCTAGTATTCCATGTTTTGTTCTGTTGAGGGGGTTGCCTCCTATCAAATCCTTGTCATCTATCTGAATTTTTCCCAGATTGTTGTCCTCTGTCAAATTTTTGTCCATATCCTTGTGTAGAATCTCTATTCTCCTTGTTGTAATTAGACTGCATGTTCCTTTGAGCAACCTAGAGTTGGCTATTTTGGTTTTTGAAATAAGTTACCTCCATGTTCAGCCTCTTCACTTGTTCAGTTAATTCATCCAACCTCTCTTTGTTAGGATTATTGTATGGTGCATTTCTTGGATTGTTCTAATGAAATCCTAGTGGTGCTCCTGAGCTTGAGGACTGGTTCAATACTTCAAAATTTTGTAGATAGAATGGGAAATTAGCTTGTTGCTATGAATTGAGGGGCTGCTTGACATTGTTTTGAGGATAACCGGTCATTAGTGGAACCCAATTTATTGGAGGAGTTGGGTGTGGGACTAATGGTAATTGTAGCACATGATTCATGATGGGCGTATGATTAGTCAAAGCTTGATTGAGTGCTTGCACTTTCCCTAGGTGGGAAACATGTCCTAAAGATGGAAAGGGTCCTAATAAGTGTTGCTTCAAATCTTTACTAACCTTAACCGCCTTGGTGTAAGCAGTAAGTAAAGAATTGGGAGGGTTTGGTCTCCATTTAAGGAGGGTTTGGTCTCCATTTAAGGAAGGTGGTTGTAAGGCTATCAAGAGCTTCATAATAAACCTCTAGGGTAGTAGCATCACCTACAACATATTGTGAATGTATCCTACTATATGTACAATGAAATCTATTATTAAATGACCCTATGGGTTCATTGACCTCCCTCTTAACCTTGGTAAATTGTAGATACAACTCATTGGCACTAATGGGAATTTTAAACTTCCGCAGAAAATAATTTTCCAATTTAGTCCAATTGTGGATTGACCCAGTAGGAAGATGGTTATACCAATAAAATGCATCATCTCCTAAGGAATATGGGGAAATCCTACATGCAACATCTTCATGATTGATACCCCTATCCCTAAGGCAAGTTTGGAAAATCCTAATGTCCTCCTCACTTGTCTTGTTAGGGTCATTGGTATGAAACTTAGAGAAAAAATGCTAAGGATTCTTTGGAATGACATTGTAGTTATTAAAGGATAGGGGTTATTTTCCAAGAAATCGATTGGTTGTTGTGGTGGAGGTGGTAGTGGTCGATTAACAACTAGGTTAGGCTGTTGAATGGGGATGTCCTTAGAATCAGATGATGAGGAGTTGGATGAAGGTGAAGATGATGGAGAGGATGGAAAAGGTGGGGTGGATGATGAATATCCCCTTCTTCTAGTCCTCCTTGACTTGGTAGGGGCTTGTAGCTCCTGAAAATCTTCCTCCCTTGGTGTAGATTTGGTTCTTCTTCGAAATGTTTGAGGAGAAATTGCAGAAAAAAATGATCCAGCTTGCTTATTCAAACCCTCCTTTTAGCACAAATTTGTTGATGGTGTTTTATTCACAACAAGAACTCAGACATAATATGGAAATCCTATCTCTCTTGAAAGGTAAATCTCTATTAGAAAGCCTCAAGAGATAACCCCAAAGTCTCTAATATCAGGTCTTGACAATGGAAAAACAACTCAGTGATAAATGTGAAAATGCTGGTAATCACAAGGGACCTTACAAAAAAAATGTTGGAGTCTTCAAACACATCAAATCTTGCAATGTATTGATGCTTTCAATCCTAAGTCTAACCTAGATTTTAAAAGAAATAGAAAAATATGAAAGGTTTAGAGAAATTTCTAAAAGTAAACTAACCCTAAGACCAACAATTCAAATGATTAAACACTCAAAGTGGATCAATCCTTCAAAACTAATTCTTGCTAAACCCAAAATAAACCTGCAATCTCAAAGAAACAGTGCAATCTTCTAGGGAATTTAAGATTTTCAAATCATGAAGCATTCACCCAAATCAACCTTAATGGACAATTAAAATGAATAAATACCCATAATCAAACTTAGCATACAGATTCAAGGCCCAGACTAAATTTACACAACTTACAATCAACAAGCTGCTAAAAGTATAGACCAAGGATTGCTCAAACACTTCAAATATTAAACCATAAACACCATTGCATCACATCTAAATCAAAATCTAACATGCAACTAATAATCTCAAATCAATCTTAAATATTTGGAACAAAAGGAACTGTGAAAAGTGAAGCAACACAAGAAAGAGCACCAAAGAAAAATCGCTTTACTTATATTGAATCACCTAAGTATGCAATAATTCATGTATTCTCAATGTATCAACACTTGCTCTCAGAAATTGCTAACTCCTATCTCAATTTTGGCTCTTACAAAATATGTCTAACCGATTCTAACCCTTACAAATGAAGCTAGAGCCTCACTTTATAGAATACCAACATTAGGTCGGCCCATAATTAGGGTTTACAAGGCAAGGGTGGCCCAATAGGTCAGCCTAAAGAATTTTTAGTAAAATAAAATTACATTCAATGCAAAAACACCATCTAGGTCGGCCTAGATTCTTCCAAAATATTTCCCTTGATTGCACAACATTTGGGGTAGCCCCCAAAATGTATTCTCACATGATTGGCACAAATTTCTAGGTGGCTACAAGCTGGCTATTTTCTCCTTCTTTATTGACCTCTAACTTATTAGACAACTCTTTGAATTTCTCCAAAATCTCCTTCTTATCAGTTGGATCTGGATCTAGAATAAATTTAACCCTTGTCTTATGATTTTTATATTCTTCTAAATATTGGGGCATCACCTTATTCCATTCAATTTGTAACTCATGATATCTATCTAGTTTGGAAATATAGACTGCCGCATCTTCTAGATTATCTTTAGTAATGAGAACACTATTAGAAGGAGCATGAATTTCATGCCACCATGATTGCAACCTATTAACATTCATGTTCTTTTGTCCAAATTTCCTTCTCCCGGTCATTATCTCCAGAAAGTTGATGCAACTATCATATATTTCTTTTAATTTTCCTTCCAGCTTAGTGATTTTCTTCAAAACCTTGGAGAGGAGATATTTCCTATAATTCCATACCTCTATCCACTCCTTTGCTTTACCGACTTTTTCAGAGGAGAATATATTCATTTTAGTCAATTCATCCCTGGGAACCTACAAAATTTTCTTCAACTCATCAACAGTTCATTCGTTAATATTTTTGTAATCAACAACAAATTGGGAGGTGTATTCAATAAATTCAGCAGCCTTGGAATGAATACCAAAGATTTTCTCAATTGACTCATCACCCCTCTTGCTAACATCCCGAAGCCATGCATGGGCGTTGTGTGTAGTGGATTTCAATATTTCTATTTTCGAAACCGTTTCCTTTGGTAGCAATCCTTCTGGGATTGCAGAACCACCATTGGTATTGGCTTGTAGCGGCCTCATCAAGTGTTGGAAATATTTATAAACATCATTTAACTACTTCTTTAACTTTTCTTTTTCCTCGATTTCTTAGTCCAGTCTTCTCCAAATAGCTTGAGAAGATTCCTAAAATTCTTCTTTTTTCTGTTCCCTAGTAGTTGGCCCTAAATTAATAGTTTTCACTTTGTAATCTGAAGGCCTAACCTCATCCTTGAACTTATCACTTGCAAGCATTGCAACATGAATAACTCTATTATTAGATTCATCTCTTGAGATTTTAGAGATAGTCTTGGCCCTCTTCCTCTACTTGGGCTGCCCCCACTGTTCTAGCAGTTTTGTCCTAGCTAGGAGTTTCTTCTTGCACAATTATTGGTTTCTTACTAAGCCTTTTCTCCAACCATTCAGGGACAATGGATTTCTCTATAGCTATCTCCTTATTTGGACTGTCAACGATGTTTTCTCCAACATCCTTTTTAGTTTCTAGCTCGTCCTCCTGCTAATCTTTATCTTGGTGAGGAATATCAGAAACTTCTTCCCTATTCTCTTCTTCCTCCGAATGGTCTTCCAATTCCTCAATTATCACCTTCTCTGGAGACTTAGGTGGCTTGTCTTGCATCACTTCAGATTCTACACTTTTTCTCTCTTCTCCGGAGTTGGATTGGTTCATCTCCTGCACAAATTTCCTCCATTCTCCACTGTCGGGAGTAGAAATCTCTTCGTCTTCAGCCTCATGATGCGTAGGAATATTTGATATATTTCCTTCCTCATGGGAAACTTCCTCTGATATTTGTATATTAGGAGGAGAATTATTTCCTGTAACTATTCTCTCCTCGACATCATCAGTAGGTGCCTCTTTATTCTGAACCTTTTCTTCTGTATTTTTCATCTCTTTTACTGGAGATACTTTTCTCTTTGGGGAGGTTATTATTACATAAACTTGGGGTTTTTCTCCATAACTCTCTATATTAATAACCTTTGTTGAAGAAGGAGCATCAATTGTTGCATTACCTTTCTTTTCCTTAGTAGCCTTGTATCTTTCTGTAACCAATTTTCTCTTCTTAGATGGCTATGAAATCTCCCCTCCTTCAATTGTAACACCACCTCTTGGAGCCTTCTTTGCATTGGGAGATTGCTTCTCAGTAGGCTTGGTTTGTGCTTGGCTCTTTGTTCTTCTCTTTATCTTGAGGGGGTTACCCTCCTCTTGATTATCCTCTTCTTGGGGTTCAGTGGTGTCATCCTTTTCAATCTCTCCCTCCTCTTCAAATTAGGATTCTAGATCCCCAATCAGGTCATAAGTGAGCATGGTTCCATCCACCTCCAACTCCAATACCTTATGCTTCACCCATAATGTAGAGTACTTCTTGACTAGCCTAGTAACTTGATCCAAGTCTGTTATCTCTTCCTCTGACCAGTTTATTGGAGGTAAGGGATTGTTCTTGTAAGGCTTGAAATCATGGTGTTGGAGCAAGTCTACATCATCCTCTTGCACCCGATCAGGAACCTTTGCAATTCTATACAACCTAATTGATTTCAAGGGAAACATAGAGATTCTTCTCCTTATCGCTTTGAACTCATCTCGACAATTAGCCCAATAGTCTTCAATATGATCCCTGTTCCTGAATTTTCTATTAGCTTGCTTCATATCCTTTCCACATGGATCAAACCTGTTTCTGTTCATGTGAGAGTACAACTCAATCTGCGCCCTCTCCTTTTTTGAATGATAAGCAATATGAATAGAAGGAAATGCCTCCAAAGTTCACATTCTAAAGGTAAAATCAGCTCCTAGCCCTTTCTTTTTCAATTCCTGCTATAGGATCTTCTCAAAGCCTGCCATTTATGTTGTCATTTCTAGCATTAGGAGATTTTTGGTCGGATACCTTGGTAATCTGAGGGAAACAATAGGGGATCCTTGCATTCAGATGTATGTGAATATCTGAAATTGAATGAACCATTGACCATATTGCTTGATCAAGTCCATGGCCTCAGAGGAAATCTTGATGTCAAGAGCATCTTGCAACAACCTATGAATATACATGAAAAATGCATCATTGGCTCTTTTCTAGTTGCTTTTTTTATGCTGCAAATGTGGGTATATGTCCCATATTCTATATTTCCCAATAATCCCTTTGCAACTGAGACCCCTGTACTTAGTCTTGTGTGCCAACATATAAACAATGTATGAAGTCATAGTGAATCTATTGGTCCCTTGTATGCTTCTCAACTAGGCATCCAAGTTGTTTCTTATGATTCTGGCCCAATGATAATACTTATTGGCCAGTATCTATGTGATGGGGTAAAAAATGCATGTATGAAAGATATGGGACTCCTCAACTCCCATGACCCTATCCAATAGAGTTATAATATCATGATATTCTTGTTTGAAATCAATCCTGTGCAACTGGTTGGGTAGCTTTGAATAGTGGGGCTTAGGCTTCAATATCCAAGAGTTGTTCATGATCTCAAAAGCCCTATTGGGGTCTTGATCATAAAATATTATTGCTTCCCCAATATTAATTTCCTCAATGAGCTGGTGATGTGAGGCAATATTGAACACCTCAGCAATGGATTATTTAGTAAGATTTTCCATGACTCTTCCTTGTGGGCCAATTATAATTCTGGTTTTAGAGTCATAGTGCTTTGCACATTCTAAAACCAGATCCAGACAAAGTCATGTTGGTGGGAATCCTACTGCTTGAGCCAATCCAGTGTGGGTGATGGTCTGTGCCAATTGAGTTGGTGCGTTCCCAAACATTCTCTTCTGAAAGTCATCATAATCTATGTGTTCCATGTTTGTATTTGTGATATTTGACCAAGCAAAACCAATCTTGGACTCTGACCATATGCCCTTGAAGTCATACTTCATCATTTTTGATCTTTTTTGAACCTCCTCCTACACCAAAGTGACTATTGACTTAGATGCCTTGTTGGGACTGAACTTTGCCTGCATCTCTTAGAAAGGACCAAGATCACCGAAATGGAAAATAACAATATAACCCATTACATCTATTCCATGAAGCACCAATTTGAGTAATAATAATGCCATCAAATAAAAATGATAATTAGTTAAATTGCAATGGCAATATAAGGCAAACAATTCATTTTGATAGATCCCATTAACAAATTATACATGCATATAAAATTCACTCATACCAATCAATATCCCATGCAATGATCATACAACTATATTATGCAAGCCTTCTTGTGATTATTATTGAAATTTTGAGCTCCCATGAAAGAACTTGGGTAATTCAAGTAGGCTCAAATTCCTCGGCTGGATTAGAACTCGGGTAATCCAACTAGGCTCGGATTCCCCAGAATCAAAACATTGCACTCACATAGAATTGTAATTGCTTAGAATCTTGGATCGATGAGGTTCATCATTATAATCAAACACATTCAAGCACAAATCACCTCGAAAACACATCGCCAATCACTTGCATTCAAATTTAAACTCATTTCGTGCATAAAGGGATGAAATTCAGAAGTCTGGACTACTTCAAGAGGTCTCAGATTACTTGGGTGAACTATTGTTTAGGGAATTTGAGGTGAGTCAGAATCACCGGATGAGATTGAAAATTCACCGTGTTCACCCCCTCGAGCTTGGGATTTTTGTCGGTCAAAATATTATGATAATCCGAGGGCGCTCGGATTCTCCGAGAAGATTAGAGCTCGAAAAATCTAAGCTACCTCGGAATTATTGAGATTTAGCTTAGGTTCTCAAAATTCGTTAAGTGTTGAGGCGACTTCATGCAAGGATGATAAATGAGAGAAATTCATCTTCCTAAGATTGCATCATTGTTAATCTAAGATGAAATTGAAATGACTCATGCAGGGATTTAAACAATTTGCTTTGAAATCATCACACTACATATCCTTTACCAGATTCGTGAGCACACAACTAGGGTTCCAAGTTAATGGTTAAAAACATGTTGTTACCTCAGGATCTTGACATTAACCATAAAGTGGAGTGCATGAGGAAGGCTTTTAAGATACTCAAATAGATTAAGATGCCTCGCCTACTTAACCCTATGCCCATTTCAAATTCAAAGGAAGGCCCTTTTGTAGAAAAAAACCCCCTAAATGGCGCAACAATTCTAAAACCTAGAATCAATGAATGACTCATCAATCAAAGGTTTATCAATAAAGCCCAAAATAAATATAATCACTTGAGAAAAAGTTGAAGGCATAGCTTTAAATGGTGCAAAATGAAAGATAAATGCAATGGAAGACCTACAAAGGATGCTCTCGAACACTAGAATGATCACCTAGAGGAAATAAACTGAATGCAAAATGATGGAGACTTCTCAACTTCAAGCACTCACAAATGCACAATGACCAAATGACCCTTCAATCCCCATTATATTTCTAATTTAACCTTTTAAAACTCATTAATGCGATCAATAAATGCTCATGCGCTTGTCTGCAGAAACTCATAAATACGATGGGAGCTCGGACTCGGGTAATCCAAGGTATCTCAGATTACCTGGCCGGATTAAGGTTCGGCCAATCTAAGCTACCTCAAAATTACCAAACCTAGCCAGAACTTAGCCTATTTTCCTCCAAGTTAAAATTTTAAGCAAGGGTCAGCCTCAATGAGTTAAGAAATCATCATGAAGTTTTAAAATGACATCTCAAATGCAGATTTATCATTAAGCACATAGGCGAAACAAAAAAAAGATTGAGAGACTTATCCCTAATGGGGATGAAGTCAAGACCCTATAGAAAACAAACAAGAGAATAAAGCAATAAAAGAGGGTCCTTTCTTTCAGCGGGGCATGTGTGCAAAAAATGCACCAAAAACTATACATTAGGTCGGCCAAAGATAGAATTAATAGAAAAATGTAACAACAGAATAATACCAACTCATTGTAAGAGCACCCGAACACATGAGATTCTGAACTTACAAGCTTCCAACTTCCAAAATACATTTCCCAAAACTACAAGCAATGATAATCATCAGTGGAGGATTGTAGACCAAAATATTGGAGGATAATACCTACATACCAGTTTAGAATACCAGATCAACCTTGAACTTAAACTTGTAGTTGCAACTCATATAACATGTGACATTAATGACAATAAAAAAGATGCATAATGATATGTTATTCATTCTTCCAACAATCTCTTCCTTTTTCATTGATGGAAACATGTGCTAAAATAATTTACAAACCTCCTATGTATAATACTCTCCCCTTTTCTCTCAATAAGATTCTCTCCCTTTTCTCTCCCATTTTGACATCAAGGACAAAGGGTGATCTGAAAAGCATGAAAAATAAAAAAAACACTACCCAAAGGAAGGTGAACCTTGAAGCTCTTTGAGAATAACTTGCCATGCGGCCTTACCATTCTACCAACTCTTCTTAGCAAATATTAGCATCCTGTTCATAGATTCTAGTTCCATTAGACTTTCTTTAGCATCATAAGGAGTACCAAGAGTCAGGTTGATCTTCTCTATTTTTTCTACATTCACCAAAGCATTGGCAACTGGAGTGTACTCCATTTTCACAAGGTCACCTAGCTGACCTAATCTTTTGATGATATCCTCCTGCTTTTGTAGAATAAGGAATTTTTTTCTATGAGTAGAGATAGCATTCTAGGTTGTCCTATCTCTATCTTTGGATGCACTGTAAGTACTGGAGACAACAATAAACTGTGACTCATTAGAGTCCATGAGATCCTTGATGTTTTGAGTGGCATCCAACCACTTAATGCAGTAAGAAAATACAGTATTTGATTCAGACTCACAAGCCTCCACAACTTCTAGATTATTTTCAACATTGGTGTGTGCCAGAGCACACTTATCATGAAGTGCCAAAATCCTTTTCTCTACCAATTTATCTTCAACCTCTTGTCTTGTCTTCTCACCAAGTCTGGAGGCATACTCCTTAAAGGAGTCCAATAGAAGTTTCAAATTCTCTACCAGAGTGAGAGAAGTATCCATTGATGTATTGGGGGTGGCCTCCTGCAAAGCTTTGATGGAATCATCAATAATATTTTTCCCATTATGACATGTTTCCATTATTTTTCTTCTTCTAAATGCATACAATGCATCCCCTAACACTAATTTATGAATAGGAGAAATTTTATCCAGATCCACACTGCCTTGAATCATGGGGAGTTGTAGATGTTCCAAAGGAATCACCACTTTGAACCTAATCTTCTTGGATAACAAGCCTTTCAAAACATCATCGCTGGAGGAGGATTCTCTGGGGGACCTTTGAGATTTTGCAACTTGTCTTTGATCTTCTTCATTCTTCTCGACATATTCCCCATTTTTTTCTTCTTCCTCTACATTTCATTCTTCCTTTTCTTCTTCATCTATTTTCTCTTCTTCTCCTTTTCCATCTTCCTCTTTTTCATCTTTATCTCTCTCTCCTTCATCCCTTTCATCTGCATTTTTATCCTTTTCTTCTTTAGTATGCTCTGGAGGGACAATATCATGCTTCTCATTTTGTTTCTCTATCTCTAGAAGATCATTTGTAACACCTGTATCTGGAGGGATATTTGCATGATTTTTTTTTGAAGGAATTTCTGTATCACCTGTACCAAAACGAATTTCTTCCTTAACCTCTATAGAAAATTCTTCTCCTGAATTAGGTGTAAAACTAGATGGGAGTGCATCAAATATGCAATATTTCTTAGCCATACCCCTAATGGATTCTATAGTTTCTTTTCTTATTTTCTTTATCTACTTCTTGTCCTTTTTCATCAAATTATTTACTCTTTTTTTCATCTGAAACATCTTTGAGCATACCTTCTTCAAGGTTTCCAAATCATTTGGGGTCAAAGAGGACCCAATTTCATCAAATGCCTCATTGCTTATCTTTTCTTCCAATTCAAAAGCCTCTGATCTCCTTTTCATCAGGGACTCCCACAATTTCTCAGGCACATTGGACTTAACATAGTCCTAGCTAACTTCCAAAGTAATAACATACTGAATAATAGTCATAATTAATGTTTTTCTATCCTCTCTACTTACTTGATCATAAATTTTTGATGTAGGTTGCAACATATCTTGAAAATGTATCAAGCTATTTACCAAAGCCTCTAATCTAAGAGGGGAACCAGGTCTTATCAGAGAGGATTTTTGTTCTTCCTGGTCCAGAGATACCTCTTCTGACATCTTAGCCTTCTTTAATTCTGGTTTATTGTGTACATGAGCACAAAAATCCTATTCTTCATCTTCTTCAGAGGACGATTCATAATGAAATGTTTTAGAACCAACACTTGCTTCTTGTGAAGCACCTTCACTAGAGGACATGCTTCCTCTCTTCTTTCTTACCAATTTTTCTATAGGGTCTTCCTCCCCTTCCTCTTGTTCTTTAGTGATTCTAAGGTTCTTTTCCCTTGTAGCTTTTCCATTTCTACCCCTTTTGAAAGGTTCCACCACAGGATCCTCTTTCCTTTTTCCAGATCTTGTAGTAGGTTTGGAGGGAGGTAGGCCTTTGCCTTTATCGGGAGCACTAGGTTCTACCTTTACTACTGTTGGACCAAAAGCTAGTTTTGAAGGAGGATTCCTACTAGATCTCCTTAGACTTGATGATTCTCTAGTATTCTACTCTCCCAAGGCTTTACATTACACAACCTGCTCATTAGTGAAGCCAAAATTTCTAAAAATTTCATCTACCTTCTTTCTTATCACATGCTTCTTATGCTCCAAGTGAAATTCCATAGATTTTTCTGTATAAGTTCCAATTCTAGGTTCATTGGTATCTTTAGAACTTTACAACAAAACTTGTACATAGCCTTCAGCTTCATAATTTTTAACCTCATACCCCAAAGGTTTAATCCATATAGTTTGGGGTTCAATAGATTCAATCATGCACACATCAAAGGAGACATGAAATATGCTATTATTCTTATACTTCTCAACAAATTTCTTTAGATACCTTTCTTTTTCGTTCATGTTGCTTTTGAACACAACAAAGAATGTTCTCAGAGCATTATCTTGACTCTTCAAATCACCTAAACTATGCATATAATCAAAAATTTGATGTGCAATCAATTTGGATGTGTCCCAAATCACCACATCATCTCTTCCAGAAATTCTTCTAAGAAAGTAGAACAACAAACAAAAAATCAAGGAGCCAAATTTAAATGCATATTTCTTCTCCCTGGTCATCTTTAGATTCTCAAAAAACTACTTTTGAAGAAGTTCACACAAATCATAATTAGCACCATTAGCTACCATGTCATAATCGGTGTAAATTACTATAGCAGACATTGAATTTTCTCTATTTGTGAAGTAGATCTTGTGTCTGATCATTATAGCTGCATACTTCACAACATGATTAGTAATAGGCTTCATTGCAAGAGCCCTTCTATCAAATGTAGCTCTGGTGAGTTCCATCACCACTTCATTCTTCACAGAATTCAACACCGGTAATGGTCTGATGTCACTGAGTTCGGTAACTACCTTAATCACTTCCTTAGTTATAAGATGAGGTATGTTAGTCCACAAAAACTTGTCATGCATTCTACTGAGAGTTGGTTTAACATATTTATCATCAATAGAGGAGCTGAAGTTAGGAAAGTAATTCTATCGATCCAACTTCTTCGCAACAATATTTGAATACTCAGGTTTTATCAAGAAATCATCCCTAGTGAGCTCATTCTACCAAATTCCTATCAATTTTCTATGATTATATTCCTCAGTCTTAACTTGAATGTACATCCTAGTGTCTTCAGTGGGCATGACACCATGAGGAATCAGTGAGAAGGCACCTAGAGGGTTGTCTTCGAAAACCTTCATAGAATATTTCTTATAAGATGGTCTAGGTATTTCCATCATATTTACGACTACAGGAGTTTCCATTCTTCAACAAATCGAGATCTAATGATTTCAAAAAGATGATTCACACAAACCCATAATAGCACAAAAGAGAAAAATACCTTTCCCTTCACGAAAAACCAAAACTAGGGTCTTCACAACTCACTCTCCAAATCACCTCAAGAATGCTCCAAATCGCTCTCCACTTTCTTCAAATCCACTTTATAAACCAATGATCTACCCTAATTTGCATTAAATGTGGTCGATTTCAAAAAGCTAATAAAAACCCTCTTTATTGCACAGAAAAAACCCTAATTCACTCCGTAAATGATCATGCCTGGACATTTTCTTCCGATTCCTTTTGCATAACCTTTTTTTATCCATTCCTTACAACATATCTTCATGCCAATGACTGACATGCCAAATATCTAGGGGGTTCAAACAATTTTCTATTAAATCTCCCCCTAAGACCATGCTAGGTCTAATTCTTGGAGGAATTGTTTGCACCGGATGGGGGCACAAACACATTTGATTTTTATGGATCTTCTTCATTTTTCCATATCTTGTTCATTTATTTCTTACCCTCATTCTTTTCAATTGTCTTCACTGGTTCGTTCTTCTTTACCGAATCAGATTGCTTTCCCCCTTTACTTATGTATACTCTTGAAATGTGTCCGAGTTTATTGCAGTTGTAACAAACAACATTTTTTTTATTTGTTTGACCTTAGTTAACCCTTGATCTGCATTGATTTTCTTTATGTCCAAACTTATTACATGTATAGCAGTAGCCAACAAAATATTGATTCATTCTTCCTCCACCAAACCAATTCATCATCTAAGTTCTACATTCACTAGCTCTATGTCTGATTTTCTTGCATGCAAAACATTGTCTGGAGAAGGATCTAACATATTGGTTTATTCTACTTATACACTCCATTGCCTTGTGACCAAATTTATTGCATGAAAAAAAAACACCATTGAAGATGGATACCTTTGAGCATTTGGTTGTTTGATAGGTGTTCTAGCAATGTTTCTTGGATTTCTTGTCGGCTTCCCTTTATCTTGAGTCTTTTGATTATCCACTATGTTTGGGGTCTGCACAGCCTTAGAACTTTCACCTCCTTCCATTCCCAAACCACCTTTGTCTTTAGTTGGTTTCTACCCTGCAATCAACTCATTAAGCTTGGTGGAGCTCGTCTTGAACTTATCTTCATAGATTTTTTCTTTTTCTAGATCTGCTTCTAGGTTTACCACTTCTTGTTCAAGCCTTGTGCATTCATTAGTCTTTCTTTGCACCACTATATTCATACAATCTTCAATTCTCTTCTTTTCCTCCATTTGCACCTTCAATCCGGTGATCTCTTCATTTGCTTGTTTAAATTGCTCACTCACTTCTCTATGTCTTTCTTTGAATTTCTTCAATTTCTCTTTCAATTTTCAGATGCATTCATTTGCCTCATCAAGATTTTCTTTCAAATATTTGTTTTCACTTTCAGCCTTGTCAAAATCATCAAGAGCTATCCAGGGTTCTTCTTTATCATCCATTTGTTCAATCTTCAAGATCTTCCTCAAGTTGTTAGGCTTCTTCAGAGGAACTAAGCTCTGATACCAGTTGTTGAAAACCAAAGATAATGAGAGGGGGGGGGTGAATCAATATCTTCTCAAAATTATTGAACAAACATTATCCAATTACTCTAATGCATATAATAGTAAAAATGAGCAAGAGCATTAAAAGAACATAAAATCCACAACACAAGAACACCAAAATTTTTATGTGAAAAACCCAGAATGGAAAAAACCACAGTGAGGATTAGCTCACAATATAGTATAACTAGTTATAAGATATTACAAAGGGTGGCTCACTTCCAGGACTCATTGTCCAAAATGGGAGGCTCAGTTCCTACAAAATATATAATAACAAAATGGCTTACAACCAAAATATGAACTGATAAAGTTATACCTAACAAGTGTTGATTTAGTTCCTTTGATGCTCAGTAAACTCACATACCAACAGACATATATTTTCCTTCATTCATCTTCACTTGTATATTTGTTCCTTACAATTTCAAAACTATCCAATATATATATCTAACTCATCCGCAAGCATCAATTAAGTCGGCCTAGTTAGATGCAACCCTTATTCACCGAAAAGATAGTTGTCGGCTTCAAGCATGTACAAAATATTTCCAAAAACAATTTGAGCATGTAGCACGCTACAAAAAGTTGGCATGGACCAAAGATAGGTCACAATTACATCTGCAATATAAAAATTAATCCATTACAACACCAAATATACATTAGGTTGGCTAGAGATAGACTTAATAGAAAAATGTAACAACCAAATAATGCCAACTCGTCGTACGAGCACCTGGACACATGAGATTCTAAACTTACAAGCTTCCAACATCCAAAAACCATTTCCCAAAACTACAAGCAACAATAATCATTAGTGGAGGATTGCAAACCAAAATACCAGAGGATAATACCTGCATACTGGTTTAGAATACCAGATCAAACTTGAACTTAAACTTGCAGTTGCAACTCATATAACATGGTGACATCAATGACAACACAAAAGCTGCATAATGATATGTTCTTCTTCATTCTTCCAAAAAATCGGCATACTTTTCGTTCCTTTCATGCACCTTGTCCTTCGAGGCATAGGGGCTATTTCATTCTAAGTCAAATATTCACTTGTTTCAAACTTTGAACGAAGTTTATGGCTTCGTGAACAAAAATTTGATTAAGTACTTAAAAAAAAAATGATTTAGCAGGTGTTAGCCACAAAGAACAAATTTAGGATGTAATAAATTGCAGTGATAAAATAATTCATCAACCATAAAATTGATTATTGATCTTGACTTTAAATAACCGAAGCGATGAAAACATAATGTTGCCAATGTTCACACTATCTAAGAGATATCTAGAAAAGCATCAATACTTAGGGCGCCATTCACCTTGGCATCGAATCCGAGTTGGTCCTCGAGCCCTTTCATTGCATGTGCCCCTATAATATTCTATGTTACACTACAATCCATTCGAAACTTGACCTCATCTTGGGTCCACGACACTGTTCAATAAATGCCGCATAAATTTAAGGAAAAATAAATGCATAAAAATAAGAATAAAAATTGATGCATAAATTTTCATTTGGAAAATAAAATCATTGCTTTCCTTGCCACTACTGGCTTTAGCTCCATTTTTCGGAGCTTTCCCCACCACTACTATTTTCAGCTCCTCCAAACTCTTCCCCCCGAGCATTCACTTTTCACTTCTCCATTCAGCGAGCTGCTACTAAAAATAGGGTTTCGACTAGGGCTTTTAGAGAATGTTTATCAAAATGAAATTAGGATGGGATAGGTTTTTCGTTTTTGCCTACTAAAATAGATTTTTCAAAATGGAATGGAAAATATATAATTTTTAGATCATAAATCTCCCGCTTTCAATAAATATTATTAAATATATTATAATATAATATTATATAATAATATAGTATTATATTATTATATAATATTATAATATTATAATATTAATAATATAATATAATATTATAATATAATATCATATAGTATAATATAATAATATAATATTATATTATAATATAATATAAATATAAAATTAAAAATTAATACTACAAGTTTTATTATTTTTTCTTGTGTACTCTCCATTCCCTCACCCCGCATACCCACTTCCTGCTCTGTGGTAATGCAGGAATAACTTTTAGATCATAAATCTCCTGCTTTCAATAAATATTATTAAATATATTATAATATTATATAATATTAAATATATTATTTATTTACATAATATTAATAATATAATATAAATATTATATTATACTATATTATAATATTATATAATATAATATTATATACTATAATAATATAATACAATATTATAATATAATATAATATTCAGGGAAAATTTTAGTGGCGAATCTTCACCAATTGGTGAATATTTGAAATCGGGACCTCCAAAAATGGCGAATAATACAAGTTAGAAAGGATGTTGAATCGCCAGGTTTTTACAAAGAAATAAATTTGTCTCCATTAATTCGCCAATGCATTATTTTTAAATGACTCATCATTGGAACTAATTCGCCAGTAGTTTATACTATAATTATAGATATTAATTATATTCGCCATTAATTTTATATTCCTACAATTAATTTTTGGGAAATATCACCACTAATAATAATTTACCTTTTCATTTTAGGGATATTTTAGCTTTGAATAGGTTTTTTATTTATTTCCATCGATTATCTTTTTAATCAAATGGTTGCAAGTCAATTTCATGACTTTATATGCATGTTCCTTTTAAAAAGGTTGCTGAGGCCCGATGATGTTCACTCACATCGATATTCGCTCATTGAATGAACTTTCAACCGTCCGATTTAAAAGCTAATCGATGGTAAAATTTTCAAGTTTCATTTAGTCTTACTTTTCAAGTGAGATTTTTTAAAAACACTTCATTCGTGTGTGTTTCAATAGTGTTTTTCCCCCTCGACCCCCACAAGGGGGCTCTGCCCCCTTACCCCTGCAAGGGGCGATGCCCATTGACCCCGCCGGTGGCTGCTGCCCTCGAGCCCCTACTTCAATATTATTATTTAAAGAAAAAAGGGGGGGAACTGCGTTGATGAACTATGCAAATTTTTAAATGAGAGATTCACCATTATAATTAATCATTTTAGTGATTATTCACTAGGATTAACCCCTGCGATTTTTTTTTTTACCAATTATTCATTAAGATTTGCCAAGATTTTAAATTTTTTTTAATAATGTGCATAAGATTCGCTAGGGAAAATTACTATTTTTTTCAAATAAAAGGAAAGATTCGCCAGGATTTTACACCTTCACTGAGGGGGGGTTTCTTAAAGTTATCCCTCATAATATTATATAATATAATAATATTATATTATATTAGATTATAATATAAATATAAAATTAAAAATCAACATTGCACTTTATTATTTTCTTTATTACTCTCCATTCCCTCACCCCACATACCCACACACCCACTTCTTGTTGCTCTGTGATAATGCGGGAACATTAATATTTTTTATCACTTTTCCTACTTACCCTATTTATCTCCTTCACACGCATGCGGGTGAGCAGTGCAATGGAATTTTTAATGAATTTATTATATATTATATAATACAATATTATATTATAATATAAATATAATATTATATTATAATATAAATATAATATTATATTATAATATAATATAATATATATTATATTTAATAATAAGCGAGACATTGAAATCCATTTTGAAATCTTTTAGCGGCATGAATATTATCGGGTCCACCATTTTGTTCAAGTATTATAATATATTATATAATAATATATATTTTATAATAATATATTATATTACAATATATATATTATATAAAATATCTATTATAATATATGTTATATATATTATATTATATAATATCATATTATATTATAACATAATATAATATATTGGTAATATAATATATTATAATACAACCCACTCCCTCAATTCAAAATATATATTTTAATTATCCACTTTAATATGATATTGTCTATTTTTTATTTGTGTGACTAATTATTTAGTTGTGTTTTTTACCCGATGATCAAATTAGTCACTTATGATGATGAAATTAGTCATTTGTAGTTGTGTTGCAAAAAAATGAGTAGAATTTAGCTATCTTTAGTTGTTGTGACTAAATTTTTTAGTCACGTAGTCATTTATTTGCCAAATTCTACTAGTGAGTTATTCCCCAATGGTGGTTAATTCCGAGATGTCACATTGGGTCTTCCTATCCATTCCTCGATTGTAATCAAATCTAGTATGATATGTGTCATATTTGACCTTATGTGAACTCAAATATGATTTAGGAGCTATCTTGAAATCCCTATATGTTGTGAATAACCAATGGATGTTTGATTTTGTAGAGAAGGGGGATTCGCTACTCATGAGTCTCTTTATTCTCAAGAGATTTCCAAGGGGAAAACTGCCCTAAACCACCTCAAGGAACAAAGTGAGAGTTTTAGAATTAGAAAGAGTAGGTCACAAAGGTTTTCTAGACAAACTAATGAGCTCTCAACCAAAGGACATCAGTGCGAAATATGGATGATAGTGTGACACGCTGGCATCCTAGAGGTGCACTGGCATCCCGTACGAACCAGAGAATGAGAATATCACAAAAAAAAGAAAAGCGACTTCTAACAATATAATTTCTAAGAACTTTCAAAATGTGGGAAAATAATAGAATATGATAAAACTAAAATAAAATAGAAATGATAAAGGAAGAGAAGGAAAGATAGAAACTGCTCATAGCAACCCAAATAATGAAGCCTCCAACATGTGAATATCTTCAATACCTGCATGCATAAGATCTGGAGAAAATGTTGGGGCTGTATAGGGGTTTACCTCAATCAAACCCCCATTTTGGTGTTCCCACCTCCATAGAAAGCCAAATAGATAGAGAGAAATGAACAAAGGAGTGATAAAAGAAATCCTCGTTCGAAGAAGAGAACTCATATCACAAAATGGAGATGCAATAGATGGGGGATGTGTGAGATCCCAGGATGTCGCAAGCACAAAATAAGGGAGATATAGCTTCAAGGCTTAAGGAATCCAAAGAGAGCAAGAACGGAAAAGAGGGATGCGAGAGCCAAGAGAGCTGCAAAGAGCATTACAAGAGCTTAAGAGTGTTGCAAAGAGAGTTACCAAGAGGGATTGAAAGTGTTGTAGAAGGCTATAGAAAGATATGCAAGCAAGATGGCAAGAGGAATATGGGACAATGTCCAAGATAGAAGCCAAGAAGCAGAAGAAGACCAAAATGAGTTGAAAAGACAACTTTTAGAGAGGGAAAAGAAGCTTCTCGAGCTGTTACAAGGTGCCCCGGGCCATTACCATTGACAAAATCTAGTGACAAGTGGCAAACATGCTTGGAAGCAATCGTTTAAACATTGAAGCATCATAGGAAACTAGTGCAGTGCGTAGACATCTGTGCGGTGCACTAGTGTCTAGACACATCACACTACAAAACGACAAAGATGGGAAAAGCATGAGGTTTGACACAAAGCTACTGCGCAAGGGTAGCTACTGAAAAGGGGTCCTTGAGCATCTTGAGAGGGGAAAAAGGCTGATGCGAGGGCTAAAATGAGCCTACACAAGTGCTAAGGGAGTGGACACTAAAGCTGATAGAAGAATGTATGCGAAATTGCAAGGGGTGCAATTGTACGACATTACAGATTTAATTAATGGTTTAAATTCTATGTTTCCACAAATAAAATATTAGGAATTTAAATGATTATGGTATTTATCATTAAATATTCTTTTTGTTTCGAGAAAAGGGGAAAATAGAATGAGAGTGGAAATGAAATAAACTATTTCTTAATTATACTATGAAAATTTATGTGTGATTCAATTATCCTATTTGAATTTTGATTTTTGTAAATTTAAATGAATATGCCTATATGGATTTAAGTTGTGAATTTAAATGATATATATTATTCAAGAATGAATTTAAATGTGTATTGGGATTTGGAGGAAAATGAAGGGGATTACAAATTTAGAAATGGAAAATTAATTTTATATTGTTTAATTTGAAATTGGAAAAAAGGGTAAAAAGGGAAAAGAGTATTTTATTTCAAGATGCAATGTTTTATTTTGGGAAGAAAATTGAGAGAGGAAAACCCTCTTTTGGGTGAAAAATTGATTTTTTGATTGGGGGTGCATTCGGTGGTGGAATTTGATGATGCCAATTTTGTTTGGTTAGGAATCAGTAGAGGATTTTGCTTGGCAGTCCTTGCGACCTCTCATTTGGTGTGTGTGGCGTTATCTTCATTTTAAAATTTGATTGTGTTTGAGGTATTTTTCTTATTTCAATTTTAATTTAGACAATTTCTCTCATTTAAATATTGGAATAGGATTGGGGGAGTGTAGCCACCTCCTAATGCAATTTATTTTAAAAAATTGCATGTTCTTTTTGTTATTTTGTTAAAAAAATTGGATTTTCCAAAATACGAGGTTACAATTCCCAAATTTTTAGGAATTTTGTAAAATGAATGTGTAGACACCTAAAAATGTCTGGAATATATCACACATTGAGATTTCACCTATTAACACTAGGGTAAGTTCAGAAAGATGGGGGTTCAAAAAGGGGTCTTCAGTGGCCACTTTTTTTCTGAAATCAAGAAATACTAACCTTGGATAGTAAAATGAGGATAGTTACAATTAAAATTTTAAGATGCAACAATAAAAGGGTTGTAGTGCTCAATGTCTACTTTCTAAACTACTATTTTTTTTTTGAAAATGGTAGATATTAAGGGGTTCAAAAAAGGGAGCCACATAAATTGGTGTTATTTTTGTCAAAAAAATATAACATAGTATCTGTTGTGGCTCCCTCAAAAGGTTAACTTTTTTTTGTATTTTTAAAACCACTTTGGTGAGAAATTATCTAACATCATATAGTTTATGCCCAATTCTTTTAGTAATTTTTTAATGAATATAGATTTTTTACGAATTTTCAAAGTGGACACATATTGAAAAATAAAAATTTGGCTATGCTACCTCTATAAATTTTTGGAAACTAATAAAAAATCATTTGTTTGAATATGTGTAGAATGGAGTCTAGTTTATAAAAATGTAATTTATTTGAAATTTCAATGAGCGATTAAAAAATAAAGTAAAAAATACCAAACATTGGTTTTTGACAAAAAACAGACACACAAACAAAAGAAATTAAAGATGAAATCCTTAGTCAAAATGTGAAAAAAATTACATTGTTAAATAGCTAAGAGAGAGCCTAACATTACCTAGATGTTTGATTTACTCGACCTTGAAACACATGTAAACCTGATGGTTAGCACAAACAAGATTATGTGAAATTTTGTAGAATATGTAAAAGCATGCCTTTGGACATTGGGGAGGCACTCCAAGACTTTCGGTTGGAAATCCAATGAAAATCCAAGGGTGATCCCACAATACTAGTTTACGATTTTTGGCCAAATTGGACACTGAACTGCTTTTTTTTAACTAAATCTTCACTTTCAGGCACCTATAGCGGCTAAACTGTGAGGAATTTGAAGATGATGCAAACTAGTGATTTGTAACATTTTGTTTGTAGATTCTAAATATATTTTTTTCAAAATTTTTGGAATAAAATTGCACTTCTTTTTCCATCTCCTTCAAAAACTAGTTTTTTTCAGTAAACACCATTTTAAGGAGTGGCACTCACCGTATAACACATAACTATTGTTCAACAAAAAACTTCCAAAGCCTTTGCAGTTTTATATTTACCTTTGCGGTTGCGCCTTAATTTACAAATGCTCGCTGCCCTTGGAGTGCTCCACGTGGCTTCCTCACAAAGCTTTTCACTTTTCTTTCACTTCGCTTTTCGACAGTCTTTGTCTACGTGCTGCGTGGCTCTCTTTGGCTGCTTTCTGAGCTAGGCCCGCCTTGTAATTTCTTTTGCTCGGAGTGCTCCACATGGTTCCCTCTCGAGGCTTCCTGCTGGGCATCTTTTTGACTTTCTACCGGGCTCCATTTGGGCGACACGTGGTGATTGTTTCTACGCAAGTTACCTTGGAATTGTTGTTGTGCCTGTTATACTCGCCTGTTGCCGCGTTTTCTCTTGTGGCGCCACGTGTTCGATCCTGCTACTACTTGGTTTTCCGTTTCCTGTTGTGGCTTTACTGGTGTGTTCCTGAATGATCGATAATTGTTGTGGCGGCTCAAGGTGATCTGTACCATCCATCCTTGCTCTCGGTTTTCCTTCTCTTGGTGAGTTTCAGGTGGTGGACTGGCCAATAAATACAGCCATGTTTCTTTTATTTAGGTTGTTGATTAAGTTTTGTAAAAAACTCCCGAGCACTAGGAAGAAAGCCTTTTGTAATAGTTTCATTTAATTCGAAGACTTCGGACCGTGCCAAATAAATTCGGCCTTTCTGTTTTCAAGAATTTGTTATAACTATTGGTCTGTGTTGTTATCTTCTTTTCGTATGAATGACTGTTCTTCAATTTTCTGTAACCTTTCATAGCTCAAAGAATACAAATCATGTTCCTTCGACTCCTCTGTGTTAGATAAAGTTATGCTTGATTATATTATGCAAATTAAAGGGTATTTTTACGTGATAAATGCTTTTGAGAAAAATAACTTAATTAATAACATTTGGTGGTTCGGGCCTTTGCATTTTGCACTGTGCTCTATTGAGATTCGTTTATGATCTTGGTGCATCGCCTGTAGTGTAGTTTTTACATTCTCACTATCTTTCTAACCATTTTCTCCCCACTGAACGAAGAGCCGAATTTGATAAAATCTCGGATGTCACTTAGCTAGTGCACAACGTCCCCCAATAGCTAAGTTTTCCATAAGACTGCTGCTACATGCAAAATTCTGCATCAACAATTCTTTTTCTGGCACGCCTAGTGGGACTACAAACTAGCACGTTTGCCTGATTTTTATAAGTGTGTATGAGCCATCGACCTGTAATTAGGTCGCAGACTGTAAGAGTCCCTAGCCAGCTCATACCACCTTTAGTTTCTATGCACCCAAGAGGTCCTCGAGGTATCCCTTCACCTCCTCCATCTCCTCCTACTCCACCATCACCTGCTTCACTTGTACCTATGGCTGCTAGAAATTATGTAGCCTAGGACTCCGATAGTCCATTAGTCGCACCTGTGCCTCCTGCAGTATGGGCCCCCATCCCTACTTCTACTCTAAAAGCTATCCCTAAATATTTTGGGGATGAATTAAAGACACCAACGGAGCATTTGCAAGATGTAGCAAACACATGTCTGGTACATGGCGTATCAAATGAAAATGTAGCCCTCAGATTGTTGGCCGCCTCCTTCTGAGGAAAGGCACTAAACTGGTACAGGACTTTACAAGCTAGTACTATTGCTACTTGGGACCAGCTCGGAACCCCATTTTACGAGATTTTTTGAATGTTGGTGACAAATCTTCGCTATACCATCAACTGGCAAACATAAAGTGAGCTCCTCATGAAGCTCTGCCTGATTTCAATGCGAGGTTCCATTCGACTTGGTAGAGAGTGCCTGTTGGCAGCCGACCACCTCCGGATCTAGCGTTCATGTTCTACCTAAAGTCGATCAATGCCGATATCTCCATGATGTTACAAGCTTTGGGTGGAGAAACTCTTCCTGATGCTTATGCCTTGGCTGTCGCAATAGAAAATAATCTGATCGCTGCAGGAAAGTTAGCACTGAGACCCATCATGCCATTGTTTCCCGAGTGCAACGCTGCAAAAGTTGAAGTTCCTTCCACCAGCGCACCTACGGCTCCTCCCTAATCTATGTATGTCTATCTCAGAAGTGTTCTAAGCATGGCCCCAATGGCAACTCTTGTGGTAGCTCCTGTGCCTAATCCCATGGCTCCTGAGATGAACGAGATGAGAGAAAAAATGCGGGCCATGAATAATGAGTTGACCACTTTGAAGCGACAATAATATAGCTAACAAAAGTCGGCATACCAGAGTTACCAAGGTAGAAAAACTCCATACCAATCAAATCAGTGGCAGGATAGGTCACGTGGGAATACCTCAGCTCAACCAAGTAACCAAATGGTTTTGGTAAACCTGCTGATGCAGACTGTTCATCCTAGTTTGAATAAAGAGCTGGTGGCGGGACAAAAAAATTTAGCCGAAGATGCCAACTCATGGTGTTTTCCTTGCAATGATGCACATATGCCACGAAATTGTCCGCGAGGAAATTTGCAATAACAAATCATGGATCAAAGTAGTTAGGGCAGCGCATCCGTTTATAGCAATCCACCATATGCCTCTCAACAAATGGACAATGTAGTCCTCGCTGCTCAAATGCAGGGGATGTCCATCCAGCAAGAGTTAGACATTGTTCTGGACCAAGCGATCTTTTCTTGGATGGAAGGAGAAAAGTCAGCGTTTTCAAATGAAATCCCTATAGATAAAGTACCCCAAGTGCAATCTGACTACAATACGCGTTCTAAGCATAGATTCACCAAATATTTCTCAGCCTTGCCTACTAATACGTCATCATAGCCAATGCCTAGCCCATCGACAAGCCTATTGCCAATCCCACCATATTCAGAAGCGGCTATTCCTAGCTCTCTGAATCTAGTTCCTCCGAAGGCAAAGGCTCCTACAATCACCCTTGTTATTTCCAAATAGCCAGACACACCGACCGTCAGGCCTATACCGACTGTCAAACCTAAAGAGCAAGCAATCGCGACTCACTAGTCAAAAGCACAATTCAACGTGGTGGAACAACTGAAGAAGTCATCTTCCAACGCTTCTCTGTGGGACGTCCTGGCTATTCTGGAGCAGAAGGTACTATTCCAAAAAGATTTTTCAGGAGAAGAGGATGCGAAGGTGCCTTCCCCATCTAGTGAAGAGAATGTATCCAAGCCGGACTTGGATAAAGTGCTGAAAAATCAACTCGAGGAAAACCTCGAGCTCGGAAAAGAAAGTAAGCCTAAACCTAAACCTTTCTTTCTAACACTCATCATTGGCAATAAGTTGCTACATAATTGTATGATCGACTCTGGTGCTAGCACCACTGTCATGCCAAAGCAAGTAGCTGATGCTTTGGGTTTAAAGTATGAGCCTCTGAATAAATGAGTCATGCAGTTAGATGGAAATAAGGTGGATACCATTGGAGCAATCAAGGGATTGCCTATGAATTTGTCTGCCTACCCTAGGATCATTGTAAATTAGGATACCGTACTCATTGATATCCCTCCTCTATTCGAGATTTGTTTGTCTCAATAGTTCACAGCAAACATCAGAGGATATCTAGCATTAGACTAGTCACATCTAATTCCGAGGACCAAGCACGGGGCTAAGATGAAACTATTATTAGAAACTTTGCATTCTGAACATGTTGTTGATGAGGCCTTGCTCAAATTTGAAGCAACACATTATCTCAATCACCCAGGAAGAAAGGTTCAATGTGGAATTTATTGAAGAAGAGGAGGCTACTAGCTCTCAGATAGAAGACAAAGAAAATTTATTTCAAAGAATTTATTGATACAGACCCTTTCGGGAATTACCATGCAACTGGCCTCGAAACCTATGTTATAGATGAAGAGGGGGAGATCATGTCCAAAGTTACTACAGAACCTGAAGGTGAAGAATCTTCAGAAATATGGACTTTATACTTTGATGGAGCTAGATGTAGAGTAGGAGTTGGAGCGGGGATTTGTTTGATATCCCCGTCCGACGAAAAGACTTTGAGGTCTTACCGCTTCCAGTTTGCGCATTCGAACAATGAAGCTGAATATGAAGGTCTTGTCCATGGTTTAAGCTTTGTGGAACAAATGGGTGCAAAGCAGATAAGTGTCTTTGGAGATTCGGAGCTAGTGGTCAACCAAATGCATAGAACTTCTACTACAAAGAATATCTATATGTGATCCTATCGACATAGGGTCTGGGATCTGATTGACAACTTTGAGGCATTCAATATTCAGGCTATTCTAAGGGAGATGAATTCCAAAGCCGATAAAATGGCAACTATCGGGGCTCAGTTCAAGCTAGCCTCTAAATTATTGAGGAATAAACATGCGGTGAAGGTAATTGTAAGACCCGTTGTCCCATATAACAATCAAGATTGGTAGGTGTTTGATAGCAATACTCATATTGCATCATTCCTCCAGTCATCTAGAGAATTCGCCGATCAGCTACAACTGAAGATCGCCGAAGCTTATGGAGATCAAATCATCCAACTGAAATCCAACAAGCTTTTGAGGGGCCTAGTCACCCTGGAAAGCGTGTTCGATTTTGATGATGCAACGAGAGACAAAAGGAAGCTCGTGGCCGAAAAAGGTGATTACACCGATTTGCATATTGAGGAAGATATGAAGCTCAAAGTTGGGAAAGAAGTGTCACAAAAGAATAAAGACGGACTAAGACACTTCTGTGAGGAATACCCAAGTGTAGTTGCTTGGTCATATGATGATCTTAAAGGATACGATCCCAAAATCATCGAGCATACAATTGAGCTGTCGGAAGGGGCGAAACCAATCCATCAAAGGAAGAGACCCGTGAACCCAAAGATAGAGTGTCTCATGTCATAGGAGCTAAATAAGTTGATCGCATCCCGAATAGTGTTCCTAATCAAACACAGCACTTGGGTGTTAAACCTGGTGCCATTGTGAAAGAAAAATGGGGATATACGCCTGTGCGTAAACTTTCGAGATTTAAATAGAGCATCCTTAAAGGATCATTACCCCCTACCTTCAATGGAGGTAATTTTGCAAACTATTGTTGGCTTTGAAATATTTTCAATATTGGATGGTTTTTCGGGCTACAACCAGATTCGAGTAAAAGAGGAGGACCAACACAAGACAACATTCACCACGAAGTGGGGAACTTATGCATATGCTAAAATCCCTTTTGGGATCTCAAATGCTGGAGCCACTTTTCAGAGGGCTATAAATATTGCCTTTAAGGATTTTATCCACAAGATTATACTCATTTACCTAGATGATTTGATAGTATTTTCAAAATTTGCTGATGATCACTTTGATCATTTGGAGCTTGTTTTCCATAAGTGTCAGGAATTCGGGATTTCATTAAACCCGAAGAAATGTGTGTTCGGAGTTCCCCAGGGGAAGCTATTGGGATTCGTTGTCTCTAAGGAAGACATTGCTACTGACCTAGAAAGAGTTGATGCAATCTAGGAACTTCCGTTACCTGTCAACAAGAAGGGTGTGCAATCTTTCCTGGGTAAGGTCAAATTTATTAGCCGATTCATTGGAGATTTTTCAGGTATTGTTTGTCCTATTACCTTAATGCTCAAGAAGGATCAGATTTTCAAATGGACGGTGGAAGCCAAAAAAGCTTTCGAGCTTATAAAGGAGGCTATTTCCTCTGCTCCTGTATTGGTAAACCCCGACCTATCAAAATATTTTATTATGTATGTTTTTTGTGGCAGCAATAGTATTTCCATGGTGCTTATGCAAAAGAATGATGAAGAGAAAAGGGAGTCCCCTATTTCTTTCTATTCACGAACTTTGAAAGAGTACGAAGTAAAGTACAACTTTGTAGAAAAGCAGGCCTTTGCCGTTGTTAAAGGGCTTAAGAAGTTCCAACATTTAATATCATACAATAAGGTGATTGTTTGTGTGACACATCCTAGGGTGTGAGAGTACATTATGGAGGGGGAAATCACTGAAAAAAGAGCCAATTGGATCACCAAGATCCTAGAATATGATATTGAAGTCAGAACTTTCAAGACTGTCAAAGGAAAGGGACTATGCGAATATCTTGCTGAAAATAGTGAACCAGTGGCAGAGTTTGAAGTTCCGAAATCTGTGTTAATAAATGAAGAGAGTTCTCAGAGAAAATGGCTTGATGATAGAATAAATTTCATGCAGATGGGAAGGTATCCAATCGATCTCCCATCTTTTAAAAGATGTTTCTATCGCCTATAGAATAGAAATTATGTTCTCTTAGAGGGTGTCCTGTTTAAGAGAAATTTTAACGACGTCTTGCTAAGATGTGTGAATGAGGAGCAAGCCAAGAAGATATTAGATCAATACCATAATAGCCCAGTCAGAGGACTTTTTCTGCAAGAAACACGACAATTAAAATTATATGTGTTGATTATTTTTGGCCAACACTTTTTAATGATGCATTTTCATTAATTAAGTCTTGTAAGGAATGTCAGTTCCATGTCGGGAATAGACATAATGCTGCTATGCCTTTAAGGCCAATAGTGGTAGAAGAACCTTTTGCTCAATGGGGTTTAGACTTCATTAGGATGATTAACCCTTTCTCTTCAGCTGGACATAGATGGATATTAACAGCAACCGACTGCTTTACCAGGTGGGTAGAGGCCGTGCCATTAAAAAATGCAACAAAAATAAAGATTGTTAATTTCCTTGAAGAGCTGGTGGCTAGATTTGACCCACCTAAAACAATCATCTTTGATAATGTTAAGGCTTTTCTCGACTCAGAGATGAGCCAGTTCGCACTAAAGTATGAAGTATTCCTAAAGATCTCCTCTAACTATTATCCCTAGGGGAATGGCCTCGTAGAGTCTACTAACAAAAACCTCGTAAGGTTAATAAGGAAAATAGGCTCAAAACACCAGAAAGAGTGGCATAGGAACCTCCGAAAAACGCTGTGGGCAGATTGAATCATGCCTAAGTAGATATTGAAGACATCTCCTTATGAGATGGTCTATGGGAAGGAGGCATTTCTTCCTATTACCATAGAAATTCCTGCTCTGCAGTTGCTTAAATCCTTGGAAATTGAACAAAATAGAGCAATGGAGGTGAGGTTTTCTGAGTTACTTGAGGTGCAAGAGAAAAGAGAGCATGCCTTGGAAGCGATGAACAACCACCAGCAGGTGGTAAAGAAATGGTTCGACAAAAAGGCTTCAGATCAAGGGTTACAATGCAGAGATTTGGTTCTTAAATTTAATGAGCGTGGAGCAAAGCCCAGACAACACGGAAAATTTGACAGTCTCTGGGAAGGGCCATTCAAAATTGCCCAATGTAAACAGTTCAACTCTTTCGAGTTGGAAAATATGGAAGGTAACGCCCTGAGTATTCCAGTCAATGGAATACATCTTAAATTTTTTTATTAATCCTGCCTGTATTAAGGACGTGTAGATTATAAATATGTAATTAAGTTTTCCTGCTTTAAGTTTTGGATCTTCTTAGTGCAAGAAATGAAATGAAATAACAACAATAGTGCTAAATAGAAAATATTGTAAATGGGCTAAGATTTCTGAAAAAGATATATATTATATTCATAGAGCCAAAGATTTACATTATATTTGGGGGGTGGGGGGGAAGAGGCCTGGTATCAATATTTACATATGACCGCTATAGAGAGGAGTGTGTAAGGAGAAAAACAAAAATTGGGATCATCTTCGTTCTCAAGTCATCAGTGGGAAGGACCAAAAATCATGGCAGCAGGCGGCATGAGATCGAGAAATACCATTCTTTCAAAATATTCGTACCACTAAAGATTTTGGAATGGTTCAATGTAGTGCACACACATAAGGAAGTAGCAGCCGACGCGGACCTTGGTGTGATGCTCCTCATGAGTCTCCAGCTCAAACTCAAAAAAGAAAGGCCTGGTTGGAATAATGCCTCTATGCAGTTGCTGCAGGCGAATGCTGTGGACCGAGGGAATCCCATGATCAAATTGAGCTACGCGCACAATCTGATCCAAGCCTCCGAGGTAGCACCGAGGGAAGATCTGCTTTGTCAGCTTTAAGATTTTGCGTTTGGAAACACTAATGTCCAGTAGGGAGGTGACAAAGTGGGAACAAATGCTAGTATTCACCTAGTACTGCTCCTCATACTCCACGTAGTCTTTCCTAAGGACCCACTTGATTGCCTTCACATACAACAGGTTCTTCACACCTATCATGTGCTTTAAGCGCCTGCATCTAATTTTGCCTAGAAAGGCAGCTTGAGTCTTCTTGTAGACAAGCCTTACTGGCATTTCCATGCAGTTTGCTTTGGGCTAGAGGACGAAATTGCTAAAGCAAGAAGAGCTTACTAAGCTAGGGAGGCTAGAATATTTTGTAATTTTCAATGCTGCAAAAGGGGTCTTATTTATAGACTGGCTAAGGTTCGCTAGTCGAGGAAAGCCATAACTATGATTGAGCCAAAGTGTGTTGTAGCATGCAAGGTGATGGGAATATGCAGGTACAATTTACAACTTGCTCTATTGAGTTGCCACATTCATTAGAGATAGGCCAAGTGTCAACACAAAGGGCTTCCGTCCTATCCCAATCAAGGAAAAATTGTTTGGAAAGGGTGTTGGGCGACATGCCCAGGTACGATCAATGGAATCAATAAATGCATAAAGCCTGCAAAAATATTTTTGCAAGGTTGCCTTGGTTTATCTTTCAAAGAGAAGTCAAGCTCCATCACACGTGAGAGGCTGTCTCTTAAATGTTGGAGCAATTTGGTTGGTTGGCGATTTTTTTTCACATATGAAAAGCAAGCGATGCATAATGACAACTTGGTATGAGTGGCTGGCACGTACCCTTTTCGACCACTTTTCTCGAAAATCAAAAAGGCAAGTTATGGCATGCAGAGAGCATATTTCTTACAAAAAGTTACCAACAATTAAATAACTAAGGCATTCGTAAGAAGAAAGAAATTTTCAGAAAAGCTAAGCCGTTTGCCAAAGGTTTGCAGAAAAGTTCTTGTGAATATCAAAAATGGCTGAAATTACAAAAAACCCATCATAGATCTTGGCCCCAACAACTATAATCGAGCAAATGAAGAGGGCACCCTGCGTGTAGCTCTATGACTAGGAGTCTTATGCCACTCCAGGCATACCCACAAAGCCTTGTTAGCCTTTCACTCATCCGGTGGACCAAAGGTTATTGAATGCAATCCCTCACAGGGATCAGACAGTGGTTGTGGAGGATTGGGATAATGTCTTTGATACAGAGTTATCTCACAATACTAAGAACCATAGGGAGGCCACGTGTGAAAAAATGAATCATGTAGTAGACCAATTTAACAAGCGTCTATGGTTCTATGGGCTTTCATAGTACATGTTTCCTTTGGTACACCCTTGCCCATAAATTGTGGCAGCGTGCATGACACATTTTGACCTAGACACTGGGGTAATGAATGACAAATATTTCAGGGTAGTCATTAGCCTTGAAGCTATTCAAGATATATTGTGCATCCCGCTTCCCTTGACCCACGAGGTTGATATTTTTGAAGTGAAAAGAATGTAGTAAAAGTGGGGAGAACTCCAAATGGGGCCACAGTTTTATCGCTCCAAGATCAATCAGCCAATGAGTAGTTCAATGCCACCCAAATTCCATTTCAATTTAAAGGCTTTGAAAGGTGGGTCTCCCTCTACCACTTCTATGCTGGCGTTGGTGTGTGGTTTAGATTCGGACAAGCATGTTCTTGAGTTTCAAATGTTCCTCAACTTTATGTTGAAGAGGAATCATGAGGCTCCACTCCTAGATTTTGCAAGAGCTGTCAGTGATGAAATTTGGCAGCATCTGCAGGAATTTGGGGTCAGCTCTAAGTTCAGGTATTCGTCTTTCCTAGCTTACTTGATTTTGCACCAGAACCTAGATTACTTTTCAGCATGCGTGTCTCTGTCTATTTTTGATGAGGGTGGCCTAAGGAAACCGGTTTCGACATGGAACCCTGTCATATCAAATTTTTTTGATTATTATGCATTTTCAGATTGATTCATAGCCCCAACTTTAAGGGCTTTGGATAGAGTTGGCATCAATATGACCGAACGCATATCGCCCCGATAGAGGTCCTGGTTGGGGAAGCTGGTTCCGCCCTATGACTGGTTCTTTGGCATGGATTTCACCATACTCCGCATACCAGGTTTCGTCTGGGAGCCTTTCTGACTTCCCCATTTACTTTTCGATAGAGTGTTGACCCTAGAGGCAATGAGGTAGCTATGTACCCTTGACGATGATTACTGGGGGGGAAAACACTTAACCTCCTATTTGCTGCTGCTGATCATGTTTGGATCCGTGTCACTGATTAAGAAGAGGACTTTAAAGATTGATACCTTAGTGATTCTACTTTCAAAGTTGGGTCACCACGGGTTGGTACTGATAGAAGATGCTTGACATTACAATCTCGACAATAATTTATCAGGGGTCGGCATCAAAATCCCTCATTCGCCTCGACCATTCTGGGACCTTCAAAGGAATGTCAAGGAAGGGAATTTAAGTAGATATATAGGCCTTGAGTATTTTCCTATAGTGGATGATTGACTCCCATGGTTGAATTTTTATCACATCATGGGGAAGGCCAACCCAAAGTAGAAGATCAACTCCTCCTTGATCACCCAATTGAGTAAGCTCGGTTGGATGTCCAAGAAGATTCAAGCCTTCTAGGTATACCAACAAGAGACTTTGACAACTGGAAAGCTTCATGACGAGGTAGCCCTTGATGAAAGATTTGTTGATATCTGGGAAAATGAACATCCAGACATTGAGAGGTCTTCGAACCGCTCAACATCCGTACAACCCTACATAAAAGAAGAGGTTGACGGGGAATCTGAGGAGGAGGTAACTAAGAATCCCCCTGCCATTACCAAGAGTCCTATGCATGAGAAGGCTATTGGTAAGCAACCTGCACAGGAGGAAGAGCTGCGCACACAAACATTAGATCCAACCATCTCTTCTAAATCAACATGAAATCGGGTGAGGACTACCAGTAGACGGAGGCAGGTCATTCTTGGCCTTGATGATCCTCTTGAGGAAAAGTGATAATGAATCGGAGAAGCTGGTGGGGAGGAAGAGCAGTTGATGGAAGAAGTGATCAAAATGTCTACAGCTCCGCATGAGCCTCAGGTAACTTTTCCTCCCTTCTCTCTCTTCCATGTCTCTGGTTTCTTCTTCATCAGCCCTTACTTTTTCATCTGTGCCAGTTCTCTCTACCACTGGATTTCCCGGGCAGTCCAATCTTGCCCCTCTTGGTTTCCCACCTTTATCCTTCGCTTTCCATCCCCTTCCTGGAATGCAATTTGGTGTAAGTACTGGGCTTGTGGGCCAACAATTTTTATCTCCGAGGCCCAGCCCTGTGGTTGGCGCATCTCCTTTTTTCCCTTACACCTCGTTTCCATCTCCTCCGAGTGGCCAATTTATTTCACCATTCTCCCTAAATATTATAACATGACCCAGCAAGACTTCTGATGTGTCGAGTACATTGTCTTTCCCGCTGACCGTCCCTTAGGAGTATCCTTTTGCTAGTGGCCTGGGTATCCCAGTCTAGGAATATTTCTCATAGGTTGATGCAAATAAGAGCACCCGTTCCAACCAAATCAATAAAAGAAGGCAGAAAGACGCAACCAAGTAGGCAGAGCCCCACTTGCAAACCATATTCAATGAAAGTCAAAATTCCTTGATGTTTGCAAAAATCACTCCCAATGTGATTAAATCGGTAGGTGAAATGCTGTCGAGTGATTATTCTGTGAATGCTGTCAAGTTAGACTTGTAGCAGGCCTGCTTGCGAGATAAAGTTGAGCTGATGGAGGAGACCCAAAAATAAGTGACCACTGATTTTCTCAAGCTCATCTGGCAGGCGAAGAAGAAGGATGACTAGATAGTGGAGCTCAAAGGCAAAGTCAACATCTAGGTAAACAAGTTTAAAGCATAGGAGCACGAAATAAAACAACTTGAGAAGGAGAGGAGTTCCTTCAAAAGTCGAATAAAAGAGCTAAAAAATTTGAGCGCAGAGATCGTTCTGACTCTCCAGCAGGAGGTTGAGTTGAGCTGAGTAAGTGAAGAAAAACTCCACACTAAGTCTGATCTACTAACTGAGGGAATGAAGCAGCTTCGACAGAACACCACTACCGAAATTACTAAAATGAGTGCCAATCTGGAATTGGAAGTTCAAAAAACTAAGAAGGCCGAATTGGCCCTGGCAGAAAAGGAAAATGAATTTTTCACTCTGAGAGAGCAGATGTCTGCATTAGACAGAAACTTGTCAGAGCTAAAGGCAAGTTTGAGTAGCAGAGAGGCAGAATTGGCTACCCTAAGGACCCAACCCCTTGCACCCTGGATGAGCTCGTTGGAAATTGCCAAGAAATTGTATGCATCATACTGGGACAAGGTGAAGGCATTGTGCCTTACTCTTCAGCCCACCTTGAAATTTATGGTGCAAGCGCTAGCCTTTGCAGAACAGTGAGTGAATCGATACAGCAGGTTCAGGAGTTAACTTTTGACAAGGTTCTAGAGGCTAGAATTTTATTGGGCAAGTTGTATACAACTTCTGATGAAGCATTGAGCAGTGTGGGCATCAATGACCAAATGATGACGGCTATGGGCGTAAGTATCCTCATCTCCATGCACGAGGCCATTCAATAGGTAGCAGAATGCAGAGCTCAATTAAACCAGGTTACAAGCGACATGCGAGCAAAGTTATCCCATTTGACTTAGCACAGTCTTCCTTCGCCCTTCATTGCGGATCAGGCGGTAGTGGGTGTGGAACATATTGTTGCTATGATTGAAGAAAAGAAGTAGGATCTTTTTGTATTCTTGAATTTTGATCAATCTCTGACCGTCGAGGAAACTGAGGGAATCGTGCATCAGCTAGCACAACTCTTCTTCCAATTGGAATTGGAAACAAAAGTTTCAGGCAGATTTCCCTTCAAGGAAATTATCGATCTCAGGTTGGCTCATGAACATCTGTGAGCTCTCACTATCGAATGAGGTCTGGTCTAGTTTGCAGGCCACCCTCTCAAGGTTGTGAGCAGTTGGGATGTTGAACCAAAGTTTCTGGGGTTCTCCATTCCACGAACGAAATTCCCCTATGAGTTGCCAAACTGTTCAACAAAAAACTGCCAAAACCTTTGCGGTTTTATATTTACCTTTGTGGTTGCGCCTTAATTTACAAATGCTCACTACCCTCGAAGTGCTCCATGTGGCTTCCTCACAAAGCTTTTCACTTTTCTTTCGCTTTTCTTTTCGACAGTCTCTGTTTGCATGCTGCATGGCTCTCTCTGGCTGCTTTCTGAGCTGGGCCCACCTTGTACTTTATTTTGCTTGGAGTGCTCCATGTGGCTCCCTCTCGAGGCTTTTTGTAGGCATCTTTTTGACTTTCTGCTGGACTCCATCTGGGCAACATGTAGCGATTGCTTATGTGCCTATTATAGTCGCCTGCTATCGTGTTTTTTCCTGTGGCACCATGTGTTCATTCTTGCTGCTACTTGGTTTTCCGTTTCCTGTCATGGCTTTGCTGGCATGTTCCCGAATGATAGATAATTGTTGTGGCGGCTCGAGGTGATCTGTACCGTCCATCCTTGCTCTCAATTTTCCTTCTCTTGGTGCATTTCAGGCGGTGGACTGGCCAATAAATACGGCCATGTTTCTTTTATGTAGGTTGTTGATTAAGTTTTGCAAAAAAATCCTGAGTACTGGGAAGAAATCCTTTTTTAATAGTTTTATTTAATTTGAAGACTTCAGACTGTGCCAAATAAATTTGGCCTTTCTATTTTCAAGCATTTGTTAGAACTATTGGTCTATGTTGTTATTTTCTTTTCGTATGAATGCCTGTTCTTCAGTTTTCTGTAACCTTTCATAGCTTAAAGAATACAGATCATGTTCCTTTGACTCCTCTATGTCAAACAAAGTTATACTTGATTATATTATGTAAATTAAAGGGTATTTTTACGTGATAAATGCTTTTAAAAAAAATAGCTTAATTAACAACATTTTGGTGGTTCAGGCCTTTGCATTTTGCATTGTGCTCTGTTGAAATTTGTTTATGATCTTAGCACATCGCCTGTAGTGTAGTTTTTACATTCTCGTTATCTTTCTAACCTTTTTCTCCCCCCTGAATGAATATCTGGCTTCGATAAAATCCCGGAGGTCACTTAGCTAGCGCACAACGTCCCCCAATAGCTAAGTTTCCCATAAGACTGCTGCTACATGCAAAATTCTGCATCAACAACTATTTTTTCATGAAGGATAAATTTTTTTTTTTTTTGAATTTGGATTTGTAAATAAGATATATAGTGATTCCAATTGGTTTCATAGTGTTTTATTGAATATTTTTTCCTTAATCAAGTTTCAAAGTCAAACCAATTTTCAGACATAGGCAGATTGTATAACACAATTTTTTTGTATGTATCAATTTTTTAAATTTTTTTTTGGATCAAGGACTTCAATATCTGGTACACTCATATTTTTCAAAAAAATAAAATTATAATCTGCTATTTTTTCACATGTGCAAAACATAGAGCTTGATTTTCGGTGAAAAACTTACATTCACAAGAAATAAAAAATAAATATAATAATAAAATTAAATTTATTTAAAATTATACTTTTTGGGAAGCTTATAATAAGAATACATACTTACAAAAAATAAATTTTAAATTAATTCATTTGATCCCCCAAAAGGTAAATCAAAAGTGATTTTTTATCAGCATTTTGATAGGTGTAAAGGAGACTTCGTTATAGGTATGATTTAAAACTAGCGGGGTTCTATCCAAGGGGGTTTGATCTAAGGTGTTTTGATCAAACCCTCTTCAATTGGAAACCTTCAAATAAAACTTTTTAAGGCTGAAATCATTATATTTTCTAAAAATATATGATTTCAGCAAAAATCAGAATCTCCTAAAAATTGTAAACCAACATTGTGGAATCACCCCCAAGCCAAAGTCTTGGGGATTCCCAAAGAAAGAAATAATGTGAATATGTTATAACATGCTCATATTATTTGAATGCATTGAAAAACCACAAGCGTATTATAACATGCTTGCATTTTGGTCTACACTAAAAAAAATTCTTCTCTTTTTTTTCTTTTTTCTTGTTATCTTTTAGGGAAACTATATACATGAGATGAAAATTTACATATGGAAATTCACTTTCTTATGCTTTAAGTTATATTTCATGTATATATTTTCAAGATGTTTGAGAGTGGTTTCAAATCTCTAGGAGTTATAATGCAAATTCCAATTTTTGGAAGATCTTATAATTTTTTAGACTTAGTCAAATTTTAATGATTAGCATATCAAATTTCATTAATTAGAAGGTCAAATTTTAGTAATTATCAAGTTGTATAATTTTTCTGTCTCTCTCTCTCTCTATCTGACTCATTATTTATCCCTTACACTCTAAAGCTCTCTCTCACTATCGCCATCCCTTTATTTGACTCTATCTCCCTTGAGCTCAAGAACTACCTCTCTACCTATCGATCCTTCTCTCTCTCTATCCTTCCCCATCTAATTCTCTCTATCTCACTTCTCTCCCCCCTCTGTCCCTCCCTCCTTCCCTCTCTACATCTCCCTACCTCCTCTCTCTCTCTCTCTCTCTACTTCTCTCTATCTCCCCTCTCCCTCTCTCTACCTACCTCTCCCTCCATCACTCACTACCACTCTCTCTATTTCTCTATATCTCACCTCTCTCTCACCTCCTTCTCTCTTCCTCCATACTTCTTCCTCCCTCTCTTCTTCCATATCTAATATCTAGCTCCCAATCCCTCTCTCTACCTAGCTCTCCATCCATAACACCCTACCACTCTCTCTCTAAACCTCTCTATCTCACCTCTATCTCCCTCCCTAACTCTCCCTCCCTCATTCTATCTACTTCTCTCTATCTATCCTCTCTCTACCTACCTCTCCCTCCATCACTCTCTCTCTTTTTCTCTCTATTTCACCTCTCTCCCTCCCTACCTCTCCCTCTCTCTCTACTTATCTATATCTCCCCTTTGCCTTTCTACCTACCTATCCATCCATCACTACCTACCACTCTCTCTATTGCTCTCTATCTGACCTCTGTCTCACCTCCCACTCTCTCCCTCCATACCTCTCCCTCTTCTTCCCTCTCTACCTACCTCTCCATCCATCACTCCCTACCACTCTCTCTACAACTCTCTATCTCACCTCTCTCCCTCCCTACCTCATTCCCTCTCTACTTCTCTCTATCCCTTTTTACCTCTCCCCTCTCCCTCTCTCTATCTGCCTCTCCCTCCATCACTCTCTCTCTATCTCACCTATGTCTCCCTCTCTACCTCTTCCCTTATCTACTCTCTCTATCTCTCTCTCCTCCCTATCTCACCATTCTCTTTCCGTCTCTCTCACCCTCTCTTTATATCTCTCTCTCTCTCTCTCTCCTTATCTTTATCTCACCTATCCATCTTTACCTCTCCCTTCCTCCCCTATCTCTCCCACCGTCCCTCATTCCCTCTATCTCTATCTCTATCTCACCTATCCCTCTCTACGTGCCTCTCCCTCCATCACTTCCTACCACACTCTCTCTATTTCTTTCTATCTCACTCTCTCTCACCCCCTCTCTCCTTCCTTATCTACTCTCTATCTCTCCTCTCTCTACATCTCCTTCCCTCTCTCTTTATATTTATCTCCCCTTTCCCTCTCTCTACCTAACCTCCCCCCCTCTCTCTCCCCCTCTTACACTCCCACTCTCTCCTTCTCTCTCTACTATCTATCATCTCCCTCTCTCTCTCCCTCCCCCCCCCCTCTTTCTCTCTCCCCCTATGAGGGTTGAGGGTGTAAGGTTAGTTTTTAAGGTATAGGTTTGAGGGTATAGGGTTAAAATATAGGGTATGGGGATTAGGGTTTAGTATATTGGGTATAAGATTGAGGGTATAGGGTATATGGATGAGGGTTGAGGGTGTAGGGTTTAGGGTTTAAGGTCTATGGTTGAGGGATAGTGTTAAGGGTTGAGGGTATAGGGTTAAGTGTATAGGGTATAGGGATTAAGGTTTAGGATATTTGTTATAGGGTTGAGGGTTGATGGTTGAGGGATAATGTTTATGGTTTAGGGTATAAGGTTGAGGGTATAGGGTTGAGGGATGAGGGTTGAGGGTAGGGTTTATGGTTTAAGGTATAGAGTTGAGGGTTGAGGGTATAGGATTAAGTGTATAGAGTATACAGATTAGGGTTTAAGATATTGGGTATAGGGTTGAGGGTATTGGGTTTAGGGTTGAGGGATTAGGGTACAAGGTTGTATGTAGGGTTTAGGGTTGAGGGTTGAGGGATAATGTTCAAGGTTGAAGGTATAGGGTTAAGTGTATAGGGTATTGGGATTAGGGTTTAGAATATTGGGTATAGGATTGAGGGTTTAGGGTTTATGGTTTAGAGTACAAGGTTGAATGTAGGATTTAAGGTTTAAGTATAAGGTTGAGGGATAATGTTCAGGGTTTAAGATATAAGGTTGAGGGTATAGGGTATAGAAATGAGGGTTGATTGTTTAAGGTATAGGGTTGAGGGTTGAGGGATAGTGTTCAGGGTTAAGGGTATAGGGTTAAGTGTATAGGGTATAGAGATTAGGGTTTAGGATATTGGGTATAGTGTTGAGGGTATTGGGTTTGGGTTTGAGGATTTAGGGTTTAGTGCACAAGGTTGAATGTAGGGTTTAGGGTTTAAGTATAGGGTTGAGGGTTGTGGGTTGCGAATTTATGATTAAGGGATAATGTTTAGAGTTGAGGGTCAAGGCTAAGTGTATAGGGTATAGGGATTAGGTTTTAGGATATTGGGTATAGGGTTGAGGGTATAAGGTATAGGGTTGAGGGTTTAGAGTGTAGGGTTTAAGGTTTAAGTATAGGGTTGAGGGTATAGATTTGAGGGATAATTTTTAGGGTTTTGGGTATAGGGTATAGGGATGAGGGTTGAGGGTGTAGGGTTTAGGGTTTAATGTATAGGGTTGAGGGATAGTGTTCAAGGTTGATGGTATAGGGTATATGAATTAGGGTTTAGAATATTGGGTATAGGGTTGAGGGTATTAGGTTTAGAGTTTAGGGTTGAGTGATAATGTTCAAGATTTAGGTTATAAGATTGAGGGTATAGGGTATAGGGATGAAGGTTGAGGGTGTAGGGTTTAGGGTTTAAGGTATAGGGTTAAGGGTTAGGGATAGTATTTAGGGTTGAGGGTATAGGGTTAAGTGTATAGGATATAGGGGTTAGGGTTTAGGATATTAGGCATATGGTTGAGGGTATTGGGTTTAGGGTTTAGGGTTTAAGTATAGGGTTGAGGGTTGCATGTTTACAGTTGAGGGATAATGTTCAGGGTTGAGGGTATCGGGTTAAGTTTATAGGGTATAGGGATTGTTGCTCCAACATTTTTAAGGCTGAAAAGGAATGACATTATAATAGTGAATATTACAAGGACAAGTGAAAGTTGTTTTGTGCTAATCTTTAGGGGAAATTCTGATTTGATTATAGCTTGAAAAAATATATGAGTGATAGCATTGAACATCCCATTGTTAGGTCTACTATGATGTTATTGTTTGGAAACAGGAAGTCATATTTAGGACAAAATTTATTTGAATCTCTAAAATATACAAAAATTATGGCTCCACCGGTTGGTTTCATTACACGTACAAGATTTGAAATCCACTCAACAAATTCTCTAGGTTGAATGAAACCAACATCTAGTAATTTCTTCAACTCAACCTTCATTAAGAGTGCAATCTAGGGATGCTTTTTTCTCAACTTTTGTTTGACCAGTTTAACATTTGGAAACAGTGGAAAATAATGCAAAACTAACTTAGGATCCAACCTAGACATATCATCATATGACCAAGTAAAATTGATTTATCTTTCTAAAAATAAGCCGATGAACTCTACTTTTTTAGTGATTGCCAAAGATGTTGTGAAGTGAATAATTCTAGGACTTCCATCAATGTGAATATTTATCTCCTCTAATTTTTCTATGAGAAATGTTGATCTCTCTTGATTTATAGGTAGCATATCCAACCCTCCATGCTTAGACTCCTCAAGGAGGTTTTCACCCTTGATATGTCTTTTCTTTTTACTTTTTCACGGTCTAAAGGCACCTTTTAATTTTCATCTAAAGACCTATTATTTTTATTTTTTTCACTTTTGTGACTAGAAGGTGGAGTAGACTCCCCAAAGTAAGCTTTGTTATCAAGTTCTATGACGAATCCAACTTCTGATCCTCACTTGATATTCCTTCTCGAAGTCCCATAAAATCATATATTGCTTCATCATTCTTAAATATGTCTAAGCTTGGAGGTCTTTGTTGATCCCAATCTATCAATTGTGGGTAGACTAGGGGTAAGTCACCATCAATATCAGTATAGCTAAAGGATAGGGTAGATATGGTAAATACAGATGTATCGTCGGGATTCCAAAAGGTCTCAATCCAAGCTTGGCCATCAATATAATCAAGTTTGGGGGTATCGGTCTCAATATTTTCCTTAGATGTCTCAAGGTCATTAAAAGTGTTAACATTTTTATTTGAAAGTAATTTAGTATGAGGAGCACTCACTTTTAATGGTGTATACCCTAACCCTTTTTTCTTTGGTACTTTAGGAGGAAATATATGTTTTGTCATTCCATTCTTGTGTAAGCCAAGACCATTATGCCTGTCATAGCCTTTTTTGTTTCATGATCTCAAAACCTTTTCTATATTGCTCAACTAGTATTTATGTGGGCTCGATGTCTTCTTCATCCTTATAGATCTATGTAGAAATATCTTTACCTACGGTCTATTTACTTAGTTCGCCCCACTTAGTGAAAGTAGTGGGAGGGTTATGGATGATGACCTTTGGCTCTTTTTGACTTGGTTTACCATAAGACTTAGCTGGTTTGGGTAGCTTTCCAATTCAAAATGAACTCTCAATGTTATACTCTCCATGTCCTTGATCTTGGATTTGGACTTTACCTTTGGGAAGAGGAGTAGATGGAGTGGAAGATATGGATAATGATGAGGGATAAATGTAATATGATGAGGAAGATGGAGAGGATTCCTGATGGATAGTAACTTGATGCTCAGTGGTTCCTTTTAGATTACTACAGTACTAGAAGGGATCAAGATTGCTCGATATGGTGATTTTGGTGCTGTTGTAAGGGAACGTAAGGCATTTATGGTATGTGTAAGTGACAAGATTCATGGCATGAATCCATGGGTGACGAAGGAGAAGGTTATATGGTAGGTCCAGATCCAAGACTTGAAATATTGTATTTTGAACGGTTGGTTCAACTCGTATGAGAAGTGTAATTACACCTTTGGAAGAATGTTGAGTGTCATTGTAAGCCCTTATGATAATTTTCTTAGATGTTTCTATACAAGCTTTAGAGAATCCCAATGTTATAACAAATTTTAAAGTACATATGTTTAGACCTACTCCACCATCTACCAAGACTCATCTAATTTTGTCTTTGTTAATGTATACCTCTAGGTGTAATGGATCATTATGGTTAGGTCTTTGCATAGGGAGATCTTATTCAGAAAAGGTAACATGATGGGTGGTAGCTAAGTACCCTATCATGGCCTAAAATTGACTGACATTAAGGTTTGTGGGGACTGAAGTTTCTTGTAAATATTTATCCAAAATGGCTTTATGTTCGGGAGATATGTAAAGTAACTCAAGAATGGATATCTGCACGAGAATTTTCCTCAGATGATCTAAGAGATTGTATTGAGTTTTTGGCTATAGCTTAGAAGTGGCCCCTTGCAAGGTCACTTTAGATCTCTGGGTTGTAACATCACTTTCTATATTTTTCTTGATGGTGATGGTAGAGACATTTTTTTCAAAGGCTCAGATATTATTAATGGTACACTCATATGAGACACTGGTATAATTGGCTTGGTTATTTATATTCTTTGTATTATTCCCTGAACTGGAGACCTTCCCTAACCCAAGATCTTGTAATGATTTTTAAAAAATGGTATAATCCGTATTTGAATACCTTTATGAATTATCTATAGATATCCTACCTTGTTTAATGAGGTCTTGAATAATGTTTTTTAATTTGTAACATGAGGATGTTTTACGTCCTTTTGTGTGATGGAACTCACAAAAATATTTATCATCCACCAAGATAGTTTAATAGGTCCTAGTTCATAGTGTTTGATTTCTGGAAGTTTGATGAAATTGAAATGCAACAATTTCTTCAAAGCTAATTCAATGGATTAGCCTAGAGGTGTATATGTTCATCTTTGTGTGTTTGTTTGTGTAGAACCTTGTCATTGTGGATTGTTTTCAACTATGTTTGTAGATTGATCATATTTTTGTGTTTGATTGTTTGATGTAGAGGATCCTTTGAGATGAATGGCACAGTGGAGTTTGTTAACCACTTTAGCATCAACTACCCCATCATTTGTGACATTTTTGTTTCTAGATCAATTTTTTTTTGTCATTCAAGTGTTTTTATTTTCTTTAAATATTTTGACCAAGCCTTTAGCAAGGAGTGCCTTCTCAATGGAGACACCTTTTTCAATGACATCCTCAAAGGTATTACAAAAATGAATTTGAAGTTGCTGCATTAGTTTTGTGTTGGGATTTTCGATAAAGATATGGACCAACTATTTTTTCAGGGATGTGACAAGGACATTTACTAGCCATACTTCTCCACTTCTAGAATAAAGAGGTAAATGATTCCACTTCTTATTGTTTGGTTGTACATAATTTTGTAAGGGTCATATCACTTACAATGTTGTAGGAGAAGTGTGCGACAAACTTATCGGCTAGTTCATTCCATGTTCTTATCTTAGGAGTTAGATATGCAAACCACTCTAGAGCTTGCCCTGAAAGGCTATGTGGTAATAATATCATCAAGTATGTATACTCAAAAAGTGATATCCATGCAAGCAATATGAAACTCTCGCACATTTTCTATTGGATCTCCCTTTCCCTTGTATTTGTTGAAGTTTGGTATGTTGAAATGTTGATGGAAAGGTAGCATGTATATGCTTCAATCAAAGGGATAAGGAAATAGTTCCTCCATAGAATAGGTTTTCTTTATCCCACTCACTTGCATATTAGAGATGTGTTTTCACAGTTCTTTCTTTTGTTGTGTTAAGGTATTTGTGGGCGATGGTGACATGTTTGGTTGATTTTGCATGAGAGGATTGGTGTTAGTGTTGAATGTGTTGGGGTGATTGCATGATGAGGATGAATTTTGGTTTTTGAAATTGGATGTGAATGTTGGATTTGGATTGATGTTTTGTTGGGAGGGATTTTGATTTCCTTGTTGGAAATGAGATGTGAATATGGTATTGGTATTGGTATGATATTGAGGTGGATTTTGATTCATGTGTTGGTATTGTGGTATGAAGTTGGGGTTTGGATTGACATGTTGTTGTGATGGGGGTGTATTGGAGTTGATATTTGACCCAAAAGACATGTTTGTGTTTGGTGTAGTATTGGTCATTTGGGATTGTGGTTTTGGTGTGACAATGTGAATCCTTCATGTCTTATTTGGTGGATTTGGATTTGTGATGTTTTGACCCATGGGGGAATTTTTTGAGAGGATGATGTGGTAAATGGATTTGCAAAACCCATGGTATTAGATGATGTATCAAATGGATTTGAGAATGAGCACTTAATCCATGAGATGTTGGATTTGTACTTTTTTTCCCAAATGTTGGAGTAGGGGGGCATTAACAGTATTTGTGTTATGTGTAGTTCCCCCAAGTGGCATACTAGTGTGCATTTACTGTGAAGTGAGATTGCTTTGTAGAAATGTGTTATGACCTTGACCTTGAGTTTGTGTTGTTCTCTCTATGATTGTGGAAGTATCAAAATCAGTAGGAATTTTGACACCCTTATTAGCAAGGATCAAAAAGTATCTATCTGGATATGCTGCAACAAGCTCCTCTATAATACACAATATCCTAGGATCTTGGGAAGCATTGTCAATTTCCTCTTGGGTTAAACCTTGTTCCACCTCATGCAATATAATATTGGAAAATGGATTTAGAATTTGATGTTGTGATGTTGGTGGTTTATTTAATGATGACCCAAAGTTCATGGTGCTAGTAGGATTAAAGTTGGGGTCATTTGAGGGATCCATATACTTCTGTTTCCTTTGTGACCTAGTGAGGACCATATATGTAGTGCCTCTCGTACTGTTCTTTATTAGATTGGTAGTTTATTTTCTTTAGATTAGACATTATGACATTTTGTTTGATGTTGGATTACTGCTATGATGACACTTTGATGATACTTTGGTGATACTTCTATTATTGGTGTTTTATGCTATGTTGTGACTGGTACATGGACGTATCTGATTATGTGGATTAATCTTATTGTGAGCATGATGTGATTATCTAATTATGATTATTATGTGATTATCTAGTGATTGTTCTTATCTTGTTTGTCATGCAACTGATTGTTATGTCTTGATGTGGTTACTTGTTTGATGTGTTTTGGTGAAAGGGATAGTGTCGCATTACTCACTTGTGAGTACCCTACTACGCTATGATTTCCTTTCATGGTGTGTCTAATTGTATAATTATGTATATGCTTGATTATTTTGTGTGTTGTAGGTTGCAGGTACCAAGAATCGACTCCACTTGAATTGACAGGTCTGAGCGTGCCTTAAACCCAATGGAAATTGTTGAACATAGATAGCATTTGGTCCCCTACCCTTGTCATCATCCTCAAAGAGGATGACTATCTAGTCGGTTACCTTGTCAATGTTGTCAATTGTTGTGGTTAGTTGGTCTTGCTGTTTTGACCCTAGTTATGTTTAAGTAACTGTTATTGATATTTAGTTGTTTGATTTATTTGTTTTATTAATTCTATTTTGATTAATTGATGAATTAAAAAAAATATTAAGTAAAAGTATTTTATAAAAATAGATATAAAAATATGTTTATTAATGGTTAATAATAAATTTAAAAGTGAAAATAATATTAAATGAAATAAATTAAAAGTGTGAGAAAACATGATAAGATAAAATTAATATTATTATTTTGGAATGTTGTAATTACTAGATAGTAAAATATTATAAAAAGATACAATTTTTTTTTTCTTGTGCACATGCATGGTCTCGAATTGAATGTCGAAATGAAACTTGTTGTTTTTGTGAGATTTTTATTTGATTTCAAAAATAAAAAATCTTTCCCAGAGTTTTTGGATGATCATTGATTATTATGGATTGATTTTTGGTTTTTGAAAAGGGGAAGAAGGGTTTTGTCTACAAAAATAATCCCAAGATGGTAGTTTTTTGGGTGGGTTTTGGGAATTTTTGAAGGAGATCTTGTTGCACTAGGAGTTGAACTCAACATCGAAATTTTTGTCTCAGCCAGTGTTGGTTCCAGGTTGGCTTTGTTTTTTGTTCTTGTTTTATTTCTCCATTTAAGGCAATCAAATTCTCTCTCTCGTCTGTTGAAAATGAATGCTTGTCTATTGGTGTTGCATGGAAATGTGATGTTCATCTATTTTATTCCTATATTAAAATAATTAGAATAGGCATTTGTATATATACCTACGATTATTCCATTCTCCGTAAATTTGTTTCTCCCTCTACTGTTTGTATAGTGGCAAATTTCTTAACCCTTCAATTCTTTATGCGTTAAATTAATTCATCTAGATCAACTGCTAGTCATCATTTAGCTGTAGAATACAGTCATCTATTCTTTGGGTATTATAGAATGCATAGACCTCTTTTGTACCCTCGAAGTAATTTCTCCTTCACAATAATCAAACCAAATCAAAGTGCTTTTAAAATCACCATCTTCCTAACATCAACCTTGCACAGTATCTCTCTCTCTTGATCGATTGAACTGCTATATTATGATGCCACCGATAAAGTATATGTTAATGCCATTTCATCAAATTCCTTAGCATGTTTTAAAACTAATGGTCAGCTTTCAGAATTGAATGCAAGTTTTAACTCAAGTGTTTCTGAAAAGTAATTCAGTATAGTTGACTTGTGTTGATCTATATTCAGTTTAACTCTACTTTTAGAGAACTCATGTGTGCCACAGCCATGGTCGTGCACCTATTTCTCTCAGTGAGTTTGATTTCACAATAGTAGATAATCCATATACTCGACTTTGCATTTTAATGCTTATAGTTACTCTTGCCATTCGATTTTTATATATTTTGTTTGGGCATTTGATATTTCTTTTCTGATTTCAATAAATTTACATTGTAGTAGGAATCTATGAATATATAATCACATTGTTATTCATTGCATATTCTCTACTCTGCATCGATGGATTTATAGTAAAGATTCAATTTCCATTATTGGTGATTGCTGCCTTTGCAACGTTCTGGGTTACTTATTCTTTTATTCTTACCCGAGTTCTTGGAATTTAGATAGTGGCAAATTTATATGGGGGGTCTGTGATTTTAATTTGGTGAATACATTTTAATATTGGCATTCATTATTAGATTTGACAATCGATTTTATAAGTATATATATGTATGTATGTATATTTATATTGTTATTTTACAATCTGATGTGTTGAATAGTTAACCACATTTTGGTTTTAATATATGTATATAATCATATATTAAGGGCATAACAAAATAATACTTCTGCTTATGTGGTTAAATGTTTATGTTGATAAGCTAATTGAGAGATTATATAGATATAATGCTACAAAAGTAAATGATTGAATATGTTAACTAAATTCAATAAGTGAATAGGTCAATTGATTTACTTAAACTCGGTTAATTGGAAAGATTTGATTTATTTCTTATATAGATAAATAATCTCTTAATTGAAATATGGATTATCTGAAAATGAGCATTATAAATGTGGATGTGGTGTTTGTATATGGAGTTGTCCATGATTGCTTGATGTATTTGTGTGCTTGCTTTGAATGATGTATTTGATAGTGGAATTTGGATAATTTTGGTCATTGTTCATAAGAGGGAGTTTTTTTGGAAAGTGGATTAAGTTGGCTTCCAGAGGTTTCAGAGGGGGGGGTAGTTCTGCATGTTTGGTTTATGTTTGTTTTGTTTTGAAAATTTGGTAATATTGTTGAGTTGTGTGCAAGAACATCAATTCCTTGCACCTTGTATAGCTAATGTGTATGTCTTATGGGTGCGAGAGGGTTAATGCCTTGCATGGTGTTTAGTTCATGTGATTTTGTTAAGTGTGCAAGATGGTTTATACTTTTCTTATTGTAGTGTTTACTAGTTGCAAGTAGGGGGAGTGGCTCTCAATGGGGGATGGAATCCAAAGTGATGACCAAGACAACCCATTGGAGAGTTTCTTAATCTAGCAATAACCTAAAATAAATTAGGGGGAATGGGTAGATTTCACACTAAATAAGATAATTAGATGCCTCACCCAAGCTTATAGTGATAGTTTAGGCTAAGGATGGGTTGAGAAGGCCTGGTTGGCAAGATCAACTTCCTTGTCCTCATGAAAGGAATGTTGGTTCCACATGTGTCACCCTATGGGGTTGACATATAGTGAGAGACTGTTAGGACAACCATAAATGGGGGTCAACGTCTAGTGAGAGAGTATAAAGAAAACCCATGCTAGGACCATACGATGACACTCTTCCCTATTACAGTCTAGCATTTCCTAGTTGTTCTCCTTCTGTTGTTTGTGTGCCTCTTGAAGCGAAGTCATTGTGTTAAGCGATGTATATGTGGTATGTAATGTTTGCATTGTTGCAGTGTTGTGTTGGAGTCATTTTTAGCCTTGTTTATGCTTGCTTTCTATCTTCTTGATTGTCTTTTTGTGGTGGGACCTTATGTTATCTCCTAGAATGGGGGGTGGACCTTAGGGTTTCACATGGTTGGGAGGTTTGTGCTTTTTCTTCCATTGGGTTTTCCTTGTTTCTTGATCGTGTGTGTGGAGGTTGTCCCTTGTGAAGTAGATTCCAATTCATGTTCCTATTCAAGAAGGTAGTCTTGATGTATATGTATTGGACTTGTATCTTAGTTGTACCATATATTGTAATATTGATGTATACTTCCAAATTGTATTCAAGGAAGCATTTTTGTAAATTATGTAATGATGTAATGAGTTGTGATATACTCTTATGTATTGAGATTTGTATATTTACTTGTTAGTTCTATATATATGATCTTTAATGATTAGTTATTTGATGATATGTTATGGAAATGTATGTTGTTAAATCATTTAATGTGATGGATTAAAAAGAACTCTTGATTGTTAGTTAAATCATGATTAATGGTTAGTTCTTTTATTAGTTGTATTAGTAATGTAGTCATGGGAGCTTGGAGGACTTAGTTTAGTTTATATGTTATGTTTCGTTATACATATCTTTGTTATTTCATTTTTTTAAAATTTGTGCCATTATTGTAGTTTAGATGTGTTGTCCTCTAGGGTTATTTGGCGGGGCATTACAATATAAGACTTGTGAATTTTATATTTTGATATTTTTGGGATGAATGTAACAAAGGATGGAGATAAAAAATGAAAGTGAGGTTATGCTATGTTTTGGGGATTTTTGGATATAAGAATGCAAGATGGTAATGCAACTATGACTATGTTTTGGGGTGCAAAGTGGTAAATGAGACTATGAATATGGTTTGGGATGAAAAGTGGTAATGAGACTATGACTATTCTTTGGATACACAATTTTGGACCTTAAGAAGGGATGCTAAGTAAACTATGATAAACCAAGGTAACACATCTAAATGCTAAGACCTCAAAAGGATAAGAACTAAGATGATGATGATGATGATTGGATAAAAGGTGAACCTAAACTAGACACATGAGTTTTAGGACCAACCTAAGGATAAGATAAATGAAAGATGATAAGGTCAAGATACTTAAATATGCAACTAAGGTTTGATCAGGTTTAATAAGCTTCCTAATCTCATGACTCAAATGTAATGATGAATGAGCTAAGATGAAAAATGCAAACTAGGAGATGCAAGCTAAGCTAAGGAAAATGGTAAAATACAATGGAAGGACTAGATAAAATAATAAGTCTTAGACCCCACAAATGTGGTGTAGAATCAGACACTTTCCATGCAAAATCAGTCAATTTCCGTGCATAGACAAATGTGGGTTATTTTTGACAATCGCAGTATAATGTTAAAAAGTTGTGGTGTTCTAGTTTTTTGTCTCAAATTGATGTTTTCTAAATGGTTTTTTGTTTTGGGTAGTTTCCAAATTTAATGATAAAACATAGAAAACACTCAAAAGATAGATTTGGTTGTTTTTAACTCTTTGACTCTTGGAAAGTAAAAGGCCTTGGTTCACAAACAATGTAAGAAAGAACAACCTAGCTAGTAATAACAGGTTATCTACTAAAGTGGGCTTACCACACCTTTTGGGTGTTTTTAAATATGAGAACAAGGAGTGGGTAACTAGGGTATGCCAAGGTCATGTACCACCTTAATACCCCTCACCAAGTGAAAGGATGAACCCCAAACAAGGAATCGTGTCACCTCAACCAATCACCATATAGGGTAAGTAACTTCTCATGACGATGCTATCATGATGTACCATAATAGAAGAAAACCAAAAAGGTCTTAGACTTCTAAAATAGTGGTTCACAGTTGAGGAACTCCAAGGAACACTACAACATAGTAGCAATGGGAGACCAAAATCTCTAACCCCCATTCAGGATCACTTGGGACTATATGGCCCACCCCCTATACAAACAAGCGAAATCATCCTATCTCACCTTAACTAGGGCATGTCGAGGCACATTGGGGCAGGTCTTGAGCCAAGTTTTCTTGATTATTCTTTGACACAATTGTCAAAATCACATTGTATCAAAGAGGGACAATATGTAGACACTGAAAAATGTTCCAAGCCTGCAAGCAACATTTTTACACTAATTTGAGTATTTTTGCATAATTAAATAAATTTAAATTATTTAATTATTTTCTAATGTCATATTCTTCTATTAATTAAATAATTTTTAATTATTTAACTAATTCATTTTATCTATATTCTTCTTTTGATTAATTAATTAAATCTTATTTATTTAATTATGTCGCTAATTTCCCTCTTTTCTTCTACAATTAAATAAATTCTTATTGATTTAATTCTCCATTTTCATTTTCCCTCCTTTCTTCTATAATTAAATAATTATTTTAATTGTTTAATTATTCTTCATTATCTCTTTTCTTCTATAATTAAATGAATTCGTATTTATTTGATTATTTATCATTTCTCTTCCTCTATAATTAAATAATCATTTCTAATTTTTAATTATTTACCATTTCCCTCCATCTATTATTAAATAATTGTTTTCAATGATTTAATATTTCACATTCCTATTTTCTTCTATAATTAAATAATTATTTTTAAATTTAAATTAGATTTAGATTGGGTAAATTTTTTAGACTACACAAATAAGGTAACCCCCTATAAAATACAGTGTGCCTGGTAAACTTTTTTCATGTGACCAGTGATGTTGGCACAACACACCCTTCAGTACCTTGGGGGTGGAGGGGAGACTAGACCTTGTGACCTCTTGCCTGCAATAGGATGCTTTAGCCAATCAAGCTAGGCCCTCTGCCCCTAGATTGGGTAATTATAGAGGAAGGGGAAATAAATAATTATTTTATAATTAAATTGTGTTAGATTGAGTAATTATAGAGGAAGGGGAAATGATAAATAATTAAATAAATAGGGATTTATGTAATTATAAAAGAAAAAAGATAATGAATAATTAAGTAATTAAAAATAATTATTTCATTATAGAGGAAAAAGGGGGAAAGTGAAAAATGAATAATTAAATAAATAATAATTTATTTAATTATAGAAGAAAAGGATGATTAGTGACGTAATTAAATAAATAAGATTTATTTAATTAATCAAAAGAATAATATAGATAAAATGAATTAATTAAATAATTCAAAATTATTTAATTAATAGAAGAACATGACATTAGGAAATAATGAAATAATTAAAATTATTTAATTATGCAAAAAAGAAGACAAATTAGGGAGAAAATGTTCCCTGCAGGCTCAAGACATTTTTCAGTGTCTATAGATAATAGTTTCATTTAGTCCAGTTTGAGATCTCTTATGTCCTAGTTACCAAATTTGTGCAAATACAATTTGAAGGGACACTAGTCTTTCTTCAAGTTCTGAAAGTATAGCAGTGTATTGTAATGGCTTGTTTGTTTTAATATGTTCTCATGTTGCATATAGTTGTTTTTTGTTTTGTTGCAACTATTGGTTACAAAAGTTGCATATCTTGTTTCCAAACAATTATTTTGTCCTTAACAAAACTAGCTCATATGTTTCTATTGTTGTTTGTCTTAGGTTTGTAGCATTTTAAAAAAAATGTTGTTGGCCACAAATTGCACACACATGTTTAGGCGTGCCTTCTATTTTTTCCATATAAGATTCTATTGGTGTATTTGTTTTTTATTTTGTTTGTGTATGCCTTGAATTTTACATTTTTTATGCATCTATTTTTTAGTTTATGAAGTGAGTAATAAAAATCCTATTGAACCCATTTGTGAGATGTGTAGAGTTAGTACATGCTTACTATTTTGAATGGATTGTTTTAATTTGTGAAAACTAATCTTTTTTCCTTTTAATCATTATTATTTTTTATGATCGTGTAGGATAAATTTCATTCATCATTATTATCTCCACTCCACATGACCTATAATTCATGTATTCATGTCATTAACTTTGTAACACATGACATTGTATACATTTTTTGGCTTTACACATTTACAATATTCTTTCGTAGACATGTCATTGTTTTCTAAACAAACTTTTATTTTTATTTGCAAAATGTAAGATATCCACTAAAAAAAATCACATCCTTCAATTCCACTTAATTCAATTGGGTCTCCAAATTTGTAATAAATGTTTCCTAGCTAGTGACACCACAACTAATTTTCAAGTCACACTTGAGATATGTTTCAAGGAAATCATCTGCTACTTTGTCTCCATTTAGCATTGCATTGCAAAATGATTGATCCATGTAGCATTTAAGACATTAGTTGTCATATTCATTTTTCGTGAAAGTAGTAATAGTATTGAAAAGGATATCACCACAATTTGGTATTGATAATGCATTTTTATATAATCTAGACATTCTATCTATTGTATTATTATGTGCAAAATATTTTTTGTAATTTAATTTTTTTTCTAAATATTTATATTGGTGAACGTGTTGTTTAGGTGGCTTCTTTTTTTGGACATGAGTGGTTCAAAATTTCCATGAGTAGGATCCTGATCATGGAACAAAATAGAATATGTAGTACTTTTTGAACCTTCATTAAAATGCAAGTACTTTCATTTTCTTGTTAAATACCAAATATATTTTTGAGTATCTAACCACTTGGCTAGCCATTTAATAAAAAATAAGTCTACCCAAAGGCCATACTCATTACAACCTAGCTTTAGAATTGAAAATAGTCGCATATGTTGTAGATATGTACTAACATCATTAACTCCATGAAATTTGTATAATGTTTGGGGCTCTGTCTTGAATATTCATGTGAAAATAAAGCTTCAGGATCATTTCTTGCTAGACAATTTAGAAAATGGTCAACTGTTCCATTTCATAGTTGAACAAATATGTACCACATATGTAACAATATTTGTAAGGATTCAAAAAGGTAATTTCCTATATTATATACAAATGAACTTATTTTAAACATGTTATTGTTTTTCAATACTATGTCAATTGACATATCTTTGTGTGTGCTTCTTAATTCATAATTCTCTACATCTGTGCTACTATCCAATTCAAAATCTGATATTGATAATGCATATTTGCAATAATTGGACATTGAATCTATTGACTTATCCTCTACAAAAAATTGAATTATAATATTTTTCGTGTTTAGATTGGTTAATATGTTGTTAAGATGGCTTTATTTTTTTAAAAACAAGTGGCTCAAAATGTCCATTAGTAGGATTTTGATCGTGAAAAAAAAAAGAATGTATAGTACTTTATGAATTTTCATTGATTTACAAGTACTTTCTTCTTCCTATTAAAGACCAAATACATATTTGAATATCTAACCACTTCACTAGCCATTTAATACAAAATAAGTCACCCTAAAGGCCATAAGCATTATAATTTGGATTTTTAACCATAGATAGTCGCATACGTCATAGGTATGTGTTAACATCAACAACTCCATGCAATTCATTCACATTTAGGGATCTAGTTCATCTATATGAAAATAAAGCTTCGGGATCACTTCTTGCTAGACAATTTAGAAAATGATCAATGGTACCATTTCACAATTCTATAGAAGTGAACCACATATGTAACAATAGTTGCAAAGAGTTAAAAAGACAATCACCTATGGTGTATACAAATGGGATTATTCTAAAAAGTTTATTATTTTTCAATACCATGTCTATTGTTTCTTCTTCATGCATATTCATTTATTCATAACTTTTTGCATCTATGATAGTATGTAATGGTTTTTTTTATTCAATTTTTTTTCTCATTTTATGCACAATATAAGAAGAGACTATGAATATAAAAACAAAAAATGAGTTATATCTTACTTGTCAAAGTTTATATGCTATTGAAGTATGTTTTGTAGATGCTCTTTGTGTTTTTCAATGCAAACCTTCTATAAAATAGAAAAATTAAACACATTAACAATAAAAACCATATCAATCCCATTATAAAAATCCCCTTATTATGAACACATTATAATATTTTTGCAAATTGTGACAATTGTCTCATTTGCATGTCAATTGTGTTTTTTGCATATATACATTTAATTTAAACTTGTACTGCTATGTCAATTGTAATCCTAACCCTAATTGAAGCCCTAAAGAAATACAAAAAAATGTCATGAATAATTTATATTACACATTTAGAAATTTACACAAATGAAAGTGTAGTTTCATTATCAACCATCATGAGAAGCAACACAAAGAGTAGGATACATAGTCAAGAAATGGGACATTACAAATTTCTAAAACTCGGAGATTGAGATTTACCTACAATTTATAATTTTATTACTATCATATAGAATTTCATGTCAAATCAATTAGTATGAGTATCTACCCAAACCAAATATGTATGTAAATATATCATGAATTATGTGAAATGTTGTTTTCTATGTTTGATCAAAAACCATTTTTATTCAAAGCAAGATGAGTGGATATAAGGCTCATTTCACTGTGTTGTTTTCAAATCTCAATGGTATTGAAACACAATGTATAATTTTATTTTTTTAAAATTATGCATAGCTTGTATGCCAATTTTTATCTATTCATTCTCTTACCCATAATGTTAATAGGTTGCAAATATTCATTTTATTATCAAATTAGTTTTTTTTCTTTCACATTTTGTTTTTCTTTTTATTTTTGGATTCAAAGTTTTCTCTCATTTCATGCACAATATAAGAAAATGCTACAAATATATAAAAAAGAGAGTAATATCTTACTTGTCAAAGTTTATATGCCATTAAAGTACATTTTGTAGATGCTATGAAACCATGTCTACAGTGGGTTGTCTATACTATCTTGACAATGTCTACACAATAAGTTGCTCCAAAAGTTTAGAATTTATTCACCTATAATGTTATTGTATGGTAAGATCTTACTAAGCTAGATGTGAGTTTGCATACCAATAATCACATCTACTCATAATTATGCATAAAATCAACTCTATCAACTAATAATAGATACAACTCATAGTCAATTATTATCCACATTTCAAGGGGATTGTTGTTTCAGTGTAAATTAGGAACTAGGAATCTCAAGATGATTTTTTATATCTATTTTATTATACTTGCTATGAAATCAAAATAATTTCTATAATTTCCTTTATTTTTTCCCTTTGTGAATCCTACATATTTTATGCAATGACTATCTCAAATCATATTGTATAATTATGAGCCTATTTCTTAACCATATGTCTATGATCTAGCAATAGGCTTAGATGATAGATGTCATCTTTGTCATGCACTCTCCCTCATTCTTTGATAAGATGAAAATACATATTGACATAGTAAATATTAATATTTATTTACTTTTGTGAGAGAGGGGGACCACCCACTGCAAGTTCCTAGGTCATGAAAGGATGCCCTAACTCACCTCAGCTTAAGGGATAGCTAGGATGAAAAGGATGAGAATGATGAGGACTATATTCCCTTCGACCACTCTGTGATCTCAAGAGTTATAGGAAGATTGGATAAGTTACTATTCTGGAATCAACTTTGTGTCTTAGGTAGCTCTCTGTCTGAGGACAGAAGGGCGGTTTCAGGATGAAAACGTGATGCACTGACATCTCACAAGTGCACTAGCATCCGTATGGATAGAGAACCAAAAGGACGAGGTTGGAATCTCAAGAAAGGACTAACAGCTGAGTCTACTAGTTCCAGGAAGTAAAGAACAAGGTTAAGAGAAGGGAAAATTATATACAGAGGTGATAAAAGAGGTATATTACTGAGAGGGTGATGAAAACAATCTCGTAGAATATCCTCCCCGCCAGCTTACTTCAAACGCTCTCTCCATCTGCACACAATAAAGGGGGAAATTGTTGGGGTTGTATAGGGGCCTACCTCAGTCAGACTCCCGTCTTGGTGTTTCCACCTCCACGGACAACCAAGTTTGGAATGATAGAAAATCATAAAGAAAAGGAACTACAAGCTACATATACAAGAAACACTACAAAAAAGGAAGTGCTTACCCAACTGAATATGATAGAAGAGATGTGAGGAGCTTTACCGCCTTCATCCAAAGTGCTCAAGACTTGTGGAGGGGATAATGAGAGGGAATCAAGCCTTTGTTTCCGTGGTGTTTTTCTTGTGCTTGCACTATCAGAGCGATGGAGTATTGAGTTGTTACAATGGAGTGAAGAGTGTAGCTACAAAGCTTGGAAATGGATGCTTAAAAGCATGGAGAGATGGTGCCAACTTGTTCAAAACTTAAGAATGAATGAAATGGTCAAGAATATGAAGGAGAATGTGAAAAATGCCCATATTTGGGTCGTCCAGCCAAAGAGGGGCGTTACACTTCAACTTCCAATCAAAAGTGTAATGTCTCTATAGTCTCCAGTCGTAGGAATCTGCCAAGGACATAAGCGTGCCGCGTGGATGTCTGCGCGCTGTGTAGGCGTCCCTGATAGAAATGCCCCCATCGACACATAAAAAGGGTGCCAAGTGGAATGTAAGAAGCGGGCTTACATGGAATTGAGCCTTCGCTTTTGATTTTCTAAAGTGTTAAGGGGAAAAAGGGAATTTATGTTAGGGGTGAAAATTCATGTTGATACATTTTGCCCCCACTTTAGTGAGCACGAGTACTGATGAGTCCTTTAGTAAAGCAGAGTAGTAAGAAGTAACAGAGTAAGAGATGTATACCTGAACCGACTAGGAAGTAGAGCATGGTTTGGTGAACCCGGAAGTGGAGGAGAGGACTTCATATTTCCGTAGAACTATAAAGATGAAACATGAAAGTGCCTTATAGGCTCACTGTCCTGCAAGGGCAGTATCCTTCAAGAACTCTCACATGAAGGAGACCAGGAAAATCACCTTATAGACCTGTAGACTTGCAAGGAAGGTATCCCCCAAGAACTCTCACATGAGGGAGACTGAGTAGAGGAGACTCCACAAAGTTAGAGAGGGAAACATGTCTATCCATAGATAGAACATATTAGGAAGTGGTTGCACAGGCTAGTGAATGGAAAATCATGCAGAATGTCGCTAAGTTGGAAGAATTTCAAAGGGGTCCCCGAGGGGAACCCTTCAAAAGGAAGGAGGGTCCACTTAAGGGACGCATTGTTTGAAAGGTAAGGTCTAGTTGGGCTACCCCCAAGCTAGACGCAAGGATGTAAAGTGAAGTCTAGTTGGGCTACCCTTTGACTAGACACGAAAATGTGAAATCAGTCTAGTCGGGCTACCGCCAAGCTAGATGTGAAGATGATGAACCAGTCTAGCTGGGCTGCCCCTAGGATAGACGCCATAGAACTTATAAAAGGATTTCAAAGGGGTCCCTTGGGAACCTGACGTGAAAAGAAGGGGGTCCACTCAAGGGACACACTGTTCAAAAGCTAATGTCTTCTTTCTCGAATCAATTCTTTGCCAAAGAATCCTTTAGAAAGATGTTCACTTCATCAAGGAATTCGAAAGGAACGACATGCTCCTATGCGAGGGGAAGACTAAGACCATTCCCACTTCAAAAGAGGGTTTCCAAATCCTTTCTTTGTGAACCCATGATGAAGGAAACACGTTTCATTAGGGTTTCAAGTTGAGAATATAGATCCAAAGGAGTGTATGAAGAATCTTGGAGAAAAGATTCATTTGGCAACGAATGCATTCTTTGAAGATCACAAAATGTAGAAGTAATGTTGTCACACATGAAAGGGACAACTCAAGCAAAGAATAGAGAAAGATAAAGAGCAGGAAAAAGAAAATGAAACGTAAACAGAGGGCAGAGGGGTAGCCTAGTATTTTGGGGTCAAAGCTACTCATAAATACATATAAGTATAATAATAGTATATGAATGAACTGTCATCAACCCCCTACTATATTAGGCCATGTGATGAATGCATGATAAGACAAATTAAAATAAAAAAATTGGGTCAACATGTAAGGAGGCCTAAATGCTCCCGACGCTTTGCATCATCCCCAATTTATCGAAAGTCAATCACAAACATGGAAGAATAGAGATACATACAGAGGAAAGTGTACAACACAAACACCACACATTTTTCTAGGCACCAATAGGGGTGACGAGGGTCATCCAGGCACATATAGCACGATCATGAGGAAACACGTCACAAGACACACAAACACATCTAATCTAAAGATCAAGAAGAGGGTCTCCCCCTAACACTAGTTGACCAAGAGATTGTCAAATTCCCACTCTAGATTATTGAAAGGGAAAGGATGACGAGCTTGCAATAGTGTAATGTTAATGGGAGGAGCTTTCGATTCTCCCGCAACAAGGGCTAAGGCAGAAGGAATTGTGAGGTATTTGTTGCTCATCTCTTGTGGGTCTAGGGTCAATGACCTCACAAAGATCGCTGACAAGGTTGAAACTTCATCCATTGAGTTAAAAATGCACTTAATGGGAGTGCCATGTTTCACCTTAGCGGATAGAGGAATTTGCACCTAAGGTTCACTGCTAAGTTCACTAAGAGACTCAAGAGTGGTGACAAACTCAAGGGAGGCTAGAGCTAGTTCTATCACTATGATAGAACAAGCCAGCATGGGACCACCTTTCGGAGGAGGTGGGCTCTTCGTACATCTTGCATTGCTAGAGGGACCATGCTCTACCTTCTTCTTTATCAAAGGAGGTGAACTCCCCATAGATGAAAGAAGGGTTGAAGGAGAAGAGGAAAGAAACACATAAGATATGAATAAAGTGTTCACCATATCCATAGGCTTTAGAAAAGGTGAGACATCTAAAACGGAAGTTAGCAGGGGCAACTTCCGAAGGAGCAATGAACACTTGCAACCTTCCAGGTACATGTGCACTCACAGCGGGAGTCGAAAGAGGTATGAAACTAGGTTAAATAGGGATAGAAGGGGGAAGAGAGGAAGAAACCACAGGAGGTGCGGTCTTCTCCTTCTCCTTTTGCAAGGAGGCTTGCTCGGCTAAGAGAACCTTTTTCCGGTACTTACACTTGCACACAAGGTGGTTTCTATGGCTCTTCAAACTAGAAGCCAAGACTTGCGAAGGGATAGAAGGATCTTGCTCAGCCATGGGATTATCCTCCATGGCTATCTCCAGGTGAAGGGTAGACTCCTGGATGGGAGAAGAAGGGGTAGGTTCAGAAACAATGGGAGGAGTTGACTCTACCACCTTAGGGGTGGCCGCTTTTTTGTTCGGTGGAACAGGAATAGGTCAAGGGGTGAACTCTCTCCACAAGCCTTTATTTCTACTGTGCAAGTAATAGTAGGGTCCTAGAGACCCATTAGGGAGATGTGATATCCTAATCTTGGGCCTTCACCAAGGAGGCATCATCAGACTTAGCAGGTAGAGCCCAGGCTTGTTCATCCAATACTCCTCCCAAGAGAGAGGAGTAGACAAGTCATCTTGAGAGGGAGCGAGATTCTCCTTCCCCTTTCGGGAGGAGGAGGTAGCAGGTTGCTCAACTACAAGAGGAGTCAACTTTGGCTGTCCCTTACCCCTAGTCTTGTACTTCACATAGTTCTTGTAAAGTAGCTCCGTTCTTTGTGGGAGCAGACTGACTGAAGTGGGCCAAAAGTGATCCAATGAATATCCTCCATAGGATACCATAGGCTGATATCCAGTGTCATGCGCTACATTCACGACACCTTCGTGGGAAAAATTAAGGCACTTATAAATCATGGAGGTGATCCCATTCATGGAAGCTAGCCAAGGTATGCCTAACTTCATTCTAAATAGGTCCGACTCGGGGATGACATCGAAGACCGTGTATACACTCCTAGGTCCAACTAGGAAGGACAAAATTATCGATCAATAAGGTTTAAGAGAAAGTCCATCATGTGTACGGATGATGGATTTTGTTTTTTCACATTCTACCATTTGTTGGGATTTCAAGAGTAATGTCTCTTCCATTACGACATTCACTCTACTTGCGGGGTTGACTAGGAATCCTATCACAATGTTTCCATTGAGGCGAGTGGGAATATATAACAAAGAAGGTTTTCTATTTGCTGGGATGTCCCGTGAGGTAAATTTTAGGTATGGCGAGCCAGTCGCAAGAAGAGGAGAGGGAGTAATAGTGACCATGTTGACATATGCCTAGGGGTAGGAGCTTGAATCCGAGGGATCGATAATCATGTTGGCAGAGTGTGATGGAAATGGGTCCATGTATATATGGAAGCTGGTGTTAGCTTTCACCATTGATTTTTTTGTGTTGTGTTTACTCCCATCAAGGTGGATAGTACCATCCTTAATGCGGTCCTATATCTTATGATGCAGGTGCATGCAACGTTCGGTATCGTGTCCATTAACTTGATGGTATTGACAATACATCTTTTCTTCATACTAGCTAGGATATGGTTCCCTAACTGGTTTAGGGGTAGGAAAGGTAAGGATCTTATCCTTCACCAACTTCTACAAGATGGAAGAATATGATTCAAATAGTTTTGTAAATTTCTAGTCACGTCTGAGGTTGTTGTTATCTACAATGGCTACTACATTCATAATAGATTTAGCTTTCTCGAAGATCGATACGATAGACCTTGCTTCTGAACGGAAGCATGAGGGAGGACCCCCAAACTGAACCACCATTTGCTGATATTCTAATAGAGCCACACACAGATGTGTGAAAGAGGGATACTTCATGAGGGTGAATTTCTCTTGCCAATGTCTCTGTAAATTCCCTATGAAGACCTTTTGCACATTAGAGTCAGGTAATGGATACGAGATCTGTGAGAAGAGCGCTTGGTATCATGCTATAAAGTATGTAACCTTTTCATTATCCCCTTGTTTGCACTAGACAAGGTCTAAGAAGGTCATCTTCGGTCTGATATTGTCTTGGAACTATTGCAAGAACTGGTTCACAAGCTGATCGAATGTGAAGATGGAATTATCGGGCAAAGAACAATACTAATCTAGTGTTATATCTTTGAGGGATCATGGAAACAGTTTAGCCATCAATGCATCATGATGGAAGAAATCCATGCATAAGGAATTAAAGGCAGACATGTGTGTTTGTGGGTTCCCTTTACCACCGTACTTCTCAAATTTGGGAATCCCCATCCCTAGCGGGAATGGAGTGTTTAAAATTGCAACCGACAACAGGCTAGTCAGGAGAAAGGTTGAAAGATAGGTTGGGCTGAGGCTTGGGATAGGTTTGCTAGTTGTTTTTGCATCTTCCCCATATTTTGGAGGAGAGTATTTAGGATAGGGTCATTAGAAGACAGAGGCTGCTAGGACCACTACCAGAGTTGCCGCCGTGACCGCGGTCAGAGCTGCCATTGACACCACCACCACCAGTGTGACCCTCGCTAGTGCCACCACTGTGACCTTCACCAGAGCCTCCACTGATGCTGCCACTACCAGTGTGAATTTCACCAGAGCCACCTTCACCAATGCCCCTATTGCTTCCAAGAATTCCACCACCAAAGCCTCCACCACTGGAGGCGGTAGATGGGGTGAAGTAGAAATCCAAGGGGTTTCTATTTACTTTGACAGTCTCGATACTTTCAAAAGTAGAGGGTATATTGACTGACAGGGCCGTGTCAGCCATATATACGGATGTAGGAGGCATCAATACCTCTAGTTGTTTCTCACGTTCTTCGAAGAGACCACCTCATGCCACGCGACTGTGGTTTGAGGGGATGCGTTCTTCGGCCAAACTAGCAAGACTAGCTAAAAGTTACACACCTATCCAGTCCTTTTCCACCATGTATCTTATTTCACTGATCACCTTAGCAGCCCTAACCATCTCTGGGTTGCCTTGCAAGTGATTTTCTAGTGCACCCAACCCCTTACCAAGGCTGATGATATATTCGGTAGGGACACAGATGGCCTCATGCTCGTCCATGAATGAGGAGGTCAGTGATGTAGGAGGGGTAGGGATGTAAAGAGTTTCATCAAGGAACCTAGATTTTCCTTGCAACACATGCTCCTACATGGATAGACCAACCACTGAACCAGAGAAAAGGCCAGTAGTGAAACTAGAGGAAACCTTTGTCTTTTCCATTAGAAGGTGTCATAGAGTTCTTTTGACAATGTGCTCAATGGTCATAGATTGGGTTGTGAAGCTCATAAAATTTCACAACTCACAAGGGTACGCCGACCAAGGGGTGTAAGGGAAAAAATTCAAAACATTGATAAAAAGATAGACATTGGTTCACGTCGGGTTCACCAAAAATGTGAGAGAGGAGGACCACCCACTGCAAGGCCCCAGGTCATGAAAGGCCAAGAGCAGAAAGGATGCCCTAACTCACCTCAACTTAAGGGATAGTTAGGATGAAATAAATGAGAATGATGAGGACTATATTCCCTTCGACCACTTTGTGATCTAAGGAGTTGTAGGAAGATTGGATACGTCACTTTTCTAGTATCAACTCTGCATCTTAGGTAGCTCTCTTTTTGAGGACAAAAGTGCGGTTCTAGGATGACAACGTGGCACACTGATGTCTCACAAGTGTTCTAGCATCCGTATGGCTAGAGAACCAAAAGGATGAGGTTGGAATCTCGAGAAAGGACTAACAACCAAGTCTACTAGTTTCGGGAAGTAAAGAACAAGGTTAAGAGAAGGGAAAAGTAAATACAAAGGTGATAAAAGAGGTATATTATCGAGAGGGTGATGAAACAAATATCATAGAATATCCTCCCCACTAGCTTACTTTGAATGTTCTCTCCACCTACACACAATAAAGGGGGAAATTTTTGGGTATGTATAGGGGCCTACCTCAGCCAGACCCCCATCTTGGTGTATCCACCTCCACAAACAACCAAGTTTGGAATGATAGAGAATGATAAAGAAAAGGAACTACAAGCTACGTATGCAAGAAACACTACAAAATATTAAGTGCTTACCTAACCAAATACAATAGAAGAAATGTGAGAAACTTTATTGCCTCTGTCCAAAGAGCTCAAGGCTTGCAGAGGAGAGAATGAGAGGGACTCAAGCCTCTGTTGCCATGGTGTTTGTCCTATGCTCACACTATCAGAGTGATGGAGTATTGATTTGATGCAATGGAGTGAAGAGTGCTTCTACAAAGCTTGGAAATGGATGATCAAAAGCATGGAGAGATGGTGCCAACTTGTTCAAAACTTAAGAATGAATGAAATGGTCAAGAATATGAAGGAGAATGTGAAGAATGGACATATTTGGGTTGGCCAGCCGAAGAGGGGCGCTACACTTTGACTTCCAATCGAAAGTGTAACGTCTTTGTAGTCTCCAGCCGCAGGAATTTGCCAGGGACATAAGCATGCTATGCGAATGCCTACGTGTTGCGCGGGTGTCCCTAATAGAAACGCCCCCATGGACACACAAATAGGGTGCCAAGTGGAATGCAAGCAGCGGACTTAAGTAGATTTAAGCCTCTGCTTTTGATTTTCTAAAGTGTTAAGGGGAAAAAAGGGAACTTGTGTTACGGATGAAAATTCATGTTGATATAATTTTATTTACTGGAAATTATTGGGAAGGAATATTGAGGATAGTTTTATAGTTTTATTTTGCATATATTTTTAATTATGCATAACATGAATTCTATCAACTAATAAAAAATTGAAATGATAATATTTTCTTATGCATATTTGAAGGTAATGGTTGTTCAAGTCTAACTAGGATTTGTTAAATATATTTGTTTATACTTGCTAATAAATCACAATAATTCCTATAACTCCCTTAATTACTTCCCTTTATGAAGCCTACATAATTATTGGCATTGGTTGTCATTGATGTCAACACTTGGTGAGATTGTTGTAGTGGTTGTATTGTTAGCTTTTGTTTTCAACACTTGAGGAGATTATTGTAATGTCAACACTTGGTGAGATTATTGCATATGTTTGTGAGATTGTTGTTTGGAATTGGTTGTCATTATTCTCGGAAATATTCAGCCATAGTTAAAGCAGTTAAACCAACTCTCATACGAGCTCCTGGTGGTTCATTCATCTGGCCATAGACCAGAGCTACTTTGGATTCTGATATATTTTGTTCATTAATGACTCCCGATTCTTTCATTTCCTTGTAAAGATCATTTCCTTCATGGGTACGTTCTCCTACTCCGCCAAATATAGAAACACCTCCATGAGCCTTAGCAATAATATTTAGTTTGGAATGTCATTTATGCATGATGATGTGGTGTTGGTTTTCATGGTTGGATGTCATGCCCTATTTGATATCAATTAAAGTAATATTGAGTGTGGTTGGTGTTAGTAGAGTTGATTTCATGATGACATATTAAGATAAGGATAAGAAGCATTAAGATGATGATTAGAAGTGATTCTAATGGTGAATAGATGTTGTTGATGGTATATGATCTCTCCTACTATTCTTGAGGATATATGTGTTGTTTCAAGAAATTTTTGGCCTCCGTAAGTTGTTGAAAGGTTCTATTTTAGGAAGTTGTTTTGATTATACGGGAAAAATAGGTTTTGAAGGGACCTGAAACCCTTTACAACTTAAGATACAAAATATTTCTTAGAAGATATTATAATAAGATACCAACAATAGACCATAACCGAAAAAATAAAACAAACAAAGTGCTACATGAGAGATAAAATAGTAAACCATCAATAGCACCCAACAACAAAAAAATAGAAAGAAAACTGAGACCCAACAAAAAGTAAACAATAGACAAAGAGAACAAAGCACTTTTTCATATTGCTTAAGGTGTTGGCTAGCTCAAGCTCCTAGATCTTATGCAAATCAGTCATGTCCAGTAGCTCCTTCTTCTCAGCTTCAAAGGACTTTTTCCAATCAGTAGACCCTTTAACAACAGGGCCTCTACTATCTTCTTTTGCACCTTTTTTTCCCTTGCCCTTAGTCGAGTGCTCTTTCTCCATTAATTTAGAAAAGTATAATTGGTCATCCTTGAGCTCACTAATCTTTTGGAATAGGAATTCCAAGGAGTCTACACTATTATTAATAGAAATATGGTACACATGGAGAAGCTTCTTTATTTCTGCATTAGTGCCCACAACCTTGGCTTCTAACCCATCCAAACATTCTTCACATAGAGATTTGAAATCGTGGAAGGAACCCTCAAGGTCCACAATTTTGTCAATCAGAATATTCGATATCAAGCTCTTCTAAAAATTCTTCATGTTCTCCTTCAAACCCCTTATTTTAATGGTGACTTTATTAAACTCTTGGAGATTCCACTTAGCTAATCTAAAAGTTCCAGTGGCCCCAACCCTAGCCATGTACAACAACTCAAACATTGAGGTAGACTCATCATTTAGATAAGAAAAGTCCTCAAAAAAGGGATTTACCTTTAGAGGCTCCAACTTAGCACTCTTCTTCTCAGCATCTTCCTCATCTTGACCCTTATTTTCTTCTTCTAGTTCCTCATTGCGCATGTTATGAGTCGACGAGTTATCAATTTCCACCACCTTTTCACTAGAATCCTTTTCCTCACAAATCACCTTGGTATCCTTTTCTAAAAATTTTGAGGCCTGGTTCTTCAGTTTCACAATGCATTTGGACACCCTCCTCTGCTTATCCTTGGTCTTCATAGCCAACAAATTCTCTTGCAAACTCTCCTCATTACCTCCACCTTTGACTTCTCCCTAGTCAACAGCCAAATCCGCCTTCCTAGGAGAGGACTCGTTCAAGCCCACCAGCGTATCCTCACTGTCAAAAAGAACAAGGCGATTAGTAGCTTGATTGATTTTAAGGCCACCCTTCTTCCTCTTTTTTGAGGAGGTAGCCTCAGGGGATGAAGATCCATCATCACCCTCTTCTTCCCACTCCTCTTCTTCGGCAATGGTGGTATCTGAGCCAGACAAACTAGAAACTTCACTTAGAATATTCTCCTTTCCCTGAGTAGTAGGTGCAGGGAGAAGAGTTCTAACATGCTCCATGATTAAAATAATGAGAACCTCGTGGAGGACTAGAGCCCTCCTATTTTTTAAATGTGCATAAACAAAAATCTCCATGGAAGACAACAAAAAAATGGAAAGAAGATAAACAACCCATGCCTGAAGTGATTTAAAAGAGTGAAATGGTGACCTAGTATAGAAATGAACCTTCCTTTCAATGCAACATAGTGCATAATCACCTTTGCAACCTCTACCCATATCTTGTTGAGGTAATTGCACTCATATCCCCAACTTTCCATCTTAATCAAATTCTTCCACTCATCATCTTTGAAGAATTGAGCCATCACTTCCTCATTGCTCTTCTTATCCTTGAAACAATTATGGCCAACCATCGACATCCAAATCACAGTAGCAATCAGATCCTCATTTACATCCACTTCCAAACCCTTTATCTAAAGCTTATGGTTATGCCATCAAGAAAAAAATTCCGCTGAGGCATTTGGGTCATGCCCATGCAATCTTTCTACAAACGGCGTGAAATTAAAATGGTAGAGAATCTTTCATAGCTTATTTTTCTTCTCAGACCCACACAAGAGTGCATCTCAATTCTACTTCTATCACCACCCTTCTCTTCAAGCATTAGAAAAGGAAAACCATTGTGATAATTTCTAAACTGAACACCAGTAATCCAAACAAAAGCCACAAAGCATGTGAGTCGAAAGATGGTACTAAGGATTAAATGTTGCCATCACATCAACTCAGACCATGCCATCATTTCTCATTAAGCTCCTATCTTTCATAGGAAGGATAGAGCCCTCCTCCCACACATGAAACTCATTCAATCTGATAGCCTCATTGGCAATGTTTTTTTTCCAATAAATTTCCTTTTCAGAAATGTGAGATACGCGGGTCTCTTCACAAGAACTTAACATGATTATAGTATGTTTGATTAATTGACCCACATTCCAACTAGGCTTATGAGTGCCAAGTAGATAATTGATTGTATTTAAATAATCGCCTTCAACCCATTTTTGGTGTAACCCTTGTCCAAAACATATTTTATAGTTATAAACGTAGCCTCTGCCTTGATACAGTGATTAGTGCGATTTCCCAATGGGAGTGCCACCATTCCTAAGAGTCTACCATCTTCATTCCTCATCAGCCCCCCCACAACCTACAGGCCCAGGGTTACCCTTCGCTACCACATCAAAATTAACTTTAACCCATCTGGAAGGAGGTGGTTGCCACTTAGTATTCAATCTAGCATTTAAACTGGACTTAGAATTCACAGCGGGAATACATGTGACCTTCCAATTATAAATCACCGAAATTTCATATGCAACCAAACACACAATAGGATCACATCAATAAGACTCAAAATCAATGAGAGAAAAAATCTCCAGAATCGCTCGACGAATCTTGATGAAAGACTGCCAACTTTAAGCTTAGAATCACAAAATATTATGTTCTTTCATTATTTCCATAACCCCCACACAATATGCAAGTCCATAAGATCCCTAATCCCTTGGAGAACAGGAGAAGTGGAGGGGCACTTCCACTGTTCAACAAATTTTTCAAGGGAATCCGGGAAGACCCAATCCATATTTTATAACCCAAGAAATTTACTCCAAAGAAAAGAGGAAAAATCACACCCAAGAAATATATGGAAAGCACTCTTAGAATTATCTTCAAAAAGAACACATCTATTGGGAATTGCAAATGCCCTTTTACAAATATTATCCTACGTTAAGATTTTACCTTGCATTAGCAGCAAAAAGAAGACATTCACCTTGGGAATCAACTTCTTGTTCCATAAGGTCCCCCAAAAAGGAATAGAATTAGGCTTTTCTAGTGAACTAACAAGGGAAGAAACCACCGAGAAATTTACATTAGCACAAGGAGCCCAAACAACCCTATCTGACCTAAGAAATATGGGGATACAAACATTGCACAAGAAGTCCTTTAGAACCTTCAATGACGGGTCCCAATCATGGAAGTTTTTCCACTCCCCATGATGAAAATAATCTTCCATCCTAATGCCAAAGAGATGTTTACAAATAGGAACAATGGGAGGGGCCCAAGGAAGATTGATCAAAGGTTTCAAGTCACACTAAGTATCCTCCCAAAAGAGAATTATGGTACCATCACCCAATAGCCATCTAACACCATTAGCAATCAAATCCCTGCAAGGTACAATATTCCTCCAAAAACAAGAACCAAAAGGAATATCATCAGAGCTCAGCAAGTTCCAAGATCTCTCAAAGCCATGCAAATACTTGTTACTAGCTAGGGAAGCCCACCCCACTTCTCCAATAAGGAGCCTCCAAACATTCTTTGACAAGAGAGTCTTATTAAAACCTTTTAAATTTCTGATGCCAAGACCACCCTATTTCTTAGGTTTACAAACCAAATCCCAAGCCACAAGAGGGATTCTAGCTTTGGTTTCAACACCCGACCACAAAAATATTCTCATTATTTGTTCCATTTTCTCTTCAAATTTGATAAGAATTCTAAAAAGTATCATAACATACAAAGGAAGATTTTGAAGAGTAGAGCAAATGATTTGCACCTTCCCCACTTGACTAAGAAGTACCCCTTTCCAACCTACCAGCTTTCTACTAAACTTATCCAACAAACCCAACCAAAAAGACTCTAAGATCTTAGAAATACAAAAAAGGAAGCCCCAAATAAGTAGATGGAAGCTTACCCCTATTGCAAGAGAGAATCCTTGCAAGATTTAACTACAAAGCATCAAGGGTGTTAAGGAGAAAAAATGACTCTTAGGAAGATGAATAAGTTGACCATAAGCCTTCTCGTAATCCTCAATCAATCCCTTCACAATTCTAATTTCACGGATAGAGGATTCACCCATCAAAATGGTATCATCAAAAAATTGTTGATGGGTAATAGGATCACATCCAAAAGAAGAAGAAAGGCCCTTTAGGGACCTGAAAAACAAAGCCCTCTGAATTTTTCTACCAAGAGCCTCTACCATCAAAATGAAAAGCAATGAAGAGATAGGATCTTCCTGTCTCAGACCACGTGAGCTCTAGAAAAATGGGGAAGAAGATCCATTCACTAGCACAACAAAAGATGGAGTAGAGATAAGCTGATCAACAAGCTGAAGAAACTTCCTACATAAACCAAAGCGACCCAACACCTCCAACATTAATCTATAGTTTACCCTATCATAAGATTTCAGAAGGTCTACTTTTAGGAAGAAGCCTAGATTGTTAGAAGTTGTTGTAAAGACTATTTGAGATAGTTATTTGTATTCCTCCATTGTTGGAGATATGGTATTGTGGTTTGGGATTTAGAGCTTGTGTTATGTGGATGTTACACTCCCATATTTTCAAGTTACTTGTATTGACAGGGAGGTTTTTGTTAATTGTAGAGGGTTTATAGTGTTGGTTATCTAGATTGATTCAAAAAATTCTCCCCATTTATATGTATTGATTTATCTACTCCTCCATCTTGGTGAATGTGTCATTAGTATCTATGGAGTGTCTTAGTTTGAATATCATGTGTTGAACTAGTCTGCAAGTTGATATGTTAATTTTCTATCTCATGGTTTTGTATTTTTTCTTCTAGGATGAAGTGTTCTTCTTTTGTTTGGTTTGTAGTAGTCGTTGGTGGCATGATAGTATGATACAAGTATTCAAAAGTGTTGTTGGATGTTCAAGGAACATCTATTTGTGATCTACACATCAATGGTTGATCTCTTTGGTGTTGCTTAGTGTTTGTGTTGGTCTTCTAGGTAATTTTTGGATATCTAGACGACAAGATTTATCATCTTACTTGTGTTGTGTGATTGAGGGATTGCACCAATATATGAAGTTGTTTTAAGGTGTATGTGGGTCCTAACCTATCTTGGTTAGAACTGTATTGAGTGAATTTAGTTAAAGCTATGTTTTTAGGTCAACTGGTATCATGTTACATGTTTTATCTACGAGTTTCACTATTGCCAACTTGAGTTAATGTGCACTATTGTGTGAGTTGTTTGGGATCACATTAGATGTAATAAGGTTGTTTTTGGTCCTCTCTATCTCTCAAATAGGACCACACTATGTTTTTTGGTTGACTTGTTGAGATTATTTTTTTATCTTTCTTCTAGACAACCTAATTGATGTTGTGTGAATTTGTGGAGGATATAAATGTAAGATTGAATTAGTTGCAAAGTGGGTGTGTGGAATGAATTGAATATTTCATAGAAAAAGTGTGAAATTATGTGGAAATAGATCAAATGTGCTTTAAGGCCTGAGTTAGTAGTGTAAGTGTGAATAAGTAAACAAAGTAAAAACAGTTCTTAATGAAATATTGTATCAAAGATTAAGAAAATAAACTAATCTAAAGCAAGTAATCTATTGAAAGTGTCTCATTGTCTCCTATCTTTAAACATTTATTAAGCTATTGTGCTCTCAGATTTAAATAAAACACTATAACTGTTAAAATGACAATCTAGAGAACGAAATGATGCTGATGCAATTATGTGAAGCTATGGGATAATGCTAAATTATAAAAGAAGCTACTGTAACATGAATTGACATGAAAATTGATGGATGAAGCTATAGGAGACAGCCATGATTATGATTCTCAAATGTTGGAGGCTTGGATCGCTTGAGGCTTGATGCTTGAATTCTTGCAGAGTAAGATTGCATAAGTTTGATAATCTGGGATCTTTTCTTTGTTGAATAAAGCTGTATTTATAGATTTCCTAGCAGAAGCTTTGCGAGGGGACAACAAAGTAGAGGCTTGGATTCAATCTGGAGGATTGAATGGTGAGAGATGGAGGAGATTGAGAAGATTTTGGGAATTGTCTCTACCCATGAAAAAACCAGGCAAGAGAATAGGAAGGATTGATGGAAGAGGATTGAGAGATGAATTTCCAATTTGTCTCTAATTTGTCTCCAAATCTTCCCATGAAGATTGAATCAATTAATTTTGACATATTTTTGACATAAAATAGACATAGGATATCTAATTTGGTTTTGAGGAAATATAGAGGAATATTCTTTATGCCTTTATTTAAATATTTTTGATTTATTCAAATTAGCCAAAGAAAGATAAATAATTTAATAGAATAAACTATAGAATTTATTTATTAAATTTAAAATAGAAGAATATGGTAATTAATCAATAAAGTGCTTAATCTTTATTTAATTAATTTAAATGATGTGATAGAATAAAATAGGGAAATGATAATTAATTCAAACAAAGTATTTAATTTTGTTTATTTAATTAAGATGAGATAATAGAAGAATTAGAAGAATTTAAATATGAATGTGAACGTGAACTATATAAATATTTCTATTTATTCAATAGTGGAGGAATTTAGGATAATTAATCAAATAAATCGTATTTAATTAATCAGATTCTCCAGACCAATTTTAGGTGTATACATTTTGCCCCTCTTTGTAGTGATGTGTTTACGCATTGCTTCAAAGAAAATTTTGCTGCTCCTTTCAATATCGATGAAAAACATTCAGTATGCCCCAAACATGCCCCATTTATTGATGTTCAGATGATTGATGATAATATGCCCCCTCGGGAGATAAATTTATGATTTGTTGATTTTTTTAATTTTTTTTTGGATTTTTCAGAAATTTTAATGATTTATGATTTTTTAATGATTTGATGATGATTTGGTGAAGATTCGTTGGTGAAATAATTTATCTCCCGATATAGAATATGTAGAAAGTTTGGCCGTAGATGAATTTGTATTAAGCCTCATGTTTTTTATTTTCGATCGTGTCAACCTTTGATTCAATATTTATTGATGATCTTGATAGATAAGAAGATTATTGATCTAATGATATGTGAGATTAAATGATTGATTGATTGATTGAACTCATGATAGGTGAGGATCAATGATAGATAGATTGATTGACCTCATGATAGGCGAGGTTCAATGATAGATTGATGATTGACCTCAAGATAGGCGAGGACCAATGATAGATTGATTGATTGACCTCATGATAAGCGAGGACCAATGATAGTTTGATTGATTAACCTCATGATAGGTGAGGATCAATGATAGATTGATAGGATAATTGATTGATAATATTGTTGATCTGTGATATGTTATGATAATAGGATGATTTTAGAGTTCTTCCCAAAGATGTGGGACATGATTCCGTATTTGGTGCAGACCGATTGAGATATCATCAATCGATGTGGAAAATCTATAATGTAGATGCAAAACTAATATGAATGCAATCTAATTTAACCATTAAAATCTACATATGCAAGCATTGGCATCTTAACAATACTTTTAGTGTGCTCTCAGATTTAAATAAAACACTATAACTGTTAAAATGACAATCTAAAGAACAGAATGATGTTGATGCAATGATGTGAAGCTATATGAAAATGCTAAATGATAAAATAAGCTACTATAACATGAATTGACATGAAAAATGATGGATGAAGCTACAGGAGGCAACCATGATTATGATTCTCAAATGCTGGAGGCTTGAACCACTTGAGGCTTGATGCTTGAATTCCTGCAAAGTAAGATTGCATAAGTTTGATAATCTGGGATCTTTTCTTTGTTGAATAAAGCTGTATTTATAGATTTCCTAGCAAAAGCTTTGCACAGGGACAATAAAGTAGAGGCTTGGATTCAATCTAGAGGATTGAATGGTGAGAGATGGAGGAGATTGAGAAGATTTTGGGAATTGTCTCTACCCATGAAAACACTAGGCAAGAGAATAGGAAGGATTGATGGAAGAGGATTGAGAGATGAATTTCCAATTTGTCTCTAATTTGTCTCCAAATCTTCTTGTGAAGATTGAATCAATTAATTTTGACATATTTTTGACATAAAATAGACATAGGATATCTAATTTGGTTTTGAAGAAATATAGAGAAATATTCTTTATGCCTTTATTTAAATATTTTTTGATTTATTTAAATTAGCCAAAGAGGGATAAATAATTTAATAGAACAAAATATAGAATTTGTTTATTAGATTTAAAATAGAAGAATATGGTAATTAATCAATAAAGTGTTTAATATTTATTTAATTAATTTAAATGATGTGATAGAATAAAATAGGGAAATGATAATTAAATCAAACAAAGTATTTAATTAAGATGAGATAATAGAAGAATTAAAAGAATTTAAATGTGAATGTGAACGTGAACTATATAAATATTTCTATTTATTAGTGGAGGAATTTAGGATAATTAATCAAATAAATCATATTTAATTAATCAGATTCTCCAAACCAATTTTAGGTGTATACATTTTGCCCCTCTTTGTAGTGATGTGTTTACGCATTGCTTCAAAGACAATTTTGCTGCTCCTTTCAGTATCGATGAAGAACATTTAATATGCCCCAAACATGCCCCAGTTATTGATGTTCAGATGATTGATGATAATATGCCCCCTCGGGAGATAAATTTATGATTTCTTTTATTTTTTTGGATTTTTAGAAAATTTCATGATTTTTATGATTGTTTGATTTGATGATGATATGATGAAGATTTGTCAAAGAAATAATTTATCTCCCGACATTGATGATTAAATTTAGCCCGTGGATGAATTTCAATTAATTTCATTAATAAAATTAATTAAAATAAAAGAAATCCCCTCAAAAATCCCTTTTGAAAACCTATATAAGGTCAAAAATGTCCCTTTTATCCTCATTTGTACTTTTTGACTTTCAACACCTAGTGAGAGAGACATTTGAGCCAGCTAGAGCAAGATGCCGATCCCCTACCACACTCACTGGTTCGAGTGTTGTCGACATTACCAGTGGCCGACCATTTATGGACCTCCGGTATGTACCTATAATCCACCTCGAAATTTGTGCTTTCTTGATTTTTGTGTCTTTTTTCGTTTTTGGTGTGTGATTATGTAAACAAAGTAAAAACACTTCTTAATGAAACATTGTATCAAAGATTAAGCAAATAAACTAATCTAAAGTAAGAAATCTATTGAGAGCATCTCATTGTCTCCTATTTTTAAAGATTTATTAAGCTATTGTGCTCTTAGATTTAAATAAAACACTATAACTGTTAAAATGACAATCTAAAGAACAAAATGATGTGATGCAATGATGTGAAGCTATGTGATAATGCTAAATGATAAAAGAAGCTACTGTAAAATGAATTGACATGAAAATTGATGGATGAAGCTACAAGAGGCAGCCATGATTATGATTCTCAAATTTTGGAGGTTATAATCGCTTGAGGCTTGATGCTTGAATACCTAAAGACTAAGATTGCATAAGCTTAATAATCTAGGATCCTTTTCTTGGTTGAATGAATTTGTATTTATAGATTTCTTGGTAGCAAAAATGCACAGGGATAGCTAAGAGAGGCTTGAATTCAATCTGGAGGATTGAATGGTGAGAGATGGAGGAGATTGAGAAAATTTTGGGGATTGTCTCTACCCATGAAAACACTAAGCAAGAAGGTAGGAAGGATCGATGGAGGAGGATTGAGAGATGCATTTGCAATTTGTCTCCAATTTATCTCCAAATTTTCCTGTGAAGTTTGAAGGCATTAATTTTGACATATTTTGACATAAATTAGACATAGGATATCTAATTTTATTTTGAGGAAATATAGAGGAATATTCTTTATGCCTTTATTTAAATATTTTTTATTTATTTAAATTAGCCAAAGAGGGATAAATAATTTAATAGATCAAACTATAGAATTTGTTTATTAAATTTAAAATAGAAGAATATGGTAATTAATCAATAAAGTGTTTAATCTTTATTTAATTAATTTAAATGATGGGATAGAATAAAATAGGGAAACGATAATTAAATCAAACAAAGTATTTAACTTTGTTTATTTAATTAAGATGAGATAATAGAAGAATTGGAAGAATTCAAATGTGAATGTGAACGTGAACTATATAAATATTTCTATTTATTCAATAGTAGATGAATTTAGGATAATTAATCAAATAAATCATATTTAATTAATCGGATTCTCTAGACCCATTTTAGGTGTATACATTTTTCCCCTCTTTGAAGTAATGTGTTTACGCATTACTTCGAAGAAAATTTTGCTGCTGCTACCAGTATCGACGAAAAACATTCAGTATGCCCCAGATATTGATTATCAGATGACTGATGATAATATGCCCCCTCAGGAGATAAATTAATGATTTTATGATTTTTTTTTGGATTTTTGGAAAATTTCATGATTTTTATGATGATTTGATTTGATGATGATATGAAAAAGATTTGTTGAAGAAATAATTTATGTCTCGATATTGATGATAAAATTTAGCATGTGGATGAATTTCAATTAATTTCATAAATAAAATTAATTAAAATAAAAGAAATCCCCTCAAAAATCCCTTTTGAAAACCTATATAAGGTCAAAAAGGTCCTTTTTATCCTCATTTATCCCCTACCACACCTAGAAAAGTTAAGCGCTTTCATCTCTCAAATAAAAGCATAAAGAATATTCCTCTATATTTCATCAAAACCAAATTAGATATCCTATATCTATTTTATGTCAAAAATATGTCAAAATTAATTGATTCAATCTTCACGGGAAGATTTGGAGACAAATTGGAGACAAATTGGAAATTCATCTCTCAATCATCTTCCATCAATCCTTCCTATTCTCTTTCCTGGTGTTTTCATGGGTAGAGACAATTCTCAAAATCTTCTCAATCTCCTCCATCTCTCACCTTTCAATCCTCCAGATTGAATCCAAGCCTCTACTTTGCTACCCTTGTGCAAAGCTACTGCTAGTTAATCTATAAATATAGCTTCATTCAACAAAGCAAATATCTCATATTATCAAGCTTATGCAATCTTACTCTGTAGGAATTCAAGCATCAAGCATCAAGCCTCAAGCGATTCAAGTCTCCAACATTTGAGAATCATAATCATGGCTGCCTCCTGTAGCTTCATCCATCAATTTTCATGCCAATTCATGTTACAACAGCTTCATTTATCATTTAGAATTATCACATAGCTTGACATCATTGCATCAACATCATTCCATTCTTTAGATTGTCATTTTAACAGTTATAGTATTTTCTTTAAATCTGAGAGCATAATATCTTAATAAATCTTTAAAGATAGGAGATAATGAGATGCTTTCAATATATTTATTGCTTTAGATTAGTTTATTTGCTTAATATTTGATACAATGTTTCATTAAGAAGTGTTTTTACTTTGTTTACTTATTCAGACTTACAAGTAGAGTGGTGTGTTGAAAAATATTGTAGTTTATATAATCTTCATATATCCTGCTTTGAGATAGTGAATCTCATATGGTCCTTATATCTTGCCTTGGAGTGGTGCACTTAATTTCTACAAGTCCCTTGTATCTTTCCCTAAGGTTGTGCACCTTACCTTTCAAATGTTTGGGATTAAGCATAATTGTAATTTTGTAAGTAGTGAGCTTCTCTATTGTGAGTTAACTCTCACTGTGGTTTTCCTTCATTGGGTTTTCCAAATAAATCTAGTGTTTTCTTGTGTATGTGTGTTCTTTATTTTATCTTTCATTTCTTCTGATCTGGTTAAGGGTTGAATTGCTATATATTTCATTGTTTATTGATGACTTTGTTAAGGAGATAAATTTCTATATCTTTCTTTATTGCTGATTTGTTTGAGGTTTTTCTTATCTAGTAAACAAGTTTAGGTTTGTTGAAGGGTTTATGTTTTGAAAAGACTGATTTACCCCCCTCTCAATCTCTGGGTGTATTCAAAAATTGGTATTAGATCCAAGTTCCTTTGAAGAAGCCTAACTGCTTGAGGAAAGGTCCAAGATGGCACAAGATGGAGATTACAAAGGTCTTAGGTTTGATGGGACAAAGTACACTTTTTGGAAGTTGAGGATGGATGACCATCTAAACTCTCTTGGGTTCGATGTTTGGAAACCAATCAAGGATGGTTATAATGCTCTTGCTACTCCTCCAATAAATCTTATTGCATTCAGGTTGTATGAGAACAATTTCAAGGCTAAGAATTTTATTTTGTGTGGATTGGTTGATTCAAAATTTTTGAAGGTGATGAATTATAGTTCTGTTAAGAATATATGGGAAAAATTTAGTAGCATCTATGAAGGAGATACCAAAGTAAAGTGATCCAAGATGAAAATATTCAAGAGTATATTTGAGACCCTAAGGATGATAGAGGATGAAGACATTGCAAGTTATATGCTTCAGGTGCATGAAGTAGTATATGACATCATTGGTCTTGGTGGAGAAGTAAAAGAAGATGAGATTGTGAATAAATTTTTAAAAATCTCTCCCTAAATATTATAGTCATAAAGTATCTACAATTGAAAAGTATAAGGACTTGGATAAGTATTTAGTAGATGATTTTTTTTGTGTTCTCACAACCTTTGAAATAAGAGAATTTGACAAAGATGTTCCAAAAAAGGAAGCTACGTTTGAAACCAGTAAAAAGATAGAAGATGAAGCAACTGATCAGGATTATGATTTTGATGAGATTGAAGCAAAATCTATGAGAAGATTGAAGAAATGCATGAGTAAATACAAAGGTAATTTACCTTTCAAGTGTTTTAATTGTGGGAGGATTGGTCATTTCTCATCTAAATGTCCTTATTAAGAAACTTGATGGTAATTGTACTGTAGAAAAATGTACACCTTTACATTTTCACACTATCTTTGGGTCCCTTAATTAAATTGGACTTAATTAAGCCTCTAATTGTCTAAACTATGCATTCCAAAGCCTTACTATTCCTATTTTTTGAGAGGGTAACTTATATTAAACACATGTTAACATTATTTTAAACACCTTGGAAATTGTGTGTCCTAGATTTAGGTCCTAAGACCCATTCACCCAAGGGCGAATGGGTCCTCCTTAAGTGCCAAGCCCCAATTTTAATATGTTTTTAGCAGTATTTTAATAATTCAAATTGAAGTTTCAAATGTCAGCTTATGGAATCAAATTTTTAGGAAATTAGATAAACACCTATAAATATAGTCTTTTTATCAATTTAAACCTAGAAGCAAGAAGACTTTATGAGAATATTCCTAGAGAAAATATTATTTTCAAGAGCATTGGATAGCATATTCATCAAGCATCTACAATAGCAATCAAGATCATATCATCATGTTAAAGTTATGTGCGTTCATATTAAGTTTTGGAGCTAACATTGTGATGTAGGTTTCAAGCATTCAAGTCAATTCAACAAAGATCCAATCCTTAGAGATATGTGTTAGACTTCAATCCTCTAAGGGCAGCCATTGAGAGTTTGGTGATTTGTGATATAGAGTTGTTCATTCATCAATTCTTTCATTTGTCATTATCTTTCATTATAAAGGTTTAATTACCAAAATGGGGTTTGACCAAGGCAAACCCCTATTCACCAAAAATAAACAATTTTTGTCCTCTTTTTGTGTATAGATTTGCAGGTGAAGAAGGATTGAAGATTGATCAAAAGTGAAATTTTTTGAAGATTCCAAAGTTGTCATCAAAGTTGTCAAGCCACAAAATCATGTTAGTCATCCTCCAAGTGTTTTTCATACTTATGATAATACCTTACTGCAAGAGAGCCAAATCATTGACACATTTCTTAATATCACCTTGCCTATCCTTCACTCAACCCCTAATATCTCTCCCATTTATGAGGATAATTTTATACAAGAGGATACAATCATAGACAATCATGAGAATCATAGTTTCTCTTCTCTTGATACCTCTCCTACTTGTGAGGAAGGTATCTTGGTGTTAGAAGATCCAATTATTGAACGCCATGAGAATCTTGTTTGTCCCTCTCCCTCTACTTATCCCACTTGGGAAGATATTATGGCATAAGAGGATGAGATCATTGACACATAGATATTAACATCACTTTACCTAGTCTCCATTCATCTCCCACTTGTGAGAATGTTTTAGTGAAAAAGGATGCAATTGTGGAAAAAAATGATAAATACATTTGTTCTTCTCCCAATATCCCTCCTATTTTTGAAGAGGATATTTTGGTGTTAGAAGATATAATCATTGAGATCCATGAAAATATTATTTGTTTCTCTTCCCCTACATATCCTACTTGGAAAGAAATTACTGGACAAGGGCATGTAATTATAGATAATCATGACAATCACATTGTACTTCTCCCAATATCTCTCCTATTTGTGAAGAAGATATTTTGGTGTTAGAAGATTCACTCATCGAGATTCATGAGAATCTTGTTTCTCCCTCTCCCAATTCTTCTCCCACTTGGAAAGATATAATTGAACAAAAGGATGCAATCATTGGTATGTAAGAAAATCAAAGTTATTCTTCTCTAGATGCCTCCCCTACTTGTGATGAAGTTATCTTAGAAGATCAAACCATGAAATGTCATGAAAATATTGTTTTCTCCTCTCCTAAAAACTCTCCTACTAGGGAAGATATCATGGTGTAAGAATATAATAGCATTGATACATGTCTTTCAAAAAATAGTAATATGGCTTCCTTAGATGAAGATGATACAGTTACATTATACTTTCCCTCACTAGAAGATCATCAAAATGAGGATAATTCTATTGAGGTTCTAAACATTAGACCTCCCTTGATTATTGGGCCTCCTAAGTCTCCTCTAATTCTTGGACCTTTTAAGATTCATTTGTCGAATTAGACAACTGAAAGGGGGGGTGAATAAGTTGTCACCAAATTAAACCCTTAAATCATTTACCAAAACAAAACCTTAACACTTCTTAAATGTTTAAACATTAAGTGCAAGTGCAAAAACTAAAAACCATCACATAAACACAATAACACCAAATTTACTTGGAAAACCTAATGAGGGAAAAACCACAGTGAAGATTAACTCACAATATAGAGAATATCAAAACCAATTAAAAAAAGGCTCACTGCCTGAGGCTCACTTCCAATAGAAGGACTCACTGTCTGGACTCACTATCCACAGGACTATAACCTAGAGATACAAAATATGGCTTTCTGCTAGAATATAAAAGTTATGGCTCACTACCAAAAGTGTGAATTGATGGAATACACCTTCCTTGTGTAGAATTCAGTTCCAAATGAAGCCTAGTACAAGTAGTATTGCTTCTCCCAACAATAAATTAATAGTTATGTTTTGGTCTTCAATTGATAAATCATTTAGGCTCGCACCATGCTCATATGTTCACATTGCTCACATACATCTCTATCTTTTCTAGAGAGTCTCATATATATAGGTATATTTCATTCATCAATTAGGTCAGCCTAATTAGATGAAAGAAAAATAATCAAAGAGGAATTTTGTCAGCATAATTATATTAAGTCAGCTAAGATCTATATAAAACATCCCCAAGGTAGATTCAATCTTCTTAATACATAACATGTGTTAGGTTGGCCAAGATCAAGACCCAAACATAAAAGCTTCAAACCGTCAAACAACTGTAGTGTACAGAGTTAAACTTTTTCATTGATAACTTACTATTCCCAACCTAAAAGTTCTCAAGATCTAGAATATAGTTTTTTGATTGAATCATAATGATGTAGTTAATATATTAGAGTAATAGATTGTCTTGCAATAGAATCTGGACCCAAAAACTAGCACACTAGTTCATTGATAAAGAAAATCTTTGATAGGGAATAGCTTTTGGTAAATGTCTCATACATTTGGTACTATGTTGACATAAATGACAACCATTTGATGCAATCCTATTTCCAAGAGTATCATTTCCAACATCATTTAGTTATTGGACCTCCTCTGTCATCTCTTGAGCCACTTCTTATCATAAGACCACCTCAACACAAACCATTATCTCTAAGAGCTATCTTGAATTTTGCAAGGAAAATTTGTAGTAACAATGCTTCACAAAAGCTGAGCTATAATACCATTGCTCACACATACAATACAAGGAAAATTAGGAAACCAAAAACCATACCTACTTCATTACCATTACCTTAACCTATCTTGCCTAGTGCTCTTCATTTTCCTTTGCAGAATGGAAAGGAGTATGATCTTGTGGAAAAACTTAGAAACATTCCTTCTAAGATTTCTTTATGGGACCATATTCAAGATTCACCTAATTATCATAACATGCTTCAAAATTATTTACAACAAGTTGTGGTCCCTCCTAGTGGACAACCAAATGATGTAGAAACCCTTATTCAAGGTATGAATTCACTTAACATTGATATTGTCTTTCATCCAAATGAGTTACCTCCATTAGAAGTGAAAAAACAAAATTATGCCTTGATGATAGTGGCTATTATTAATAAATGTGGCATAAAGCATACCCTCATTGATAATGGTTTGACATTCAATGTTTGTAGTATAAAATTTTTAGACAAGCTTGAAGTGGATAAGATTCAAATTCAATTTGATTCTTTATCTATACAAGGATTTGATAATGTGGGAAAATAACCACTTGGTGTGATAATATTACCTATTAATGCTTGAAAGTTTACATTGCAAACTCCTATTCATTCAATGTCTCAAGAACTCTCATATAACCTTCTCTTAGGTAGACCATGGATCATGCAATGAATGTGGTGCATTCAAAGTTACATTGTATAGTGAAGTACAGTTATCAAAAAAAAGTCTACACAATCAAAGCTAGCCCACAATCATATAACAATTGTTTGCAAACTGAAATTGGAATGACAAATCATCTTACAAAATTGACACCAACTACAAAAGTGGAACCTTTACAAATTGAGGATAAGGATAAGTTCCTTTCACCCATGATAATATTGTCAAAATATGATTGGGGATCATTAGATTTCACACTTAAATTTGATGGGCAACCCAAGATTATACAATTTAATTCAAAAAACGAGAATGAAGTTGCCATAGTGTCAACACAATTTGATTCATCAAAAATATGTGAGTCCACAAATTTTAGTAAAGAAGAGGAAAATATAAATTATATATCCATATATGATGAGTGTGATCATGAGAAACCACCAAATCCAAAAGAAATGGAAAAAATTAATGGAAGAGGTTATGGGATTTTTAAACAACTTGGCTATAATGGAAAAGGATTTGGTATTAAGGAACAAGGTATTTGTGCCCCTATAGATCCTACTCTGCAAGAACAAGTAAGAGGTATTGGTTATTGTCCTTTGAAAGAAATGAAAGCATTAAAGAAACCTTCACTCAATATCAATGTCATCACACAAAACACTCCTAGGACAAATATTGCTTCATATTCAAACACATGTCTTAGTGATGATTGGGGTGCATTAGATTTTACACCCTCCTTTTATGGAGAGTACAAAATCTTGCAATCTAGAGAGTCTTGTCTATGTACGACACCTTGTAGTAAGAAAGAAATGTCTTTGTCACAAACGAAAGGAACATATTCTACTATTGATCAAGAGGGTACCTTGTTGAGGGTTCTCCAAGATTGCTTGATATCTCTCCCTCTAAGAACATGACAAAAAATTTATAACAAAAGCTCATTTTGTGCATATCATCAAGTGCATGGTCATTTAACCAATGAAAATAGGGCTTTGAGTAATAAAATTCAAAATATTAAGGATTTTGGTGCTCTTCCTTGTGTTGATGCACCTATTTCCTCTAATTGATAATGATTTTAATTCTATCATGGTTCTCATCACTATGTGGCATTAGTAGCTATATGTGTCTTGTTCATTTTCATTCATGGTGGTACAATCTTAAGTGCAACCATATTTATCTTGGAAGCAACATGATAGTCATTGGTGGTTGTCTTTATCTCTATGCTTGGGGTGCAAGGATAACTAGTTTTTGGGAGGTGTGCATTCTATTCAAGGACCCCCCTTCCTCTCCTTCTACTTAAAATACCAACATAGCAAGTATTTTGACATTTTAAGTGGGGGCATATTGTCCTCTAATCATTGTTAGTATGTTTCCTTTTGAGTGATGATAGCATACATATCCTAAGGAGTGTGACCATTTTATTGAAATTGGTATTATTTTATTTTGACATTTCTTGTTTCACTTTGTTCATGAAAGTTGAACTTAGTGCAACATTGGCATTAGCATATTGATCATGTTGTGGCACCTTATCAAATTTATTAGGGAGTAGAAATTTTGGTATGGTTGATGTATGGGAGCCTATAACCTAGAATGCCTTGCCCATAGCCACTTGTTTAATGGGATCACACCATGTAGACCTAGTGTGTGTTTCTCATATTTGTCTTGGGCACTCACCTAGTGTATATCGGACTACACTAGCCCTTATGAGCATATTTTTCATGGCCATTGAGAATAACACAACTTTCTTTCATGTGGAGCCATGTGTTTTATAGGTGATTTTACATCCTTATGAGTGTATTTAATGGATGTAGCATAATACAACTTTCTAGTTCATATCTTTTGCATTAATTTTGGCATTGTATGTTTTTTTATCTTGTCTTGCTACTTCATATCATACATATGTGTGTGTCCCTTTGTGATTGTGTTGGTTTTCCATGGGATCTTGATCTTGGGCGATTGGCCACCTCCTTGATCTTTTATATCCCATCCCATCAACATTTGTGCACTTGGAACCCTCTTGACATATATTTGTCTACTTTAGTGTGAGTCTGAGTGTAAGTTCATACTCTCACTAAAGTGAGGGCTAAATATAGTGTAGAAAAATGTACACCTTTACATTTCCACACTATGTTTGGGCCCCTTAATTAAATTATACTTAATTAAGCCTCTTATTGCCAAAATTATATATTCCAAAGCCTTATTACACCTATTTTTCAAAAGGGAAACTTATATTAAACACATAATAACATTATTTTAAACATCTTGGAAATTGTGTCCTGGATTTAGGTTCCAAGACCCATTCGCCCAAGGGTGAATGGATCCTCCTTAAGTGCCAATACCCAAATTTTAATATGTTTTTGGAGGAATTTTAATAATTCAAATTCAAGTTTCAAATGTTGGCTTATAGAATCTATTTTTCAAGAAATCAGATAAACACCTATAAATACATAGTCTTTTTATCAATTCAAATCTAGAAGCGAGAAGACTTTATGAGAAAATTCCTAGAAGAAATATCATTGTCAAGAGCATTGAAGAGCGGATTCATCAAGCATCTATAGTAGCAATCAAGATCATATCATCATGTCAATTTTATGTGTGTTCATATTATGTTGAGCTAACATTGTGATGTAGGTTTCAAGCATTCAAATATCAATTCAAGCAAGATCCAAGCTTTAGACATATGTGTTAGACTTCAGTCCTATAAGGGAAACCATTAAGGGTTTGGTGAGTTGTGACATAGAATTTTTCATTCATCAATCCTTGTCATTTGTCATTATCTTTCATTATCAAGGTTTAATTACCAAAATGGGGTTTTACCAAGCCAAACCCCTATTCACCAAAAACAAACAATTTTTGTCCTATTTGTGTGTGCAGATTTGCAGGTGAAGAAGGATTGAAGATTGATCAAAAGTGCAATTTTGTGGAGTTGTCATCAAATTTGTCAAGTCATGGAAACTTATTTGGAAAATAAAAATTGGCTTTTTGAAAGTGGAATTTGGTGGAATCAAAAGTGTAGATCTGACACCAGAGGACTATGAAATCAAATTTTGAACCTTGTACAGAGACCCATTCGTGTAATACCCCTGCGTTTTGCTTCTTGTTTGATTTGTTTTATGCTATGTTTGGTTGCAGTTACTTTGATACTCGATACATTTTTTTATGATGTTTTGATCACTACTATTGAGCGACAACTATTATTGTGGGATATAGTTATCTGATTATTGTTTCACATGCATTATGGATTAATGATGTAGAGTTAGCATGAGATGTTATTATGAGATTAATGGATTATGATGTTAATGTCAGTTTTTATTGAATGTATTGGTGAAGAGAACGGTTTCACATCACTCGCTTGTGAGTGCCCTGCGAATCCATAATTTCTTCTTCACGGTGTGTATTATATGCTGGATATAGTGTATGATATTGTTTACTTGGTTGTAGGATTGCAGGTACATGACATCGACTCCACCTGGTTTCACAGGTTCGAGCGTGTCGATCCAACGGTTAAGTTGAACGGGAGATAGTAGCTAGGTAACATGTGTCAAGTCTATGCCCTAGCCTTAATATGTCGTCAGTCGTGTGTGTCGAGTCATTATCTATCTTGCTTTAATGTTATTTAATTCTGAAAGATTCTTGATTTGGAAATAGATATTTAGAATAATTGCATTTTAATTATGTTGATGGTTATTTAAGTTAAATAATGCAATGTGGATAAAAGTTTATATTTAAATTAATTAATTAATTTAACTTATTTAATTAATTAAATTTAGTCCAAGGGGGTTGAATTTAGTTATTAAATAATTAAATTAATTAATTAAACGTGATGCAAGAAAATAAAAGGAAATAAAAGAATTAAAATTAATTTCAACATATGGGAATTAAATTAGAAATTGTAATTAAATGTTTATTTTGAAAATTAGTTGCAACTTTGGAAATTAATTTATTATTTGAAATTGCATGGAAAGTGGGTTTCAAAAATTGAAATTGAAATTGAAATTGAAATATCTAATTTGCATGTAATGTGAATTAGGGTTGTATTATGTATTTTTGATTTATAAGGAATGCATGTTTTAATTTTAGGGGAAGATGTTTTTGGAAAAATTCATTTTTACAGCAGAGAAGAAATTTTGGAAAAATTTGCATAAAGAAGGGTTTGAAGAAAGTTTTGATTGTTGAATTGATTGGAGGAAAGATTGTTTGCATTTGTTGAGTTTTAGATTGGATTCATTGGAGGAGGCTTGCATCAAAAATTCATCTCTTCCTGTAGCTTCTTGAACCAGGTTTTCCTCTTTGTGTTTTATTGTTCTTGGTTACTTTTAAATAGTAGTGATTAAAGGTTTGTTTGTTAAATCTGTTTTAGAAAATAAATTTATTATTAGAAGAAAAAGAATCAAATAAATTTACAGCTTTTGCTTTGTGAAAATTCTTGAGTGAAAATTGTGAAAACCCTAGTTGAATTTAAATTATTTGAGGAAATCGATTATTTTGTTATTGGAATCAAACATAGAGATTGAACGAAGCATTTAGAATATTTTTTTTAGAAAATGAAACCCTCTGTTTATTATTAAAAATCGGATTTTAAAATCCGCAGGGTAGTTATATTTTTCATGGTAAAATGGTCTGGTTGCGTCGCATATAACTCCACTTACACAAACTGGGTTGTCAGGAAATTTAAAGGGTTTTTGCACCTTGGAATTTTCTTATCCTTGTCAAAAAATCGCAAATACCCATATCGTAGTTTTTGAATTATGCTTGAAACATGAGACTGTTGTTAAGTTATTTTCCCATGGCTGCTCTGATAATAAAATAATAATAAATTGATATTTATAAATATTAATATTTTATGTATTGTTATTATAATATTAAAATATTATTTAATAATATTTTATATTATAATTTATAATATTAAAGTATTATATTTATTTATATTATTTTAAATAAAATTTGTATATTAGATTAGTGGAATTAAAATTATAAACATATGGGGAAATTATTGTTTATTTTAAAATGACATGTTAAAGTTTAATTGAAGGAGTTAAATATTTGATTTAAAGAATGCATAATTTAAAATTTAATTATGGAATTTAAATTCATGTGTAAAAGGTCCAATTATTAATTTGATTTAATTGGAAAAATATATATATGATATTGGGTATAGTCCAAATATTGATCTTATTTTAACACAATAAGTTATGGAAGAGACCAAATGTTAATTTGATTAATTTTATAATGATTTAATTTGCAAGGGCAATTGGTTATTTAATTTAAAGCGAAATGTTTTGAGTTATAGTTGAAAATACTTATTTTGTTAAGAGCAATTAGAGAATAAAATATTAGTGTAATTTCTCCCTATCTGAAAAGATGAATTCTTAATTCAGTTTTATCGATATAATGAATTACGTAATGAAATGAGAAATGGATTTAGAGTATCCAAATGTAGTTTCTTCTATTGCCTTCAATGATTATGTCCTTCGTGTTTATGCTTTGAGAATGGGTTGAATACCTGTTAGTTTATAAGTCTTCCAGATGGTCTGTTGTTTGTGAGGGTTGTCGTTGTGATGTCAACCTATTGTGAATTCTCTTGGTAGTGCATGGGATCGTGTTGTTTTAAAAGTAAATTCAAGAATTGATTATTATGAAGAGACAATTAATTATTTTAATTTAATCATTTTCTATTTGAACAATTTATTTGTTGAGAATGTATATTTTATGGTTTGAATAAATGGATGTATGTAATAAGAGTTTGGAAAGGGAAAATTTTATATGAGATTAACATAGGGTGTTGTTGGAAAACTAGAAGAAATATAAGGTTTGGGTTAAGAAATTGAAAGAAATTATTGTAGAAGATTTATGTTAGTTTTAAAGGAAAACAATGGATTCGACTTAAATTATTTGACCTAGTCTGTCCTTTATTATAAAGGCACTTATTTAGTTTTTTTTTCAATTAATTATGAAAGGGCAATAGTTATTATGTTTTATTTTCATAGAGCAAATTAATCGTTGTGATTGGAATATTAAAGAATCTATATAATTGAGTTTATTAATATATATATTTGGTGTATATATAATATGGAGCATATAAAAATATGTTAACGGTAAATTCATTATCGTATTTCATTTTAATAAGATGTATGCAATATATTATTGAATAGAGATTTAAAATGGATTGATTAGTATATATGGGTAAATGGGTAAGAGAAACGATATTTTATTATATTAAAGTGATTTCATGTTCTAAATAGGAAATTGAATGAAATGTAAGATTTGGTTAGGAAATGGAAAGAGTTTACTTGCATGGATTTGTGTCGATTTAAATTAAGAAGTTGTTTTTATTGATAAGGAAAATAGTTATTTTAGTTTATTATATTTCAATTAGAGCAATTAATTTATTGTGAATGAAATATGAAAGAGATATGGATTTAGTATATCCAAAAATAGTAATGTCCTAGTGATTGCCTTAAATGTTCTAGTTTCTCTGTAATTCGTAAAAGGGATGTAAGTTTAAATTGTTTAAGATTTCTTAGAAATATGGGTTATGATTATTTGAGTTAGCTTTGTAAGTGTGTCTTTGACCTTGTTAATGTTACCTATTGAATGAATATGGATTTAGAAAATCCAAATATTAGATTTGATTATTGACTTGAATATTTTTGTTGCTATGTCGTCAAGTTGTATTGTGGGTGTTTCTGATTTGGTGTTAGTCCTAAATTATAAGTCTTCCAGAAAAACTTAGAGGATAAGGGTTGTTGAATCTTTATGCCATCTAGTGTTTTCCCTTGGGTAGTGCATGGCATCTTTTTAGTTTTACCCGATTTCCATGAACGGGGATGTTTTGTACCTCCTATGAAAGGAGTGGACTATGTGTTGTTGCCTCCAAGATGTTTGGAGTGAGTTCTATTATTTGTATCCTCCTTGTGTTGGAGTGGTTTATGATGCTTAGTTGGTATGCACTTGTATCTCCCTTGGTGGATTGTTTGGGTGTGTGTTGTTGAATAGAAGAGTGGTTTTTGTTAGGGGCTGGAGCCCAAAGTGGTAAACCAGGTAACCATCAGAAGTGTTTTAATCAAGTGATAATTAAATTAATGTACTTATATGATTAGGATGCATTCACACTAATCAAGATAATTTAATCCTCACTCATAGACACAAGGGCTCGTTTAGACTTGGGATGAGTGAGAAGGCTAGAATGGCATAGTCATTTATCTCATCAGTACGAGAGGTATTTGATGCCGCATGAGTGAGTATGATTGCTGGGATTTGGTTGAGGCCACCAGGATTATTGGAGCCTATGAAGGATGCCTAGAGGAGATCTCATGACTACTATGCGATGACACTCTATCTAGGACAACTGTTGTTAATTGTTTTCTGTGTATGGTTCTCTGAACATACTTGATCTATTTTATGTCTGGAAGCAATGTGACCTATGTCAGTGATGTGAATGTTGTACTTGAGTTGTACTGGTTTTGTACTTGTTTATGGCATTTGTTTGGTTATAACAGTATGAGTCTGCCTTTGGTTAGTGGTTGTAGATATTTGTCCATGTTACTTTGTTACTATCTCCTAGCATGGGGGGTGGGCCTTCGGGTACCACTTGGTTGGGTGGAACATGCACCAAAACCGTTGGATCCCCATTGATCTTCAATACTTGGTGGCGAGACATCCAGATGGACGGCTCGAGTTCTTATGTTATTCTTGCCTTGTACTATTTCATTTTGTATAATTTATTTTATCCCTCGTATGTTTATGAAGTGGAATCCTGTAATTGTAACCTTATGTACTATTGCCTCATTCTGGGAATGAGTGATGTTACTATTGGTTTAAGGTAATGATTATGAGATTATATCTTGGTTGATTATCTTATTACGTTATCTGGGATTCTTATGATGTATGATGTTTACTTCATAAAGTTTATAATGCTATGGTTATATGTAATATGTATGTGTGGGTTTAAGTAATCCTAACCTTGTAGCCTTAGAGGTTGTTGTTAATTAGTAAGTGAATGTGTATGTTAAATGCACTTTATAAAAAAAGAATTGGTTCGCTTAAGACGTTAATTGTAACTTCCTTTAAGGTTACTTGGCGAGGCATTACAATTCGCCCTAGGTTGAATCTGTCTTGGCAGGACACTTAGTAACCATTTTTGGTGATAGGTACACATTACTCTACCATTCTCTGATCTGCCAAAAAAATATTGTTTTTGTTTGTGCTATCCTTTAAATTTGAATTTTAAGTTTTGCATCGCATAATTGAATTCATTAGGCATTTTATTTTTATCTCCACAAATTCCATTTCAATCATATTTGTCTTTTTTTTGTCATAAAGGAAATAGTAGATCCTCCAATAGGGTTTACTCACCTAAAGGTTGAAAGTCAATCCTATCTTTGAGAGATCTCTTTTCCTAATGAAATTAGAATAAAATTAGGTATATCACCCATTTTGGTGAACCTGCCTTTTTTTCTTTGTTTCAGTAACAAAAAGGATAAGTTCAAAAGGAGTTTCTATTTCAAGGAGAGAAATTGTTCTTCAAAAGATGAGGATAATGTTTCAAAAGATGAAACTCTATTCATGGCTCTAAAAGACAAAAAGGGTGATATTGGAAAATGTAAGAGGTCTAGTACCTTGTAAGTTGACAAAAATAATGGAAGATCTATGGTTGTGTGGACTTCCTTTCATGTAAAAGAAGAAGAAAATGCTTGGGTGATTGACAATGGTTGTTCTAACCACATGACTAGTGACAAGAGTAGGTTCATCTATCTTAAGAAGGCTGATGGTGGAGTTTTTAAGTTTAGTGGTGATGAGCCAACGATTTTTTTAGAAAGGGTGCTATAATAATTGATAGAAAAATAATAACTAAGGATGTCCTCTATGTCAAAGTTCTGAAGCATAATCTTCTTAGTGTCAATCAAATATGCAGAAAAGGATATAATATTACTTTTCATGCTAATGGTTGTGATATCAGGAAGGTAGGGTTTGAAAGATTAGTTATTGAAGGGACAAGAACAAAAGGTAATGTCTATCATCTAAAGGAGGAAAATGGAAGAATCTGCTTACTAGCTGAATTTGGTGAGTGTTGGCTATGGAAAAAGAGGATGGGACACATTAGTTTTGAAAATATGGTGAATATAATCTCTTCTCATGCTATGAGAGATATACCTAAGATAACCAAGCCTGCAAACACATTATGCAAAGAATGTCAAGTGGGAAAGCTAACATGGACAAGTTTCAAAAGAAAGGAGTGCTCCACTACAATACCATTGGAGCTAATTCATACTAATCTATGTGGTCCCACAAGGATAAGGATTCAACAAGGTGAAAGGTATTTTATGTTGCTTATAGATGATTACACTAGAATGACTCGGGTTACATTTTTAAGAGATAAATGAGAAGCTTTATATAAGTTTAAAATATTCAAAGAAAAAGTTGAGAATGAAATGGATGTTAAGATGAAATGTGTAAGGTTAGATAGAGGAGGTGAATTTACTTCAAATGAATTTGAAAATATTTGTGTAGATCATGGTATTAGGAGACATTTTTCTACTTCTATAACTCCTAAGAAGAATGGGCTCATGGAAAGGAAAAATAGGACTGCCTAAGAAATGGCTAGCGCAGTCTTGAAAGATGCAAAATTTCCTTATTTATATTGGAAGGAAGTAGTTCACACTATTGTCTATTTTCTTAACAATGTATAGTTGAGGGACAATATCACTAAGACCCCTTATAATTTTTGGTATGGAAGGCCTCCCACTATTAGATACTTCAAAAAATTTGGTAGTAAATGTTATATCAGGAGAGCTAAAGGAGACCTTGGAAAGTTTGATTCAAGGTGTGATGAAGGGATATTTCTTTGTTACTCAACTGGGAGTAAGGTCTATAGATGCTACAACAAGAGATGGGTAAAAATTATTGAAAGCACAAATTTTAAGGTAGATGAAGACTTGTATTAGATCTCACAAGAGCAAGAGGTTTGCAGATCTGATATACCTCCCTAGATTGAAGAAGAAGAAGAAGAAGAGAAGGAACTAGAACCAATGAAGGCTCTCAAGACTCCAACAAAATATGTTTAGAAGAATCATTTTGTAGATCATATTAGTGGAGATAAGAATGAAGGCATGATGACTAGGAGAAGGTTTGAAAAAGAAAGTGAGCAAGTAAATTTGTGTTTACTATCAAAGGTAGAACCCAAGAACTTTGTTGATGCTAGAAAAAATGATGGTTGCATAAAGGTAATGGAAGAAGAACTAGATTAGATAGAAAATAATTGAACTTAGGAATTGGTTCCCAAACCTATTGATAAGAATGTGATTGGAACTAAGTGGGTGTTTTGGAAAAAGATAAATGAAGATGGAGAAGTGGTGAGAAAAAAAGTTAGATTGGTATGTAAGAGATATTCTCAAGTTGAGGGTATTGATTTTGAGGAGAATTTTGTTCTGATAGCCAAAATGGAGGGAATAAGGATGTTTCTTGCTTTTGTTTCTCATACAAACTTAAAATTATATTAGATGGATGTCAAGTTAGCATTCTTAAATGGTGATCTAGATGAAGAAGTATATATTTTACAACCAGATGGTTTCTAGTAATCAGAGGATCTAGATATGGTGTGTAGACTCAAGAAATATTTGTATGGACTCAATCAAACTTGGTATGCTCGATTGGATATTCAATAAGGATTTAAGAAAGGTACTATAGATAGTAGTATTTACATTAAGGTTTAAGAAAAAAAAATTTGATTGTGGTTGCATATGTTTATGACATCATCTTTGATGGAGATGATGATATGTGTAAGATATTTGTAGAAGATATGTAGAAAGAGTTTGAGATGTCTATGATTGGTGAGTTGTATTTTTTCCTTGGGATTAAAATTGTTCAACAAAATGGTGGTATCTTTATTTCTTAGGCTAATTATGTTAAAGAATTTTGGCATGGAATATTCCAAATCGGTGAGTACCCCTATGGTGACTGGTTGTCACTTGAGCAAGATTGATGAATCTTTGGAGGTTGATCAAACTCTTTACAGGTCTATGATTGGAGGCTTTTTGTAATTTACTGCTTCTAGTCCTGATATTATGAATGCAGTATATTTGGTTGGCAGATTTCACGCTAATCCTAAGCAATCTCATGTGAAGGAAATGAAAATAATTTCTAGATACTTGAAGGGAACTCTAAATTATGGTCTATGGTATAAAAATATGACATTTTTTCTTTCATTGCTTATACTAATTTTGATTTTGTAGGATGTGGGGATGGCCAAAGAAGTACCAATGGTAGTGCATTTTAATTGGAATATAAATTAGTCTCTTGGTTTAGTAAGAAGCAGGATTCAGTGTCATCCACAACAAAAGCTAAATATATTGTTGTAGCATCTTGCTACACTGAGGTGCTTTGGATGAAGCAAAATTTTAAGGATATAAAGGTGGTATATGATGAAACCATTCAAATATTATGTGATAATATCAGTGCAATTAATATTTCTAAGAATTTGGTGATGCATTCAAGAACCAAACACATTTCTATATGGTATCACTTTCTAAGGGATAAGGATGCATAACAAGAAGTTAGATTGGAGATATCTTGACTAAGGTGATTTCAAAGGATACTTTTGGGTATCTCCAATAGAATTTAGGGGTTATTTCCCCTCCTTGTCCTAACTAGATGCATAATTGGTTCATCTATCCAAGGGGAGAAATCCATGTCATATATTTTTCTCCTACATTGATGTGTGCTACCTCTTAGGGGGATTTTGGAAATAAGATTTTTTGATAAGGGGAGCTAGTATAGTTTCCTGAAGAAGATGTGCAGTTACTAGTCAAAGGGGGGGAAATGTGATGCTATTTCAATTGAAGATCATTGGCCCTTTTTCCTTGAATTCAGAGAATGTGTTGTTGTGTAGGTGTGTGTGGCCCTTTGTCCTTGATGTCAAAGGGGGAGAGTGATTATGTTTGTGTTTCCATCAATGAAAAGGGGGAGATTATTGAAATTTGTTGTAATTGATGTCAACACTTGGTGTGATTTTTGCAATAGTTTTATTATTGGCATTGGTTGTCAATAATTGGTGAGATTGTTGAATATGTCTATGAGTTTTTTGTTTGGAATTTGTTTTCATTATTAACATCATTCAATTTGGGTTTTCATTGATACATGATGATGTGGTGTTGGTGTTCATGGTTAGATGTCATTCCTTATTTTATATCAAGTAAATTAGTATAGAGTTTGGTTGCTATCAATAGAGTTGATTTCATGATGATATATTAAGATGAGGATTAGAAACATTGAGATGAAGATTAGAAGTGATGTTGATGGTGGAGAAATGATGATTATGGTATATAATATACTATATGATCTATCCTATTGTTCCTTAGGATGTATGTGTTGTTGCAAGAAAGTTCTGACCTTTGCAAGTTGTTAAAAGGTTTTGTGAAGAATGTTTGGGAGAATTCTTTGCATTCCTCCATTATTGGAGATATGGCCTTATAGTTTGGTATTTAGAGTTTGTGTTCTATGGATTTTGCACTCATGTCTTTTTAGGTCACCTATATTGATGAGGAGGTTTCTATTAATTGCAGAAAGTTGATAGTGTTGTTGGTTGTCTGGATTGATCCAAAAAATGCTCTACATTTCTTTGTGTTGATGTCTCATCTCCTGTAGCTTGGTGAATGCGCCCTCAATGTCTATGTAGTGTATTAGTTCAAATATCATGTGTTGAAGTGGTCCACAAAATGATCTCTTAATGTTCTATCTCATGGTTGTGTATTTTTTTCTTTTGGGATGAAGTGTTCTGCTTCTATTTGGTGTTTGGTAGTTGTTGGTGGCATTATAGTATGAAAGAAGTATCCAAAAGTTTTGTTGGATGTTCAAGAAACATATCTTTGTGATTTGTACATTAGTGGTTGATCTCTTTGGTGTTTCATTATGTTTGAGTTGGTGGGTATGTGCAGGTCATGATGGGCCAAAAAGTGGTGATATGATGGCCCATGTGGCTGACAACTTATTTTAACCCAAACTTGACAAAATAAAAAGGGTCTTTAAAGGAGATTATTAGCTTTCCACCAACATAAATTATGCTTTACTTTGAATTTAATAAATAATTATTATTCATTTTCTATTTGAATTACGACTAAAGTCTTGATTGATAGGCTGATTGAAAAACATCTATAACTTTCAAACAATATCACATTTTTTTAATCTGAAACATGTGTCACATTCTATGCTTCACATACTATAGGATTAAAAAAATAAAATTGAATTTCATGAAGTTTTGACCAAGTTAAGGTGGTCAGACATACAAGTTTTTATATTTTTCAAAAGTTGTAATAAAAAAATCATAATTGATTATTTACTTGGAAAAAAATTACAACAAAATATGCATCACATTGGGACATGAGTCCTCTACTTATATCTAAAGTCTTATAAAAAAAATATTATCATTTTATTGTGGTTAGGGTGGTTAGACAGACACCTACTTCTTATTTTTTCCCTAAAATTTAAGTATTATTGCATTGAAATTTCAAATTTTCACCAAATAGATTTAAAAAAAAAAAACCTAGTAGTTTAGAAACTACATTCAATTTTCTATAGATTTTATTCTTACATATTTTTAAAATAATATAGATAACTTATTCAAATGTTTACGTCAAGTTGCCTAACTCTGGTGTTTTGAATTTTCATCACCAGTTAAGGGCCTGTTTTTTCCATGATGATCCTGCACATATCCAAGTTTTTTAGGTAATTTATGGATATATAACCAATAGGTTTTGTCATCTTTCTTGTGATGTCGGCTTGAGGGTTTGCACCAACATATGAAGTTGTGTTAAGGTTTATTTGGGTCTTGACCTATCTTGGTTAGAACTGCATTGATTGCATTGAGTTAAAGTTATGTTTTTGGATCGACTCGTATTGTGTTACATATTTTATCTACAAGTTTCATTGTTGGCAACTTGAGTTGATGTGTACCAGTGTGTGAGTTGTTTGGGATCATATTGGAAGATGTAATAGGGTTTTTTTGTGTCCTCTCTATCTCCTAGATAGGACCACACTATGTTTTTGTGGCTGACTTGTTCAGATTATTATTTATCTTTCTTCTAGACAACATAATTAATATTGTGTGAAGTTGTAGAAGATATAAATGTAATATCAAGTTAATTATAAAGAGGGTGTGTGGAATGTATTGAAGATCTTTCAGAATAAGTGAAAGTGTGGAAAATAGATCAGATGTGTTTTAATGCCTCAATAATAGAGTGTTGTGTTGAAAAAAATTATAATTTTTATAATCTTCATGTATCCAACTCTGAGATAGTGAATATCATCAAGTCCTTGTATCTTTCATTAGAGAGGTGTGCTTCACTTTTTCAAGCCTATTGTATCTTTCCCTAAGGTTGTGCGCCTTAGCCTGTAAGTCTCAAGTAGTGAGCCTAATTGTAATTTTGGAAGTAGAGAGCTTCTATATTGTGAGTTAACTCTCACCATGGTTTTTCCCTCATTGGGTTTTCAACGTAAATTCGGTGTTATCTTGTGTATGTTTGTTATTTTTTAATCTTTCATTGTTGTTGATCCAGTTAAGGGTTGAATTGATATATATTTCATTATCGAGGGTTGCTAACCTTGTTAAGGAACTAAATTGCTATATATTTCTTTGTTGATGATCTATTTGAGGGTTTTCTGATTTGGTAATGAATGATTTTTTCGAAGGGTTCATATTTTGAAAATACTAATTCACCCCCCTCTTAGTCTTTGGGTGTGTTCAAAAAATTCCTATAATTCCCTTAATTACTTCCCTTTATGAAGCCTACATAATTGATGTAATCACTATCTCAAATCATATTGTACAATCATGAGCCCTTTTCTTAACCATATATCTATGATCTAGCTATGCACTTATATGATAGATGTCATTTTTTTCATGCACTCTCCCTTATTCTTGGAAAATATGTAAATTCATATTGACATAGTAAATATTAATATTTGGGAGTATCATGGAATGAGATATTTGATTATATCCTTATAGAATCCTTGGGAAGGAACATCGAGGAGGAAAGTAGTGCTCTAGTTTGACTCCCAAATTAGCTATGAAGCATAAGAATTATAAGGGACATGTCCCTCACATAATAAGATAAAGATATTAGAAAACTAGAAATGAAAAGAGGGAGGGGATAAGAAGAGATTGGAAATCATATATATACAAAGAAAGCAAGTAGATAAAATATATTATGACTAAGTATCTGATACTGTAATGTATGAATAGAGATTGTAGATCTACAAGACATAATAGTAATTTATATCACTAATTCCTCCTCTATTTTGGAATAGATTATCAAGACCTCATCAAAAAACAAAATGACTAATTCATTGTTTACACGAATTGAACTTAGTGGATATTTTTTGGTCCATCAAGTTAGTGTTTAAAATAATATTATTATGTCTCGTATTTAATTGCATACCTTCCATTGCATGTTATTTTGACCATGAATACATCATGGATGACTAACACATATTTTCTTCCATATATCTATTGTATAATCTTATTTTATTTAATAGAAGAATTTAAAACTTGTAAGACAAATATATAATTGTTACTTAGATTTTGGGTCCCTCTCTTAAAAATGGCCCCCCATGTCAAATGTTTTATTAAGTCTTAAGTTGGGAAGTGTTTTATTAAGTGTCCCTAACTTGGGCGATGTCTTCATTAGTTTATCTAACTTCCCATTTTACCACCTTTATCCTTTACTTCTCCATTTTCTTAAGTCGAGTGGTGTTTTAGGGTATTGTTATAACTTCTTGGGTATTCTAAGTCATTCTTTCAGAAGGTTAGTGATCCATACTTAAGGTTCATGGGCTTTTTGAAAAGACCACCAGTGATAAGTTTTGGAGTCCTTCTAGTTGGGCAGGAATTGAAGTGGTTTCAATAATTCCAATGATCATTTGTTCAATTATGCAAACCCCCCATATTACTGCCGAAGTATAGTTTAAAAGGAATCAAATAAGTCACTTTACAATTTATTTTATTTAGGTGTATTCTAGATAAACAACAAGCCATTTGTGTAAAAATGAATAAATAGATGCTATTTAGATACAATAAATTAAACCAAAATCAAAGACATAATTATTCATAAAAAAAGAGAGGTGACACTAGAGATACAAAACAATATATTCTATTATATATATAGTGATAGAAATAAAAAATTCTCTATTGATTACAAAAAGGGGCTAGATAGTATCAAAAATATGATTTCTTCATGCACAAAGGGAAAACATCAGCATGCAGATTGCTTCAACAACCAACTAAAGGTGCTCTATCTAGACAGGTGATAGAAGGTTCTCATGAGACTACAAAAATTTGGCAAATAGCACCATGTTGTTCCTCATCGGTCTGATGTGAAGAAGGGTCACTGATTCTTTAGTGGCTTCATTTTGGGTTGTAGTCACAATGAAAATGGCATCACCCACCAGTCTCCTTCATGGATAGTTGATGAGGCCAACAATGGCTACATTCACTCGGTGGATAAACTCAAGTTGAACCAGTCACTTCGCTGCTCTCATTCCCTAGTCGTGAAACCTTGAGGTGTGGATTACAGTGTACACAACACTATAGGAGTGTTACATTGTGTACATGCACTTGGTTCAGAAATGCCTCTACTAGTATGTCATGCAACACCTCCTCTTTAAATTCACTCTGGACAATGAAGACCTCTTTCAACTGATCGATCAAATGTATGAAGAGTGGGATGAGTTCAATCCCTTCAATGAAAATGAAGTCATTCATGGACACTTTGTGGCTTTGAGCACTCACCATGTTTTACTCTTTAGATTGGCGAAGTGAGGTGGTGCCTGTTGAATTTATAGTAGGTTGGCAAGACATTTGAGCTGAGGATGATCAAAGTGATAGGATGGAAATTTGGCTCGGATTAGTTGTTGATATAACTTGAATTTAAGTTATATTCCCTATTTATCATCTTGCTAGATAGCTTGCATGAATGTTTCCATTGTACCTTTGTGATAGTTATTTAATGCTTAATTTGTGAAACATGCAAAGTGCTCAAGAATTGATGGCCACAGGGAAAGAGTTTAATCAAGAAATGCTCAAAAATCAATTGAAGTATTATCATTAGCAATGTAATCATTTCAGATATTTATTATTTCATGGTCATCATTTTAAAGATCGATAACCATCAAAGAGAGGAATATGACCCCTATATCTAGGTAAAGAACCATTCAATGAGGGTCCAATTCTTGGAGAGTACACTGGGTTGTTTTTGGAGGAACATTTTATTTTCTTTGAGTTTCATTTACTTTCTAATTATAATAACTCATAATCTATGAGTTGTGAGTTGAATGTAATGTTGATCAGACTAACCTATGAGTAATGTGTATAAATAGGATATATTTTTTATGTGAGATCTATTCAACTACATTTATTTCATCTATTGCAATCATGGAGTCTCTTTTCTTATTTACTTTTGCATTCGTCATTAGTCAGTACAATCTACGAGCTAGTTGATTAATGATATTTTAGAATTTATTTCACATTAGCTATATTCTTATGGGCTAATGTTTTTCACCTTTACTACTTTCCAATTAAAAGTACATTTATTACTCATTTAAATCATACGAGGGAGTTGTACCTCTCAATTCAAAGGAAATTTACAAATGCAATTATGGTCTTTCCAAAGCTATTAGTAGCTTGGAATCAGTGTTTATCAGGTGAGAGATTCATTTATTATAGGTATATTGATCAAGGGACAATTCATTCGCTAATATTTTTGATGACTCTACTAGGGAAGAATATAATTTTTGACAAGTTGCTTTTGTGTCATGTAGAAAAATGGTACTTCACCATAATGATGTGTTTCCCATACTTCAACCTAACTTAGATTGGATGCAGGAAAAGAAAGAGGATATCATATTAAAATTAAATATGCTCGCTTGGAGGTACAAGAGAAGTACAATAGATTATATGTGAGTTAATTTTGTCTTGCAAGAGGAAGAAGAGCGGGCTTATCGCCCACCTATACCCATGGTTGAATATCCCCCAAGGTTTATTTTTGGGTATTACAATGACCCACCCCACCATCCTAGTCCACATCTTAATCAACCTCCAAATCAACAACCTAACCAGTCATTGAATCACCCTCCAGCTCAACCACCACCTAGGCAATAGCTTGGGGTCCCCCTTCTTTACTCTGATAAGAGTTGGCAACTCTAAATATCACAACTTTTATTCCTTGGGGTAATAGTATTGGATCTTTTACCTTACCACAATGCAATGATTTGTCATGTGGTTCAGGGAAAATATTCCCAAAATTCTTAGGTAGTGGCACCTAAGTCCCAAAAGAACATGTTCTGGATATGACTACAGTTAGAAGAATTTTGGGAATTCAAGAGGAGGGTGTCTTTATCAGGATATTTGTTGATAGTCTAATAGAAAAGGTAGTTGAATGGTTCAGTGGGTTGGAGAAGGGTTGTATTACTGGCTAGGATGTTTTACACAAATTTTTTTTGCAACCTTTCCAGAGTCCTGTCAATGTCACTGCTCTACTCATAAGGTTTCACAAAATTGTGAAGGAGAGGCATGAGCCTATGAGGGAGTTTGTTTGTTGATTCAATCAATCTCTTTGGAATATTCCTACACTAGAATAGCCAAGAAAAACAATCCAATTCCATGTATTCACTTCTACTCTTGATCCTGATGTCCTACTCATGCTAAAAAGACATAAAGTCTATGGGATTGAACAAGCCTATATTGAAGCAGTAAAAATTGAGAACGACCTAATTGTGATGGGAAAATGGAGGTTTTACTATATTACCTAGCCTATGTAAATCACCCACCACTCGTTCATAGTTTCTCTAGTTTCTTGATAGTTACTAATCTTTCTCGTCCTACTATTGAGAGAATGAATTTGAAAATATTGAACAATGTGCAGTTCTTTCCCGAGAGGAGAAAAGATGTAAAGGAAGAGGACCAGTGTTGGTATTCCAAGCTATATAGTCTAAACACTACAGTTGAATCAAAAAATGATCCCAACTCATCCCGTGATGATTAAGACTCTACACCATGAGAAAGGTATATTCCTACTTTTCAGTTTTATCCTCCATCTATTCCTGCCGATGATTTTCCCCCTTTCATTTCCACTAGTGAAGATCAAGGGTCGAGTTATCTTTTCACTTTTGAGGATACTGCTAACAAAGTTGCATGCGCTACTAAGGAAATTAAGATAGATCCTCCAAGTGAGGGTGATGTAAGGTGGTTAATCAATTTGAACCCTCTTTTCATGTTCGAGGAATTTGAAATTCACGACAATCTTATGTTCGAAGAAAAAAGATTAGGTCTACCAAAATCGTTAGCAGTGGAGGTTGTTCTTTTTTTTGTTCATGGTTAGGAAAAGGATATTGATGTGATAAGGGATCGAGGTGTCATTAGGTCACAATGTAGTCACGATGATCAAAAGGTTTCTCATGAGTCAGTAAGTTAAGTTGTTGTAGGGGGTGTGAAAAATTCAAATTTTCCTCAAGGTTAGGATATGTTTTCAATAACAAAATGTTAGGAAATTATAATAAAAATTTCAGACAATCCTATACATGGGTTTTCACATCAAGAAGAGATTTAGGATGAGAGATGTTTGTTTGGGAGCATTGCAATTTGTATTCTATTTAGTTACAAATCCCATGTTTGGGTTATTCAAATTCTTGCCTCACTTCAGAAGCTGCATGTGCTAACAGGATTTTTCAGGTCTAGGTCATTCTTCTCACAACAACTTATCAATGGTTTCATGTGAGTTATTCCTTTTTTTTCTCCATAGTAGGTGACAACCTACCTTGGATATAATTGTTTTCGGTGTGTCATTTTTGGGTGTGTTTGTTTGGTTTTGGGTTTTCATCCTCCCTCTTTGCTCGAATATTTTTCCCAATGCATAGGACTAGTTATAGTGCTTCTGGGTTCCCAACTGAGTTCTTTTCAGTCCTTGTCCATAGTCAAAGCCATTGTTACTTATATTTTGGGTCCCTCTCTTAAAAATGCTCCCCCATGTTAATATTTTGATTAAGTCTTAAGTCGGGTGGTGTTTTATTAAGTGTCCCTAACTTGGGTGGTTTTTTTATTAGTTCATCGAACTTCCCATTTTACCGCCTTTTTCCTTTAATTCTTTGTTTTCTTAAGTTGGGTTGTGTTTTAGGGTATTGTTATAAATTCCCATGTATTCTAAGTCATTCTTTCATAAGGTTAGCAGTATATACTTAAGGTTCATGAACTTGTTGAAAATATTGCCGATGATAAGTTTTGGAGTCCTTCTACCTAGGTGGGAATTGAAGCAATTTCTATAACTCCAATGGTGATTTGTTCAATTATGTGAACCCCTTATGGTCAAAGTAAAATTTCAAAGGAATCAACGAATTCATACTGCAGTTTATTTTATTTAGGTGCATTCTAGATAAACAATAAGCCATTTGTGCAAAAATGAATAAATATATGCTATTCAAATACAACAAATTAAACCAAAATCAAAGAGAATTGTTTTGAAAAAATAGAGGTGACACTAGAGATACATAACAATATATTTTATGATATATACTGATGGAAATACAAAATTCTCTATCGATTACAATAAGGGGATAGATAGTATCGAAAAGATGATTTCTTCATGCACAAAGGGAAAACATCAACACGTGGATTGCTTTAACCACCACTTGAAGGCACTCTATTTGGGTAGGTGATAGCATGTTCTCATGAGACTATAGAAATTGGGAAAATAGCCCCATGTTGTTCCTCACCAGCCTGATGCAAAGAAGGGTCATTGCTTCTTCGATGGCTTCGTTTTGGATCTCGGTAATAATACAAATGGAATCACCCACCAGTTTGCTTCGTGGGTAGTTTTTGAGGCCAAAAATGGCTACATTCACTTGGTGGAGAAACTCGAGTGAAACCAATCACTACACTGCTCTCATTCCCTAGTCACAATTCCTGAAGGTGTGGATTATAGTGTACACAAAACAACCCAAGAGTATTGCATTGTGCACATGCACTTGGTTCATAAACGCCTCTCCTAGTATACCATCAACACATCCTCTTCAACTTTGCTTTGGACAATGAAGACATCTTTCAGCTAGTTAGACAAACACCTGAAGAGGGGGTTGCATTAAATCCCTTCAATAAAAATGAATTCATTCATTGACACTCTATTGATTTGACCACTCACCATGTTTGAAAGTTCAGGTTAGAGAAGTGAGGTGTGTTGAGAATGTGTCTCAAACTCACTATTGAAACCCTAGCTCTGTCGCCATCAAGCTTAGTTTTCCCAAAGTGTTGGATTCATGGATTTATTGTAGTACCATTGGGTACACTTAAGAGGAGTGTGGGCTAGCGGTGTGACCCTCCATCTTGTAGTGATCTTTGTTAGTCTATGCAATAGTGCGGTGTTACCTGCCACCCCGCAGCGAACCATGGCTGGTGTTGTCAATAGTGCAGGGGCCACCCCGACACCCCACAATAGTTGTTTACTCTAGCTTGTGATAGTGCGGTGGTGGTACTCTCAAATTTTGCAAATTTCAAGTGCCCATATTGAAAATTTTGCCTCTACACTCTCAAAAGTGCCTCTTAAAATCTGCCTAAGTGACCTACTTTGTAAGGTTGTAAATTGAATCCAGTTGATTTTTATACAAAATCCCTTGGTAGACCCACTCATGTGACATATTTGAATGTGCATGTCAATTTTCAGCTTCCCACGATAAGTTGTGTCAGGGTTTTGAAAAGCAAAGTTGGAGGGTTTTGGCACTTTTCTCCTATTTGCAAACTTTCAATTCTACAAAGTAACCTCCTGTTCGAGCTGATATGTCATAAATGGAGGATTTTCATGATGAAAGGATTTTTGATTTCCATTCTCCATACATAAATGTACTCCCTGGTCTGGTTTTAGCGCTTCATGACCTGATTTGCTATTTTTTCGAGATCAAAAGCAAATGCAGTTTGTTTAGTTTTACATCTGCATTTCTTATAGTGTTTCAAGGTGGTCAACTTTGACCCCTAATATCTTGTCAAGAATAATGATTCACTCAAAGCCCTCTTCCACACTCGCTCACTGATCCCAAATAAAATTGTGTTTCCAATGGCAGCTCGCCAAGAGTTGATTTTGGTATTTTTCCAAGAAGGTAACTGGGTGAGCTTAATTGGTTCTGAATAGGTGCAGTTGTAGAAAAGTCCAAATGAGCAAATTTAACAGTAAATATATTGCACCTCGTGACATTTTTTTCCGAGCCATCTTTTGCACTCCATTCTTAGATCAAAAGTCTACATGCCTATGCATTTTCTTAGTTCCAGGAGGTCGTTTGACTAATTTTCCAGGGCGATTCCAGAGCCCACTTGACCAGTTTTCACCATTCTTCAAACATGCCAGAATTTTTTTTTCAATGATAACCCAATTTATCATTTCACTTTTGAAGCATCCAGAAGCTATCTCAGATCAATTCAAGGCATTAAACTTGTTTCAAAATAAAAAAAAATTAGTCGGGCCCACATGGGGACCCGACCTCTGTTACACTATTGAGGACAACTCACTAGTCGAGAGGGCAGGAATTCATGAATTTTAAAGTTTCTACAAGGGTACAAGAAAGGCCAATATAAGGGGCACAAAGTTTCTTTCATAGTCAGGGCAGAGGTTCTAAATGACCCCCTGGTCAAAGATGAGTGAAAGGTTCAACGCATGGTAGGAGGATAGTGATGTGGGTTTTCCGATTGACCCTCCAAGGGAAATGAATATTTTTGCTAAAGCTTGTAGTAATGCCTAAAACCATATCATACAAAATGGAAGATGCTTTTCTGACCCAATGTCAAATCCAAGAGAAAATGGTTTGCCACATACAAGGAATCAAAATGAGGATGATGCTCAGATGGATTCTGTATGGACAACAAGTTGAACTTTAAAGTCATTAGCCAAATATGAGCCCAAAATTGCAGTGTACATGGATCAATTTCAGTAGCAGCAACAAATGTGATAGATGTATATACTCACAAAAATAGGAGAAATTTTTACAATCATGTGATGATGGTGACAAAATAAGGAAGGATGACTGGTTTGAAGTAATGAGGGCGATTAAAGGGTGTACATTGTGAATCAGTGTCAAAAAATTCAGATGTGGAAATCCCACTTGGAATTTGGAATCAGTTTGTGGTTTCTCACCATGAATGAAGGGAACACATTTTACACATTCTTAGAGGGCTCGATGGTTGTATTACAAGCAATTTGCACAAAAAACCATGAAGCATTTACAGAGATGAGGGAGGGATCTAAGGAACGATGCCACACATCTTGAAAGGCTTGGGAATTGTTTGCAATCTAGGTGCCAACATTGACAAAGAAAACATAAAGAAAATCCTAAACAAATGTAGTTTCATGGAATACCACAACTATAGAATATGCGCAACATATATACATTGGATTGTTGAAAAGATCTCAGAAAATTTTAAGAAAATAGTAGCTACCATGCCATGTTGGGGGTTCATTGGATGTGTAAATGGAAATTTTCATATATTTTGATGCTACTAAAAGATATCAATGTTCTATGTTGCAGTAGAGGGAAGTCGCGCTACAGTCAAGTTACCATGGGATAAAGTCACAAAACTATTTAATCTTGCTGAATTGTTTGAAACAATGGCATGATACTAATAGGCAACTCCTTTAATGAGCATTGCATTGTGAATAAAAATCACCAGAAAAGGCTTGAGCACATGGGCCATTTATTGCTACAAATGAAGCGCCATTGTGCTATCGGGAAAAGGCAACCATTAGATATTGCGATGGAAGTTTCTACACCAATGCAAGAAGATGCTGCTAAAGAGGATGAATGAGAAACAACCAAAAAATGAAAAGGATGTCATTCAAAGGTGAATAAAAGGGACATCCATCAAAGCACAGAGGATAGTGGAATTATGTCAAAATTTTCTGAGATTCAAAGAACAAGCTAGAAGCATCTTGAAAGGGCTTGAGATTCACACTGTATGGTGTTGGAACCAAAACCAAGAAGTGTCTTGGTTGTTGTCGCACTGCTATCATATTTGTTGAAAGGGGTTAATTTGACATTGCAAATGATGAGAGAAGAGAGAGGATTTTCAGCTTTTTGTTGTTGTTCAACAGAGGATCAAGCTGCCAATTGTCAACTATGGATGCATTTTAGGGCTGCTCTTGTTTCTTTTTTTTTCTTTATCTTTTGTTCTTCTCTCATTGTAAGGGGTTCCAATGTTTTTGAAAGCTCTGCAAGGTAGGCAAAAGCTTTGGGTAAATTGTAATGCTAGGGTGAATTACAACTGTTAGTCAATTAATCTAAGGTGTTTGTGTTTTGAATTTAACTTCATGAGTATATTTTATCTAATAACTGTCTCCATGGCTGAGATGTAAAACTCTTTTGAATTCAATAATCAAATATTACATGGGTTTTTTCATGCACATTTTCTGCATTTGAGTTGCATCTATTATTTCCTTCCGTTCATTGAATAATGCAATTCCTTTAATGAATGTCAACTGCATTTGTTATTGCTTGTTGTTCAGGGAATAGTGTAATTCCTTGAACAAATATAAGAGGAGTATTGTGTTTCCAGGTGGATTTGTAAGAATGGTTACCAGATAAAGCTTCAGTGGTCTTGTTGTCACAGTGTGATGACATTTTCAAAGATTTTCAAAACATGTTAAACACTGTAAGATCAAGTTTTGGTTGTATGACTCCATAGACCTCTTCTTGGCATTGGTCAATATTTAAGCTTCTATTGTTTTTAGTTTGGTCCCAAATTATTAAATCAAAAACCATTTTAAATTTGTATTCTAAGTTATGTGTTTGTCATGTTCTCCACGCTGGTTAATGAAATTCATTCAATGTATTAGCCAATATTGAGTGATATTTTATGTTTCTTAGCATAATTCTATGAGAGCATTATCTGTTAAACAATATCCTATTAATTGTGTGTCTAAATATTTAGGTGTTGCTAAAGGGTCACCCCCTAGGTTCTATAGAGCCTGAAGTGCAAGGGAAATGTGTTTAATTCTCATTTCCTGTTAGTTGGCCAAATCCATCTTTGAGTCTGAATATAAGAAATTGGCTAATATTTAGGATTCATTTGATTTGCTGATTTGGAAAATCAACATGCGGCCATACTGCCACCTTGTGACAACCTATGAAATGGATTGTAGTGGTGTGGTGTATATATCTGCGTCCCGTGGTGGTTTGTACTAAGAGGCCTGTGATGGTTGGTGTTTATACAACCATCCTATGATGGTTTGTTGGTGGTGTTTGTAGTATGGCGGTAGCTGGAAATTATTTGTTAGTACAAACTCCTTATATCGGTGGGAGGTGTTACAATGTCTCATCAACATTCTGATATGACTTCATTGGAGGTTGAAGGTAATGACAGATGAATTTGATGGTGATACATGGCTTGGAGCTATTGGTTCATTGCAAATCGTTATTATGAATCAACTTATTCATTGGCTCGATGATTTCAAATTGAAGACAATATTTGAACTACCTAATAACCATGTAACTACCTATGATATCTCAATGCTCATTAGTCCACAAGATGGTACTATGACAATGTAGGTTTAGCTGACCTGAAAGAGGAGATAAATATATAGTGAAGTCTATAATGTAATGAATAGGAGAGAATCATATTGAATACAGTAGTGTTGTGTATTGTACTGTAATAGATGGATTAACCATTTGTTGAGAGGTAGTTGGTTGAAGATCAAAGTGAATGTAATGTTGCTAAACTGATTCTGAGAATCAACACCTGAAAGAGAATAGCTTTGTAACTTGTATGTAATTGTCATTTTAGTATAATACAAGTGATCTCTACTTTGATGTGTGGGTTTTTTCCAAAAAGGGTTTTCTCACATAAATTTGGTGCTCATTCTTTATTGCTTATTCTATTATTCTTGTATGTGCATCTTAAATGAACCATAATTGAAATTTTTTAAGTAGATTATTTGCTTCTCTCTCCTAAAGATTGGAATTAGGAAGGTATATTCTACACTCTAATTTCCTTTCAGTTGGTATCAGAGCTTGGCCAAATTTGTTGTCTTTGTGAGTAAGATGGGTTTTTTGTGCTGATCTTGTTCGATGGGAGTTTTGGAGAGAAATCTAGTTGTAAAACTATTGCAGGTTTAATATGGCGAGCACATCTAGAAGAATAGAGATTAATAAGTTCAATGGTGGAAATTTTGGGTTGTGGAAACTCAAAATGGAAGATTTACTAATGGATCGAGATTTATGGATTGTAGTGTCCTCTAACAAACCATTAGCAACCTCACAAGATGATTGGGATGCAATAGATCAAAAGGCCAAGGGTCTAATCAAATTATTCTTGGTTGATTCAGTTCTCCTGAATGTCCATGAAGAGAAGATTGCAAAACTTTTGTGGAAGAAGCTTGGTGACATTTATTAGGGAAAATCTTTGGTAAATAAGTTATTCCTAAGGAAGAAGTTGTATTCTCTGAAGATGGAGGAAGGAGCGTCTGTTGTAGATCATTTGAATGCATTTAACATGATCATTATGTTGGCAAGAGACATTGCAAATTTTTTCTAGTGTTGTCATTGATGGAAACCCTAGTCGGTGATTAGATCCATACATCAACATTTAATCATACCGATAGTCAGATTGAATATAGTCAAGGATGAACAGAGCATCCAGAAGTTTTGTTTTCATTGATTTAGATGAAGATTCTATGTTATTATTTTGTGTTGCATATCTCAGAGAATGTTTTTTGGTAAATGATCTCTATTGATATTGAATCTTAGTGGCTCGTATTGATCCGTATGTGAGTTAGAAGATCCGGTTAATTAATTCTTTGATTATCAGTAAATAAGTCAACTTGGTGAATGTAACATGTCACTGATGTTTGGGAAATAATTATTTAAGTATTTTTGTGTTTGTGCATGTTGATGTTGATCATTGCTATGATATAGCTGACTTTGGTTGGTGTGTATTAAGAATTATTTATGGATTGAGCTGACAATTTGAATATATTTTCATATATTTTTGAAGCCTACAAAAGGGAAATTAATCTTTAGTCATGGATATATATAAGTGATTGATTATATCATTTGGATATAGATGCAAAGTGTGTTGGGGAAAATTGAAAATATCAAAAGAGTAGAAGATTGATAATGATAGTTTCACTTGTGCATGAAGGATTTGTGTTGCAAATCAAAGCAAAGCAGAAGAGAAGAATCAAACAAAAGGTCTATAATTTGATTGTTGAGCCTAATTGGAGCTGTAATCAAGCATATGTAGATGCTAATCTCTCAGTTCAATTTATCAAATGGATTCAATCTGATTATATTTGTAAGATAGTGAGTCTTCTTTGAGCAGTGAGCTCTAGGTAGTGTGCCTGAATGCAAGTGCATTCCCCATATTGCAAACTTCATTTTGAGTATACTCAGATCATATTGTGGATTGGCCATCCATCGTGGTTTTTCCACTAACAAGGTTTCCATGTAAAAATCCTTGTGTTATGGTGTTGTGGTTGTTTGTTTTATGTTCATGCATATTTATTTTGGTTGAATGTTATAAATGCTTGAAGGGTTAGATTAATAAAGTTAAATTTCAGAACACTGATTCACCCCCCCTCTCAGTGTTGCTTGTTTCCGACAATTGGTATCAGAGCTAGTTCCTCGGAAGTAGTCTAACAACTTGGGGAGATCTTGGGAAGTGTTTCAATGGATTCAAGCAATCTTCAACAACAAATTTTGGTGGCCTTAGATGATCTTAAACAGTCAAAATATGAGAACCGAGAATTGTAGGAAAATCTTGAGAATGCTGAACAATTCATTCAATCATTAAAAGACAAAATCAATGAGTCAAGGGAGAAGAGAAAGGAACTCTATGATCAGATTAAGCAAAAAGAAAGTAGAACAATGGAAGATGAACAACTGAGTCAAGCCTTGAAAGAGAAGATAGAATAATGTGAATTTTTTCTAGAGAAAACGTTGCCCTGAAGTGTGAAATATAATCTATCATGACGAGGATGACCAAGGAGATTGAATACAAAAAGAAGAATGAAGAGAAGCTTGCACAGTCCTTGAAAGAAAAATCTAAAGAATGCAATCGATTGGAAAATGAATTGGAACAATCTAGAAACAATGAGGAAGTATTTGAAAAATAGATTGATGATCTTGGAGATGAACTTGCTACTACAAATGAGTATAAGGAGAAGTTCAAAGTTAGCTCAGCCAAGTTTGATGAACTAATTAAAAGTTAGAGGACTGATGGTGACAAGAGAGGTCTTGGTTATGAAGAAGGAGAAAGCTCCATATCTGGACAAAGGATATTTAGGCAAGGAAATTGGATAAATATAGCTGGAAGGAATCCGGTAAGACAACCTAATGCTCAAAGATTCAATGGTTACTGTTTTACTTGCAATAAATTTGGTCATATGGCTTCTTAGTGTAGAAGCAGGATGAATCCAAGTGGTCCATCATTTTTCAGGTCAGTGCTTTAATTGCAATAAGTTTGGTCATAAGTCAAATGAATGTAGAAATGTGATGAACAACTTTCATAGAGATGTTAGATGTTATACACGAAATAGATTTGGCCACATTGCTAACCAGTGCAAATCAAGATAAAATCAATGGAACAACTGGTCTGGACAGAGAAATGTTGTGTGCTATAACTGTAACAAATTTGGTAACATTGTTAGATTCTATTGGAACAGAAAAGGTCTGGTAAATCAAAACCTATAGAAGGATGTTAAGGGAAAAGGAAAAGTCACTACAGATGTGATCAGCAAGAAAATGCAGAAGAAATGGGTGAAGAAAAGTCCCTTTGGTGAAGAAAATGTGCCAGCACCAAAATCTACTTCTGGTAATTCCTTCGAGAATTAGTTTTAGGCCTTTGGCCTAGGGGGAGTTGTCAAGAAAATCTCTTACCCCCTAACCCATAACTATGACCAGGATGTGGATAAGTATAGTAGGTGCATAGATGCTCTAAAGATGCTGTTAAATCTACTAAAGAGAGTATTATGTAGTATTGGAGGTCTATAGAAGAATTATCTTTCACAACGCATGGAAATAGGGTAATCGAATGAGTTGGGGTAAAAACATTTATTGCGACTAATAGGGGAAAGTGTGTGAGTGATAAAAGGTCATTTTTATCTTTCATTTGTCACTTTGCATTTTGAAGAAAATAAGTTTGGAGATCTCTAAGGTGAACTTTGGTGAATTGAGGCTACAATAAAGCATTTGAATATTTTCAATAAGGTTCTTTTTGAAATAATGCCTGGTTTACCTAAAAGCCTGTATGAGATTTTGGAAATGAGATGAGTAAATGTTAGAATAGAAGAAGAAAAAATGAGAGAGAGAATTCTTGCAGAGCTATGTCTAGTGGTGTCTATGGAAGAAATGAAGGCAATCCTGAATAAAGCTAAAAAGGAATTCAAGAGAAAGATAAGGGTGAAAAAGCTCATGATCAATGAAACTAAAGAAGTTGCAAAAGAAACTAAACAAATTTTGAGAAAAGTTTTGTTAAGTAACAGAATTGATGTTGTATTTCAAGAAACAAATGATAAAGATGTCTCATTTGGTCCGATAGAAGAAGAAGACAAAGATACAGTTGAAGATACTCAGATTCCTCTTGATGTGGATAATACAGAAATACCTATGGAGATTAAAGCTCTTGAAATTGTATCGGTTCAGAAAGTGGAGATTCCTGAAGATAAGCAAAAATCTGCAGCTGAGGAAATAGCGGTTGAAGAAAAGAAAGTTGATGTAAAGGAAGTTCTACTGGAAGCAAGAGACACTGCAGAGGTAGTGAAGAAATTTGTAGTAGGGAAAAAGGAAAAATTTGACCCTGAATTGGTTGAAGGTCCTATCAACCTATCTACTCTATCCCCAATTTAGAAAATGAAGGTTGCTTCATTTTCCCAGGTGAAGGCTAGAGAAGAATTATTGAAGTCTCACATTGAGGATAGTGAACTCTTAAATCTTGCATCTGGAGTTCTAGAGAAAATAATGCCTACTCATGTCAAGGATCCATTTGGTTCTTCCTCCGATGAACTGAATAAGCTCATTAACTTTGTAAGTACCCATTTCGAGTCTCTTGAGAAGGCAACCATGGTTAAAGTTCAGAAGGAGTTTGATTCCAAAAGATTTAGTAGGTTAAAAGCAATGATAGCTAATGATAAAAATTTGTTAGCCACCTATGTGAAGAATAGTTAAAGTGCTCTATCTGAAGGTGGAAAGATCTATAAGTCATGTTTATCTTTGTCTAAATTTACTAAGGTCAATGAGAAGAAGTTTAAGGATCTTGAAAAATAGTTAGCTGGTATTTCTGAATCTTTTGATCCTTTAGCTGGTGGTGTTGGAAAGAAAGAAGGTTAGGTGATATATCTACTTGACAAGATAAGGATCTTGAAGCATGACAATGAAAGAATTGTGGAAAGAGCATGTGAGCTTAGAGGCCTAATTGGTCCAGAGATATAAATAATTTCGAGTGCATTAAAGGAAGTTGAAGATGCTAAGGCAGTTGGTGATCCAATGAACCTTGAGTTTGCAGAGACATAATCTTACTTAGTTTGTGGTCACATAAATTTGTTGGAAAGTCTCAAAAGGGTTTGGGACACAAATTTGATCCTGTTGAAGAAAGATTTTATAGATGTTTTCAAGTTTGTGTAAGTTGCAAAAGCATGCTTGTACAGTCTGAAGATTTTTTTTAATTTTTGGTATGTGGTTTCCCCAATTTTTCCATTGATGTCAAAGGGGGAGAGTAGTAGAGTGAAAAATGCATAATCATCTCAAGGGGAGAGTTGTGTTTTTGAATTTTGAAGTTGGCAATGTAATTCATGTTGGTACTGATCTGACACTTAGTCATTTTTCACTAAGTGTTGCCATCAATGCCAAAGGGCGAGATTGTTGGCAAGAGACTGCAAATATTTTTTGGTGTTCTCATTGATGGAAACCCTAGTTAGTGATTGGATCTACACATCATTATTTAATCATACTGGCCATCAAATTGAAGACAGTCAAGGATGAACATAGCATTCGATAGTTTTGTGTTCATTGATTCACATGAATATTTTATGTTATTATTTTGTGTTGCGTATCTCAGAGAATATTTTTTGGTATATGATCTCTGTTGATATTGAATCTTAGTGTCTTGTATTGATCAGTGTGCAAGGTAGAAGATCCGGTTGATTAATTCTCTGATTATTAGTATAAAAGCTGATTTGGTGAATGTAATAGATGTTTGGGAAATAATTGTTTAATTATTTTTGTGTTCATGCATGTTGATGTTGATCATTGCTATGCTATAGCCAACTTTGGTTGGTGCACATCAAGAATTAATTACGGATTGAGCCAACAATTTGAATATATTTTCATATCTTTTTGAAGCTAGCAGATGGGCAATTAATCTTTAGTTGCAGATATATAAGTGATCAATTTTATCATTTGGATACAAATGTGAAGTGTGTTGGTGCGAATTGTGAATATTAGAAGAGAAGAAGAGCGAGAATGCACAATTTCACTTGTGCATAAAGGATTTGTGTTGTGAATCAGAGTAGAGTAGAGTAGAAGAGCATAATCAAACATAAGGTCTAGAATTCAATTGTTGAGCCTAATTGGAACTATAATAAGGCATATGTAGATGCTCATCTCTCAGTTCAATTTCTCAAATGGATTTAATCTGATTATATTTGTAAGATAGTGAGTCTTCTTTGATCAATGAGCTCTAGGTAGTCTGCCTAAATGCAAGTGCATTCCCCATACTGTAAACTTCATTTTGAGTATACTTAGATCATATTGTGGATTGGCCATCCACTGTGGTTTTTCCTCTAATAGGGTTTCCATGTAAAAATCCTTGTGTTATGGTGTTTTGGTTGTTTTTTTTATGTTCATGCATTTCTTTTGGTTGAATGTTATAAATGCTTGAAGGGTCAAATTAATAAAGTTAAATTTCAGAACATTGATTCACCCCCCCTCTCAGTGTTGCTTGTTTCCAACACATTACTTAGTTGGCATCTATGGGTGTGAAGATAGATGAAGAGGACTATTGTATGCTCTTGTTGTGTTAGTTTCCTAACACATGGGATCACCTAGTAATGGCTATTGGGAGTAAAACAACCACTTTCAAGATGGAAGATGTGGTTACTTTGATCCTGTCAGAAGAAATGTGGAGGAAATTTTCTAATATGGCCAAGGAGGCCCTTGCTATTCGAGGCAGATCAAAGGAGAAAGGCAAAAAGAAGGACAAGAAGTATAGATCCAAGTCAGAGGGGAGATCAAAGTCTCATGGTAAAAAGTCCAAGGTGAAATGCTGGAACTGTGGGCAGATTAGACACATCTCAAAAGACTACAAAGAGGAGAAGAAGAAGAAAAAGAAAAACAATTCTTCTGATAATGAATCCTCTCAGAGTGATGCATATGTCTTCATAGCAGCCTTGGTGACTCAAACATCAGATGATGTTTGGCTAATCGACTCAGGTGCATCCTTTCATATGACCTCTCATAGGGATTAGTTTTCAAAGTATGAGAAGTATGCTGGTGGAAGGGTGTATCTGGGTGATGATTCTCACTTGGATATTGTTGGTTGTGGAAGAGTCAGAATTCAATTTCTTGATGGAAGAGTGAAGGAAATCAATGATGTGATGCATATACTAGGTCTAGATCAAAATTTTCTTTTTGTAAGTAAGCTTAATGATGCTGGTGTGCAAGTTTCTTTCTCTAATGACATGTGTAGAATGAATAAAGGCTCTATGGTGCTTGCTAAGGGTGCAAAAAATGGCACTTTGTATAAGATGGATGCATATGCAGTGCAATGTAATAGTGCTTCTGCAAATTCATGTAAATTTGATCATGTTGAGAAAGGAGATGTTGTTCATGTGGGTGAAAATTCCTTAGAGGTGAAGCTCCCAATAGAGAAAAAAATGTTATGGCATGAAAGGCTTGGCCACATTGGTGAAACAGGCTTAAAATCCTTGAAAAATATTCTTTTTGTTGAAGGGATTGATGATTGTAATATTGATTTTGATTTTTGCAAACATTGCATACATGGAAAGTAACACTGTGTTTCATTTTATTCTAGTACTCATAAATCTTCTAGAATTCTAGATTATATTCATGCTGATGTGTTTGGTCTAGTTAAAGTTCCTTTGTTATCAAAATATGTGTATTTTGTCTCATTCATAGAAAAATAAAGTGTTTGAAGACGGATAATGGTGGTGAGTTTTGTTTTGTATATTTTGGTAAGCTATGCAAGGGACACATAATTAAAAGGCATAAAACAACCCTATACACTCCACAACAAAATGGAGTTGTAGAAAGGATGAATAGAATGTTGATGGAAAAGGCAAGAATTATGTTGAGTACTGTTGGTCTAGAACATAAGTTCTAGGCTGAGGTTGTAGCTACAACATGTTATTTAATTAACAGATCTCCCACTTCGGTATTTGTGGATAAGTCACCTATGGAAGCGTGGCCTAGTAAGAAGCCCTTGTTGAGACACATTAAATTATTTGGCTATGAGGTGTATGCATATGTTCCTAGTGAAAAGAGATTTAAACTGGAGAACAAGGAAATGAAATGTATCTTCATCAGTTATGGAATTGGTGTGAAAGGGAACAACTTTGGAACCTAGTTACAAAGAAGGTACTTACAAAAGAAGTATCATCTTTCATGAGCTGAAACCTTCTACAGTTGATCTACTACTAGAGATAAAAGAAGCAAAAAAGAAGGAGGTAGTTGAAATTCCTTTTACTCCAGATAAGGAATAACTATGTACTCTTGGTGGACCTATTAGTGAGGAGAGCTCAAGCAACTCTAAAAGTTTTAATCAAGAAGAAGAACCTCAACCTCATCTTGTGAGGAGGTCTACACGGCTAAGTGACAACCTAAAAGGTTTGTTTATTCTATGTTGGATTCTTGTTGTAACTATGCTCTGATTGCTAACACTAATGAGCCTAGGACTATTAGAGAGGCTATGGGTATGTCTGATCCAAATTCCTAGTTGGAAACCATGAATGAAGAAATGGTATCATTGAAGAAGAATGAAACATGGGATATGGTACCTTTTCTTGAAGGATGAAAGCATGTTGGATTTAAATGGGTGTTCAAGAAGAAAACTGGTCTGGATGGCAGTGTTGAGAAGCATAAAGCAAGGTTGGTTGTGAAAGGTTATTCCCAGGTGGAGGGGATTGATTATGGAGAAATATTTTCCCCTATAACTAAGCTAACGTCTATCAAATTCCTATTGTCACTTGTAGCTGCATATGACTTAGAAATTGAGAAAATGGATGTGAAGACAACATTTCTTCATGGTGATTTGAAGGAATAGATTTATATGTCCTAGCTTGAGCACTTTGTTGAAAAAGGTAAGGAAAACCTAGTTTACAAATTAAAGAAATCTTTGTATAGTTTGAAGCAATCGCCTAGAATGTGGTACCAGAAGTTTGATACTTATGTGTTATCATTAGGGTTTGTGAGATCAAATTTTGATCATTTCATTTATTTTAAATCTAAAAATGGTCGTCTTCTTATTATTTCCCTATATGTGGATGACATGTTGTTCATTGGGAATAGTAAGAATATGATTTATGAAATGAAATCTCTTTTGTCAGCACAGTTTGAAATGAAAGATCTAAGTTCAACTAGGTATATTATGGGGATGGAAATTATAAGGGAGAGGGGAAATGGAAAACTTTGGCTCAGCCAGAGCAAGCATATTAATACTGTCCTAGAGAAGTTTAATATGACATTTTGCAAGAAGTTATTTGTTTGAGTAATGCAAGGAATGAAAATTTATGTTGAAGATTGTCCAAAATCTCCTACTGAGATGGAGGACATGACCAATGTGCCTTATGGAAGTGGAATTGATAGTTTAATGTATGTAATGGTCTGTACTAGTCTAGACATTGTCCATGTAGTGGCACAACTTAATCAGTTTATGGCTAATCCAGGAAGGTTGCATTGGGATGTTGTGAAGAGATTTTTTAGGTATTTGAAGGGTACTTCTGAGTATGCCTTGTGTTATCATGGTTACTCCACTGGATCTTAGATTTTAGTTAGCATTCATGGATATGTGGATTCTAATTGGGCAGGGGACATTGATAGCAAAAGATCCACTAGTGGATATGTATTCATGTTGTTTGGTGGTGTAGTGAGTTGGATGAGCAAGTGGCAAGCTATAGTCACTTTATCCACTACTAAGGTTGAGTATATGGCAGCAATTCATGCCTGTAAGGAAACCATTTGGATTAGAAGACTATGTTCTAATATTAGTTTTGTTGTAGGGTAGATTCTTATCTATTGTGATAGTTAGAGTGCCATTTGTTTGGTGAAGAATCCAACTTTCCATGCCAAAACAAAACACATTAATGTGTAATATAATTTTCTTCATGATATGGTGGAAGATGGAAAGGTTATTCTAGAAAAGTTTGATACTTTGGAAAAAAAAATTGATGCATTGACGAAGCCTGTGAGCATGGATAAGTTCAAATGGTGTGCCAATTCTATGGGTCTCGGGGCCTAGAATATTCAGTGACTTCAAGCATTGGAAGGGGTTTAGTGAGTTCCTTATCAAGTGGGATAATGTTGAGAATGTGTTTCTCAAACTCACTATTGAAACCCTAGCTCTATCACCATCAAGATTAGTTTTCCCAAAATGTTTCATTCATGGCTTTACCGCAATATCATTGGGTGCACTTAAGAGGAGTACAAGTTGGCAGTGTGACTTGCCATCTCATGGTGATCTTTGTCAGTCTGTGTGGTAGTGTGGTGTTACCCACCACCCCATAGTGGACCATGGATGGTGCTGGTGGTAGTGTAGGGGTCACCTGCTACCCCGTGATAGTGGTTGACTCTAACCTATAGTAATTTAGACCATATTGCCACCTTGCAATAGCCCATGAAATGGTTTGTAGTGGTGTAGTGTATATATCGTCATCTTGCAGTGGTTGGTCTAAGAGACTTGTGATGGTGTGGTTTTTATACCACTGTCCTACGATGGTCTATTGGTGGTGTCTATGGTATGGAAATAGCTGGAAATTTTTTATCGGTATGACCTCCTTATATTGATGGGAGGTGTTACAATGTCTCTTCAAAATTTTAATATGACTTCATTGGAGGCTGAAGGTAATGATAGAAAAATTTGATGGCAATACATGGCTTGGAGTTAGTGGTTGATTGCACATCATTGTTGCGAATCAATGTATTCATTGGCTCAATGATTTCAACCTGAAGGCGATAGTTGAATTACTTGATAACCATGTAACTACCTATGATATCTTGATACACATTGGTGGATGAGATGGTACTACGATAATGTAGTTTTAGCTAACCTGAAAGAGGAGATAAATATATAGAGAATTTTGTAATGTAATGAAAAAGAGAGAATTATATTGAATACTGTAGTGTAGTGTATTGCATTGTAACAGACAGATTAACCATGGATCGAGGGGTAGTTGGTTGAAAATTAGAGTGAATTTAATGTTGTTGAACAAATTATGAGAATTGACACCTGAAAGAGTATAGCTCTGTAACTTGTATGTAATTGTCATTTTATTGTAATACAAGTGATCTCTGCTTTGGTGTGTGAGTTTTTTCTCGAAAGGGCTTTCCCATGTAAATCTGGTGTTTAGTCTTTATTGCTTATTCTGTTATTCTTGTATGTGCATCTTAAATGAGCTGTAATTGTAAATTTTTAAGTGGATTATTTTCTTCTCTCTCCTGAAGATTAGCATTAGGAAGGCGTATTCCACACTCTACTTTCCTTTCAAGGTGGTTCCTGTTGAATTTATTGAAGGTTGGTGAGATATTTGAGTTGATGATGATCAAAGTGATAGGATGGAAATGCATTTGGGATTAATTGTTGATATGAATGGAATTTAAGTTATATTCCCAATTGACCGTCTTGCTATAAATATTGCACGTGTGTTTCCATTGCACCTCTATGACAGTTATTTAATGCTTAATCTGTGAAACATGCAAACCATTCAAAAATTGATGGAAGTTTAATCAATAAATGATTAGAAATCACTTGAAGTCTTATCATTAGTGATGTAATCATTTTGGATATTTATTATTTCTTGATCATCATTTTTAAGATGGATAGTTAGGCGATAAGAAAGTGTTACCACAACTAATTGGTAACCATCAAAGAGAGGAATATGATCCCTATATTTGGGTAAAGAACCATTCAATGAGGGTTCAATTCTTGGAGAGTATAGTGGGTTGTATTCGAAGGAGGAATATTTTATTTTCTTTGAGTTTCATATACTTTCTAATTGCATTAACTCATAATATGTGAGTTAAGCATTGAATGTAATGTTGATCATATTGACCTGTGAGTCATCTGCGTAAATAGGATATATTTTATGTGTGAAATCTATTCAGCTACATTTATTTCATCTATTGCAATCATTGAGTCTCTTTTTCTATTTACTTTCGCATTCTTCATTAGTCAATACAATCTATGAGCTAGTTGATTAATGATCTTTTAGAATTTATTTCACATTAGCTGCATTCTTATGGGCTAATTTTTTTTCCTTTATTGCTTTCCAATTAAAACCACATTTATTACTCATTTAAATCATACAAGGGAGTTGTACCTCTCAATTTAAAGGAAAGACACAAAAGCAATTGTTGTCTTTCCATAGCTGTTAGTGGCTTGACATCAATGCTTATTGAGTGAGAGATTCATTTATTATAGGCATATTGATCAAGGGCCAATTCATTTGCTAACAGATTTTTAGCGACTCTGTTGGGGAAGATTGTAATTTGTGACAAGTTACTTTTGTTTCATGTAGTAAAATGATAATTTCCCATAATGATGTGTTTACCATACTTCAACTTGACTTAGATTGGATGTAGGTAGAGCAAGAGGATATCATATTGTAGTTATATACGCTCACTTGGAGGTACAGGAGAAGTGCAACAAATTATATGTGAGTTAGTTTTGTCTTGGAAGAGGAAGAAGATCAGGCCCATCCTCCACCTGTACTAGTGGTTGAACATCCCAAAAGTTTTATTTTTAAGTATTATGATGACTCACCCCACCATCCTAATCCATGTCCCAGTCAACCTCTAAATTAACATCTGAATCAACACCCTGACCATTCGTTGAATCACCCTCCAACTCAACTGCCACCTAGGCAATAGCCTAGGCTCCCCCTTCTTTACTCTAATAGGAGTTGGAAACTATTAATATGATGGCTTCTATTCCTTGGGGTAACCATATTGGACCTTTCACCTTATCACAATACAATGACCTTCCACATGGTTCAAGGAAAAAATTCCCAAAATTCTCTAGTAGTGGCACTCGATATTTGGAAGAACATGTTCTAGCTATGACTGTAGTTAGCAAAATTTTGGGAATTCAAGAGGAGGACATCTTTGTCAACATATTTGTTGAAAATATAATAGAAAATGCAGCTGAATGATTCAAGGGATTAGAGAAGGGCTGCATAACTGGCAAGGATGTTTTACATACAATTTTTTTTGTATTGTTTCCAGAGTCTTGTCGATGTTGTTGCTCTACTCAGAAGGTTTTTTCAAAATTGTGAAGGAAGGGCATGAGCCTATGAGGGAGTTTTTTTATTGATTCAATCAATATCTTCGACAGATTCCTACACTAGAATACCCGAGAAAAATAATTTAATTCCATTTATTCACTTCTGCTCTTTATCCTAAAGTTCAACTCATGCTAGAAAGAGATAACGTCTCTAGGATCGAACAAGCCTAGATTGAAGTAGTGAACATTGAGAATGACCTAATTGTGGTGGGAAAATGGAGGTTTGACTACAGTACCCAACCTATTTTAAATTTCCCACTACCCACCCATAGTTTCTCTGATTTCCCAGTAGTTACCAATCTTTCTTGTCCTACTGCTGAGAGAATTAATTTGACAATATTAAATGATGTGAAATTATTTCTTGAGAGTAGCAAAGATGTAAAGGAAGAGTATCAGTGATGGTATGCCCAGGAATATACACTATATTTGATTCATAAAATGATCACAACTCATCTAGTGATGATGAAGACTCTACACCATGAGAAAGGTATATTCCTACTTTTCAGTTTAATCCTCCATCTGTTCTTGCAGATGATTTTCACCCTTTTAGTTCCGCCAGTGAAGATCAAGGGTCAGGTTATCTTTCGACCCCTAAATATGAAACCTTCACATTTGAGGCTATTGCTGAAAACATTGCATGTACTAATAAGGAAATTAATAAGGATCCTCCAAGTGAGGGAGAGGTAGGGTGGTTAATTAGTTTGAACCCTCTTTTCATGTTTGAGGAATTTGAAATTTATGAAAATCTTATGTTCAAAGAACCAAGATTTGGTCTGCTAGAATCATTAGTAGTGGAGGCTTTTATTTTTTCATTTGATGGCTAGGAAACGGATACTGAGTTGTGATAAGGGATTGAGGTGTCATAAGGTTACAATGTAGTTATGATAATCAAAAGGTTTCTCATGAGTCAGTAAGTTATGATGTTTTTTGGGGTGTGAAAAATTCAAATTTTCCTCAAGGGCGGGATACGTTTTCAATAGCAAAGTCTCAAGAAATAATTAAAAAAAATTAGAAGCTCCTATACATGTTTTTTTGCATCAAGAAAAGGTTTATGATGAGATATGGTTGTTTGGGAGCATTGTAATTGGTATTATATTTAGTTACAATGTCCATATTTGGGTTATTCAAATTCTTGCCTCACTTCAGAAGTTACATGTGCTAACATTTTTTTTTAGGTCTTGGTCATTCTTCTCACAACCTATCAACAGTTTCCTGTGAGTTATTCTTTTTTTTTTCCTCCTTGGTAGGTACCAACCTACCTTGTATATAGTTTTTTTTCGTGTGTCATTTTTGAGTGTGTTTGTTTTGTTTTGGCTTTTCATCCTCCCTCTTTTCTCAACTTTTTTTCCTAATGGATACGATTGGTCATAACACTTCTGGGTTCTTGACTACATCCTTTTCAGTCCTTGTTCCTAGTCAGAGTCACTGTTACTTAGATTTTGGGTCCCTCTCTTAAAAGCAGCCCCCTTCATGTCAGGATTTTGATTATTTCTTAAGTCGAGCGGTGTTTTCATTAGTTCATCTAACTTCCCATTTTACCGCCCTTGTCATTTAATTCTCCGTTTTCTTAAGCCGAGTGGTGTTTTAGGGTATTGTTATTACTTCCTAGGTATCATTCTTTTGGAAGGTTATCACTCCGTACTTAAGGTTCATGAACTTGTTGAAAAGATCGTCGGTGATAAGTTTTAATGTCCTAGCTGGGTGGGAATTGAAGCGGTTTTTATAACTCCAGAGGTGATTTGTTCAATTATTCGAACCCCCTATATTACCACCAAAGTATAGTTTCAAAGTAATCAAAGAAGTCACAGTGTAGTTTATTTCATTTAGGTACATTCCAAATAAACAACAAGCTATATGTGCAAAAATGAATAAATAGATGTTATTCAAATACATCAAATTAAACCAAAATCAAAGATATAATTTTTCTAAACAAAGAGAGGCGACACTAGAGATACAAAACAATATATTTTTTTATATATATAGACTAATGGAAATACATAATTCTTTGTCGATTACAAAAGGGGCTAGATAGTATTGAAAATATAATTTCTTCATGCGCAAAGGGAAAACACTAGCATGTGAATTGCTTCAACCACCACTTGAAGGTGCTCTATCTAGGCAGGTGATAGAAGGTTCTCATGAGGCTACAAAAATTGAGCAAATAGCCCCATGTTGTTCCTCACCATCCTCGCATGGAGAAGGGTCACTACTTCTTTTGTGACTTCATTTTGGGTTGAAGTCACAATACAAATGGTCTCACCCACCAGTCTTCTTTGTGGGTAGTTACTAATGGTAGTAATGGATAGATTCACTTGGTGGAGAACTTAGGTCAAACCAGTTGCTCCACTACTCTCATTTCCCAGTCATGATGTCTATAGGTGTGGATTATAGTGTACACAAAATGCTCTAGGAGCATTGCATTATGAACATGCACCTGGTTTAGAAATGCCTCTCCCAGTATGTTGTGCAACACCTCCTCTTCAACTTCGCTCTAGACAATGAAGACCTCTTTCAGCTGGTTAGACAAATGCTTGAAGAGGGGGAATATGTTCAATCTCTTCAATTAAAATGAAGTCATTCAAGGACACTGTGTTTCTCTTGAGCACTCGCCATGTTTGATAGTTCAAGTTTGTGAAGTGAGGTGGTGCCTATTGAATTAATAGAAGGTTGGAGATACATTTGAGTTGAGGATAATCAAAGTGATATGATGACAATATAGCTGAGATTAATTTTTTATATGATTGGAATTTAAATTATATTGACAATTGATTGTCTTATTAGACAACTTGCACATGTGTTTCCATTGCACCTCTACGACAACTATTTAATGCTTAATTTGTGAAACATGCAAACTGCTCAAGATTTGATGGCCACGGGGCAGGAGTTTAATCAATAAATATACACAAATCACTTCAAGTCTTATAATTAGAGATGTAATCATTCTTTCTATTTATTATCTCCCTGTCATCATTTTCAAGATGGACAGTTAGGCGGCAAGAAAGTGTTACCAAAACAGATCGGTAACCGTCAAAGAGAGGAATACAACCCTTATATCTAGGTAAAGAACCATTCAATAAAGGTTTGATTCCTAGAGAGTACATTGGGTTGTATTTTAAGGAGGAACATTTTATTTTCTTTGAGTTTCATTTACGTTCTAATTGCAATAAATCACAATCTATGAGTTGTGAGTTGAATGTAATTTTGATCGTACTAACGTATGAGTCATGTGCATAAATAGGATATATTTTATGTGTGAAATCTATTCATCTACATTTATTTCATCTATTGTAATCATGGAGTCTCTTTTTCTATTGACTTTCGTATTTGTCATTAGTCAGTATAGTCTGTGAGCTAGTTGATTAATGATCTTATAAAATTCATTTCACATTAGCTACATTCTTATGGGCGAATGTTTGTCACCTTTACTAATTTCAAGTTAAAACCACATTTATTACTCATTTAAATCATATGAGGGAGTTGTACCTCTCAATTCAAAGGAAATCCACAAATGCAATTGTGGTCTTTTTAGAGCTATTAGCGGTTTGGAATCAGTGCTTATCGGGCGAGAGAGTCATTTATTATAGGCATATTGATCAAGAGCCAATTTTTTCACTAACAATAATCAAAATAATTCTTAAAAGAGTTCTTTTTATTTAATTAATACTTCTCAAACTATGATCACATATATTCTTTCACATATCTATTTTTATAACTATATTTGACTTTAATTTTTTTAAATAAAACCATAATATTCAATAAGTGCCACATAATGGTTGGTACTTGCCTTTGTAGTGATCTAAGAGAAAGCATTTGTTTGTATAATTATTTTTGTAAGTTTATTTTTAACTTAACAATAATTTTGTTTTCATATGTAATTTTTAAATTATTTTTTTATCACGAATAACATTTTCAATATTTATTGTCTCCAAATTGAAGATTATTGCAACATAACATATTTCCATTATATACCTATAATTGATACTTTTTCTATGGATTGGTTCCATACAAAATTATAAAAAATTATGTACAATTATATTAATATTAATATAAATTCATAAGTCTAATCTAATATAATATTAATATAAATTCATAAGTAAAAATTGAATTGGAGATGATAAGATATTAACTTTATATTTATCGATGTGTCCTTAACCAAAAGACTGGGATCTTTAATTTCATCTTAGTGAGATGTTATATTGCCAAAGAATTTCTGTAACTATATTAATGTGAGGTTAAAACCAAGTTGTTCCATAAATTAGGGCTCTTAGTTGACAACCATTTTTGTGGGTTTTAGATTCATGCATGTCTATTTGTGTGGAATCACATGAGTATATAGATAGTCAAAACATAAAATTATTTTCAAAAGTATAATTTATGGATAGTGTGGAATGTTAATTACTTATTAGGTTATTTGAATTTATTTGAACTTTCTAAAATTATAGGGCCCTACAACTGGGGATTTAGTTTTTACATGCAACTGAATAATTGGTACTAAATGGATTCATTTTGATGGCATACCTATAACTATCCATTTAGCAGCCTAAGTATGGTGGTACCCCTCAGACCTTGCCATCTCACTGTCTAGATTGGTCATGAATATAGATTAGTACCAATTCCTTGTAGCGATCACACAATGATTGTGAAAACCTATTGTATTAAATAAAGGTAGAAGCAATTTGTGATATTTATTTTGAATATGAATCAGTGTATATAGGCAACAAGAGTAGGATTGGAAATGAATTCATAAAAAAAGAGTAATGTTTAAATCCACATAAATACACAAGATTTATAACTATAAATAAAAAATGTATAATAAGACAATTCAATAAAGAAGTCAATGACAATGGATGTGAAAATATAGATGGGTATGTTATAACTCTTGTGAGACTGCACTAAACTATGTTGGTATCCTATATTACATATCTCTAGAAATATCCATCAAAGAGACTAATAGGAACCATTGTAGGAGAAAATCTATTCATCTTTTGTCATTTCTGTTAATGACATTGTCAAGATTTAGCACCAAAGTGTTCTTCCATTGGCAAGGGTAGTTGTTCTATGTTGTGATGAGTGGATTATTGTTATTTTGGTAATGAGGTTTGATGCTTACATTGACTGTCAAAACTCAAGTTCTCATGACTTTGTTTGCTAATTTGATGCAATTATATTTTTCAAGAGTTTTAGGCTACCAGTTGCAAAGATATGAGGAGTGCAATCCAAGGCTAGAGGAAAAGATATTCATTCACCTATTATGTATAGGAGATGAATACTTAACAAGATTTAAAATCTACTATTTTTGTTGTATCTCTTGCTATCATAATCATTGGAATCGTTAAGCTACTTTCTTAAAATTTGTATATATGGGTTCTACTTAGATTAAATGAAAATATCATTCTTATTTATTTGGTCCATTGGATTCTCTTGTACTCATATCTTAATCATTTATAATTTTTTCAATTTGAAAGGGAGTTCTAATGCATAGTAAAAATTGCAGTGGAGGAATTTTTAGGGCTAAGTAGAGGAAAAAAAAAAATTGTTGACATGGTAAAACATCTTCTCTCTTCTCTCTTGCATCTGATGCTCTACACAGTTTCAAGGAAGATGTGGAGGGAAGAAATGGTTTTTAAGGATGAAAAAAATCTTTATTTGGTCTTGAGAATACCCATTGTCTCCCCCACTTGGAGATTTTGAAGATCTGAAGCATTGGCTAATTATAATTTCCTCTCGATCTTGTCTGCAATGGTGGAGAGAAGAAAAGGGTTGGTCCTTTTTACTATTTCTTAAGTACTACTTAGGATTATCAAGACTGAGTATGTGTATTCCCACCCCATAATTCCTTATATTCATTGAAAAATACCTGTCTATTTTAGCATGCTAAAATTTATAACCCAGCTTGATAATGTTTACTATATTCATTCTAGTGAAAATGTCGGTTGTATGTTAGTGACTATTCAACCTGTGTGAAGTTTTCTTTAAGGGTCCTTTCTCAGTTCTTTACTTGATAATTCCAACCACAAGATATTCTTGTTTCCCACATTATTATTGATGGAACAATATGATCTTCTAGGTATGTGCTCAAAATATCCACATATGAAGTCCTTTTTACTTTCTATAAGCACTCACTTTTTTATTTATTTGGATACTTCTAAAGCCTTCTTTGCTTCATGACATTCTAAATCCTATAAAGGTGAAATAACCTAAAACTTGAAGAGGGGTCCAGAGGATGCACTCAAATGACAATGAAAAGCATAAAATCTAAGATTGTCAATATGTGGAAGTTTGAACAGTGTAATATGCAACATATTGTTAGATGAGGCATTATATACAAATTGTCAATTTACATCTAATTTGGGCCTAATGAGGATAAATAATTTAAAGTCTCTAGTAATGGTAATTTTCATGAATGGGATGTCTAAGGATTCCAAGGAGTTGTAGGGAATGTGTTGAATCCAAATAACATGGACCAAATGTTCTTGCAACTACACATCCAACACCAAAGTGTTTAGACCCAAGAATTGGATCTTAGATCCTTTTCTGATTTGTTTTGACCCAATTCATCTAAGTCCTTTTAGAAGTTGTGACTGATCTTGGAACATTTCCACAAAGGTTTTGAGCTAGTTGATCTATACAACATTTCACTTTCTATGATTCCGTCCATTTAAAAAAAAATGATTGGTGTTAGACTAAATCATTAAGACAAAAATGGGCTACACTTGAATGCACTTTATAATCATTATTGTTTCTCCCTATCATAATCCATGGACCTCTTAGATTATATTCTTAAAATAAATAAGGGGTACACTCAAAATATACCCATAAGTATTACACTACAACCTCACCATTACTAGAGTTATGAGGTGTCTTATTCTAGTGGAGGATTTCAACTTGATTCATTGTCTTCCAAATATCTCTGACTATTAATGCATGGATAACTTATTGTGTTTTATTGTTTGGTTGGATCTAAAAGCATCATATTTTCTTAGCAATTTACACCCACCAATATTTGGATAAAGTTCACTTTGTAAAAGATTAGTTCTATCCCATACAAATTCCTTGTAGCGATCAAAAATTGATTGTGAAAACCTATTATGTTAAATAAAGATAGAAGCAATTTGTGTTAGGTGTACATAGGAAACAAGAGTAGGACTAGAAATGAATTCATAGAAAAAAGTAATGTTTAAATCCACATGAATACACAAGGTTTATAATTGTAAATAAAAATTGTATAAGAGAGTTCAATAAAAAAGTCAATGAGGTCTGATCTAAAACATTAGACAAACATATAATCTATGTGAACAATTGTTGAAGTAGCATAGTAGGCTAGAAATTAGAAAGCTAACTATATGTTTTAACCCATACACCAAATAGAATGCATTGAGTTAACCTTCACATTGTCACTCTAGTTTATTTATCTTTCTTTCTAGTAAATATATAGTTTGTTTATGATTCTCTTGACATAACTTAAGAACCAAAATAAATGAAAAACAAAGTTGGAGCTCATATAACCAAATAAAAGAAATCATTTTTTTTTCTTAAAATATTGTATATTATATTCTTAAATTAGTAGTAACTATTGTCTACAAAGTCATTTTCCAAGATAGAAAATTTCATAGAAAATAAGATAAACTAAAATTATAGCTCTCAAACAATTAAAATGTGTTTAAATAGACTAGTTATTGTATTGACTAGGAAAGTTTACTTATTTACCAACCTTAGATTATAATTGTTGTCTTTAATTTACTAATCTTAGATTGTAACTATTTTCTTTAACATAAGCCTGTATTATAGTATTCATTTCAATTAGCTTTTCAAGTACCTTTCTATGCAAAAATAAAAGATTATAACTAAAAAAAACCATTTACAACATAAAACTATATAAAATATTATAATAGATTATAAAGTAATTGTATGAGTTAAAAAATTGGTGGTCAAAACTCAAGAAAACTTCTTTTAACAAAGAAGAAACAAGAAATGATTGGAGCTATTAACATACAAAAAATGAGGGAGGGAACTTGTTAGGAAAAACAAGGTGTCTCAACCTTTGATTTTTCCAAAGATTTGATTTTTCTAAATATTAAATGTTGCTGATTTTCTCATTCTATCTTTGTGAGTTACAACTTGCAGTTTCTATTCAGATGAAGAGTCAAGTTAGAAAGTTGATATTTACATGTGGAGTTGTGCATAGAATTTTTTTCTATTTCTGTGTTGAGTTTACATGGAATGTGTGTTTTCAAAGAGTAGTTATTTTGACAAGTATAGATTTTTCAGATTGGCATGTGGTGACAATTGGAAACTTACCTTTGTGCATCTACAATGTTTTTGGCTCTTTCCATGTTGCACGTCCAACCTTTCGTAGTTGTTTTAGAAATGTTTATTTTATGCATTGTAAAACTCTTATATATTGAGCACTTGTGTATTTTGGAGGAGCATGAAGTTGTGTTGATATACTGTTATGCTAATGAATTTCTTACAAAATTGTTTGCTAGTGATACTCCTATAAAAGACTTGATCTACAAGTGTATGTAATCTTGTTGTTGGATTTAAAATATATTGAGCAGGCTTTGGAGTGTGGGGATTTTTTCCCTAAAGGGTTTTCCCCACGTATATCTTGTGTTCATTGTTTTTTTTTTTGTTATGAATGTGTTTCTAGATTTTCTATAATTTTTAGATCAGTTTTAAAGTTTGAATAGTATCTCTTCTCAAGATTGGCATAGGAAATTATTTCTACAAGTTTTCAAAGAGCAATTATTTTGGCAAGTGCGGATTTTGTAGATTGGCATGTGGTGACAATTGGAAACTTATCATTGTACATTTGCAGTATTTTTGTCTTTTTCAATGTTGCACGTTTAACCTTTGGCAGTTGTTTTAGAAATGTTTATTTTATGCATTGTAAAACTCTTATATATTAAGCACTTGTATATTCTAGAGGAGTATGAAGTTGTGTTGAGATACTGTTATGCTACCGGATTTCTTCCAAAATTGTTTACTGGTGATACTCCTGTAAAAGACTTGTTATGAAAGTGTATGTAATATTATTGTTGGATTTGAAATACATTGAGCAAGCTTTAGAGTGTGGGTTTTTTTTTCCAAAAGGGTTTTCCCCATGTATATCTTGTGTTCATTATTTATTTTATTTTATAAATATGTTTCTAGATTTTTTGTAACTATTAGATCAGTTTTAAAGTTTTCCCAATATGTCTTCTCAAGATTAGCATAGCAAATTGTTTTCGCTACTCTAATTTCCTTACAAGTAGTATTAGAGCTTGATCACCTTTGGTTTCAGTTGTGGGTTGTAGGGTTTTTTGAGCTAATCAAGGTTTGAGTGGGAGCTTGTGTAGAGGATACTTTGTGATCTTGTTGTAGATATATTTTCGAATGGCGAGCATATTTGGGAGGATGGAGGTAGAGAATTTTTTTGGCACAAACTTTGAGATGAGGAAGAAGTTGTATTCCTTGAGAATGGAAGAAGGTGGACAAATTTTTGAGCGTTTGAAAACATTCAATATGTTGGTGACTCAATTGACCTCAGTTGGGGTTAAGATAGATGAAGAAGAAAGGTGCCAAACTTTGTTGTGTTTGCTGCCAAACTCATGGGATAGCCTAGTAATGGCCATTGAGAGCACTTTTGTCATCTTGAAGATGGAGGATGTTGTTGGTTCTCTACTCTCTAAAGAGATGAGAAGCAATGTGGTCATTTCAAGTCTAAAAATAAAGGGAGATCAAATTCTCCTAGTAAGTCCAAGGTAATATGTTGGAACTGTGGCAAACCCAGACACTTCCAAAAGGAATGTAAAGAAGAAGAAGCAAGATTCTAACTTTGAGTCTAAAAAGGAATATGGAGGTTCCTTTATTGTAGCCTTGGCCACTCATGTAGGTGATAATGTATGGTTGATAGACTCAGGTGAGTCTTTCCACATGAATCCTAACAAAAATTGGTTTAGTAAGTATGAAAACTGTGATGATGGTAAGGTGTATTTGGGTGATGATTCTTTCCTTGATATTGTTGGCCGTGGTAGTATTCATGTGAAGTTTACTAATGGAAGAGTTAGACGATTTTATGGTGTCTTGCATATCCCAGGAATAGCAAGAAATTTATTATTTTTTAGCAAGCTAATAGATGGAGGTGTGCATGTACAATTTTTTGAAGCAGGTTTGAATACAATGAGAGGTGCTATGGTGATAGAGGGAGGAAGTATATTGGGTACATTGTACCAGCTTGATGCATGTATAGTTGAATGCAATAGAACTTATGATAAAACTAAGCCAGAAACTACTTCGCTAAAAAAAGAGATTGTTTCCTCTTTTGCAGATGGTCATGGCTTTTGGGTACCCAAGGGTGCTTTGTCAACTGAATCAAAACTGTCTATAGAGAAGACCATGTTATGGCACCAAAGGCTTGGACACATTGGAGAGAAGGGTTTAAAAGACTAAAAAAAAAGAACCTCGTTGAGGGGTTGAATGATTACAATCTAGAGTTTGATCTCTGTGAACATTGTATTTATGGTAAATAGAACCGTGTTCAATTTTACTTGTCTTCTCATAAGTCTTCATGTATCTTGGATCTGATTCATTTTGATGTATTTGGTCTTGTTGATGTTGCTTCTGTTGGTAAATCAAATTATTATGTTACTTTCATTGATGATTTTAGTAGGAGAACATGGGTATATTTTCTAAAGAGTAAATCAACAGTTTTCAATCATTTTAAGGAGTTCAAGGCTATGGTAGAAACTCAAATTGGAAAGAAAATTAAATGTTTGATGACTGACAATGATGGTGAGTACTATTCTACATACTTTGAAAAAATTTGTATAGATTTTTGGATTAAAAGAAAAAAAGATAACTCTGTAGTCTCCACAGTAGAATGGAGTTGGAAAAAGAATGAACATAACATTGATGGAGAAGGCTAGGAGCATGTTGAGTGGAGCTAGTCTAGAAAAAAACTTTTAGGTTGAAGCTATTGGCACTGCTTGTTATTTGATAAATATATCTCCTACATCAACGCTTGTTGATAAAATGCTAATGGAGGTGTGGCCAGGGGAAAATCCTTCACTTAGACATCTAAGAGTCTCTGGTTGTGAGGCATATGCACATGTTTCTAAGGAGAAGAGAACAAAGTTAGATTCTAAGGCTGTCAAATGTATCTTCATTGACAAAAATTATGGTGTGAAAGGATATAAGATTTGGGACCTTGTCGCACAAAAGGTAATTTATTCCAAAAGTGTTATATTTAGAGAGACTAAATCTTCTCTTGTTAATTGTTAGCTAGAATAGTATAAAGAAATTGAACAAAGAAAGGATGTGGTTCAACTTCCTTCTACACCTGAGGAAGTTGAATCGAGACCCAAAAATAGACAAGAAGTTGAGGAGAGCTCATCAAGCTTTTACCTCAACTTGTTCAAAGGTCTACAAGGAAAAGGAAACCGCCTCAAAGGTATGGGTATTCACCTGATGATTGGAAGTGTATATTTTCTTTGAGTACTAACGTTGATGAATTAAGATCTATGCAAGATGCTTTGGGTATGAATGATGCAGAGTCCTAGAAAATAGCCATGGATGAAGAGATGGCATCTCTTAAAAGGAATGATATATGGGACCTTGTACCATTGTCTGAAGGTCGGAAACCTATTGGATGTAAATGGGTGTTTAAGAAAAAGATTGGTTTAGATGGAAATGTTGAAAAGTATAAGGCACATTTGATTGTGAAGGGATACTCTTAGGTTGAGGGTATTGATTATGGTGAGATTTTTTCTCCTGTTGCTAAAATTCCATCCATTTAGTTTTTATTATCTATTGCAAAAAATTATGCTCTAGAGGTGGAACAAATGGATGTTAAAATTGCATTCCTTCATGGTGGTTTAGAGGAAGAAATTTATATTACACAGCTAGACTATGTGGTAAAAGGTAAAAGCAAGTTGGTTTGTAAGTTAAAGAAATCTCTGTATGTCCTTAAAAAAATTCCTAGGATGTGGTACCAGAAGTTTGATACATTTGTGTTGAGTTTGGGATTTGTGTATTCTAAATATGATCACTATGCATATTTTAAATCTGACGGTGATTAATTCTTGGTAATTACTTTTTATGTTGATGGCATGTTGTTTATTGAGAAACGAAAAGGTTTGATTATAGAATTGAAATCTCAGCTCTTAGTGAAATTTGAAATTCAAAAGATCTTAGTGTAGGAAAACACATCCTTGGGATGGAGATTAGAAGAGATCATGAGAATAGAAAGTTATGGCTTATCTTGAGTAAGTATGCTTGTTATGTTTTACAAAGTTTCAACATTCATGATTGTAAACCACTTTGTGTTCCCATTACATTGGGAGTGAATCTCTCTATTTCACAATGACCTACATCACCATCAAAGATGAAAGACATGAGAAAAGTGCCTTACTAGAGTGCAGTTGGAAGATTAATGTATGGTATGGTCTATACAAGACCAGACATTGCCCAAGTAGTGGGATTTATTTCTCATTTTATTTCTAATCCTGGAAGAGTGCATTGGGATGCAGTTAAGAGGGTCTTCAGATATTTGCGATTTACAACATAGTACTCTATATGTTTTCATGGTACATGAGATCAACATTCCCTGAATATTCAAGGTTTGTGGATTTAGATTGGGCTGGTGATTTCAATACCAGAAGGTCCACCAGTGCATATGTGTTTACTCTTAATGGTCATGCAATCAGTTGGATAAGAAAGTGAAAAGTTGTGGTCGCATTTTCCACTACTAAGGTAGAGTATATGGAAACTACTCATACCTGTAAAGAAGCCATTTGGATAAAGCATTTGTGTTCATATATTGTATTGAAACAAGGTGCAGTTACACTTTATTGTGATAGTTAGAGTGCAATCTACCTTGCAAGGAACCCAAATTTTCATGCCAGGACCAAAAAAATTGATGTTTAGTATCACTTCGTGAGAGATATGGTCGAGGATGGCAAGGTGAAGCTAGAAAAGGTAGAGATAGTGGCGAATGTTGTAGATGCATTAACTAAGCTTGTGAGCACAATGAAATTCGGATGGTTTTTAGAGTCTATGGGCCTCATGTCCTCTAACAATTAAATATTGTTACTTTCATCATGTCTTCAAAGTTGTTCGACAAGTGGGAGAATGTTGGGAAAAAGAAGGTGTCTCAACCTTTGATTTTTCCAAAGATTTGATTTTTCTAAATATTAAATGTTGCTGATTTTCTCATTTTGTATTTGTGAGTTACAACTTATAGTTTCAATTTGGATGAGGGGTCAAGTTAGAAAGTTGATATTTATAGGTGGAGTTGTGCATAATTATTTTTTCAATTTTTGTGCTGATTTTACATGGAATGTGAGTTTTTGAAGAGAATTTGTTTTGGCAAGTGCAAATTTTGTAAATTGGCATGTGGTGACAATTGGAAACTTACCGTTGTGTATCTACAGTGTTTTTGGCTCTTTCCATGTTGCATGCTTAGTCTTTGAGAGTTGTTTTAGAAATGTTTATTTTATGCATTGTAAAACTCTTATATATTGAGCACTTGTGTATTTTGGAGGAGTATGAAGTTGTGTTGAGATATTGTTATGTTGCCATATTTCTTCTAGAATTGTTTACTGGTGATACTCATGTAAAAGAATTTCTCCGCAAGTGTATGCAATCTTGATGTTGGATTTGAAATACATTGAGCAAGCTTTGGAGTGTGGGGTTTTTTTTTTTAAAGGTTTTCCCCATGTATGTCTTGTGTTCATTGTTTATTTTCTATTATGAATGTGTTTCTAATTTTTTTATAACTATTAGATCAGTTTTAAAGTTTGCATAATATCTCTTCTCAAGATTGGCGTAGGAAATTGTTTCCACTACTCTAATTTTCTTACAAAGCTATCGGAAAACAAGAAATGAGGGAGCTATCAATAATAAGAAATATCTGTAAAAGAAATGAGGGGGTTATCAACATAAAACAAATGCTAAGATAAGCCTAAAAAAGAATAAATAAACAATTGGATTCATTGTAAGATACCAGGTATGGAGGAATAGTAGTAAACTTACTAATCTAAAATACACTAGGTATAAATGAACAACAATAAAATCCTCTCCCTAATCTAAATTAAAAAATTACCTTAAAGGTAGATATTCTAGAACCCACTCAACTGAATCAGTCATAGGAAATAAAATTTATATGTAGATCATAATAGATACAAATAGTTAAAGATTTATGCGATGATTTCAATGATTGAGATTTAATTTTATTCATAAATACAAACTCACAACACAAACATGCTTATGCAATAAACTAGAATAGTAATTAAGATTCTTCTATTCAAAATATCAATCTTAGTTCATACATGGAATAGCATCAAGTACATAAAGCAGCAATGAAATTGACTATGCACTGGTTGGCAGACAATAGTCAATAGTATATTCAGATATAAATATCAAACTCACAAGGGAAATGACCACAATGCTCAATCTATTTGAAAGAGGAATTACAATCTTCAATCGTTGAAGGGTCACTTGCTAGGCTCATTTTTAGTCAAACTGCTAACTCAGTGAAACAATGTATTACTAGATAATGAAAGCCCACAACCACTTCAGGTGCAAAGTGTAAGTTGCAGTGTAGGAACACCATGAAACGAGATCATGCATAGGTTCAAATGACAACTTCTTCCTTTGAGATTCCATTAGAGTGTGATGTCTTGGCCAATTTTTTCATTGTGAGTATTCCCAATTTGGCACTAATGCTCATGGGTGTTGGTGAGAGCCTGAGGCTCCACCACAAAACCTCCTTTATCCTCCTTGCAAATTTTGTCTCCCTAGTGTTCGAGTTTCCTAAAATGAATGATGATGAGACATAGAGTAGGGTGGAATGGAAGAGAGTCAAAGACACAGGAGTCTGGTGGGATTTGCTTCTAACCAGTTCGTTGATCTAAAGAGGGAGGTTGTCTCTGGTACATTGGATGTCCTCTATCTTTTACTCTGATGCTAGAATCAAACATAAACTAAAATATATACAAATTTAAATATTATATTTGATAATTTAAATTTTATTACATTTTAATATTATTCTTAATTTATTATTTTGAATTTTCAAATTTTCACTTAGTGTTTAAAAACATTATTTTTCCTTCCCATTCGAATTTAGGTCCTTGATAAGAAAGGGACATGATAGTCATCCTTGCTTGGATTTTTCTTGCCCTTAAGCAACTTCAAATTCGGATCCTTGAAGGTCTTCGCTCCTATCTGCATCTTCTCTATCTCCTTAGTTGAAACTTCCTTAGGGTCTACTTTGGAGAATCCTTGAAGGATGACCTCTTTTCCATCAGATTTGAACTTCAACTCTAGAGCTTGATAGTTCATTGTGTACTCCCTAAGCGAGTGCAACCATTACACTCCCAGAATCACATTTATCTCACCAATGCCAACTATATAGAAATCATCCCACATCTTGTGTCCTCCTAAGATGAACTCCATTTGTTGAATTCGACGATTGCATGGAATAGTGTAACCATCTGCCACTATCACATTAAATCCTTTGAAATCTTTCACCCTTAAGCCCATCTTAGCCACAAGCCCTGCATCGATGAAGTTATGGGTGGATCCACTATCTATAATTACCATTACCCTTTGTGTGTGTAAGTCCCATCTAATGCAGAGAGAGTGACACCTAGGTGCTCCTAAAAGCGTAGCAAGAGTGCCTCCTGAATGTCCTCCCGCTAGTGTCTCTAAGTGCACCTCCTTATCAATAAAGCCTACGAATTCATCCTCTCCCTCTTCATCAACATCATCAAACACTACCTTGATATAGTGGATGTTTCCTTTTCCCATACACCTATGACATCATACCCAATGTTCCTTGCAATGGAAGAATAACCCCTTTCCTTTGTAGCTTGTTCTTAGACACATCCATCCCATGAGATCTTGGTGGTGGGTTCATTGGTTGAGGAATAATCTCATGAGGTGGATTATTTGGCTGCCCTATTGGAGCATTCTTGAGAATGAGTTTATTCTTCATGGTGGAATCCTCAAGGCTTAAGGCTCTCCAAATGGCCTCCTCAAAAGACATCAACTCTAAGCCCTTACCAAACCATGGAAGGACTTGGATATCCACTCAATGAACAAGAACATGAGCCTCTGATCTAACACCTCTGGGACCATAACATCAAGCCTTTGAAACTCTACTTGACATACTCATCCAATATCCCACTTTTTTTCAACCATGTCAAATCTTTGAAGTATATCTTTGGATCTCTTCTATCAAATCTTTCTATGATCTTTTGTGTGAAATCAACATGTGGTGACAAGATTAAATCCTTGTGTCATGATTCCTAGTATGTGTCTAGTTTTAGTACCCATGCTCATTCTATCACTTTTCTTGAACCATTAAAAGTTGGGGGAGACAACTTGTTCACCCTATGTTGTAGATCTCTATTGGAATAATTTGTTGATTGTCCTCCTTTTGATCCATTCCTTGTGTTATGAAACTGAATGAATGGGACTTGACTTCTCACATCTGGATCAATCTATGCATATGCATCTATGCTTACATTGACATCACCTTCAACAAGTATCTACTCTTCTCCTCCATTGGTAGGTCCATTCTTAGGCAGGAATGATGCTTGGGTGGGGTGAGTAGCTTTATTGCTCTAAGTTTTAGATCGATTTTTATTAGAATGGCTACCTTCTAGACCATTATTTGGTGTAGATCTAAAAATGCTAGTCATGGTATTCATGGTCTACATAATCATGCTCATCATTTGTGACATTTATTCCTATTGTTTAGCCATTTTCTCCCATATTTGAGACATTTTCCTCAGGAAAGTCTCCCATTGTTCGTCCCTATTAGCCATCTTCTTACCTCTACATCCTATTCTAGATAACTTACCTTCAACCTTTCATCTTTCCCTCTCAATAGCTCACTAATCCCTTTGAATCAAATGCATAAAATTCCCCTAGGCTGGTAGGATTGAGGCTCTAATACCACTGTAAGATACCAAGTATGGAGGAACAGTAGTGAACTTCCTAATCTAAAATACACCAAGTACAAATGAAAAACAATAAACTCCTCTCCCTAATATGATTCAAAAATTACCATAAATTTAGATATTCTAAAACCCACTCAATTGACTCAGTCAAAGGAAATTTTTTTAATATGCAGATCATAATAGATACCAATGGGTAAAGATTTATGCAATAATTTTGATGATTAAGATTCAATTTCATTCAAAAATATAGAATCGCAACACAAATAGACTTATGCAATAAACTGAAACAATAATCAAGCTTCTGCTATTTGAAGTATCAATCTCAGTTCATACATGGAACAACATCAAGTATAGAAAGTAGTAGTGGAATCGACTATGCATTGGTTCATATACAATAGTCAATAGTATACTTAGATATAAATATTAGACTCACAAGGGAAATGACCACAATGCTCAATCAATTTGAAAGAGGAATTGCAATCTTTAGTTGTCAAAGGGTAACTTGCTAGGATCAATTGTAGTCAAACTACCAACTCGGTGAAATAATGTGTTAATGGATAATGAAATCCCACAACCACTTCAGATACAGAGTGCAAGTTACAATGCAAGAAACAAGATCATTCACAAGTTCAAACGACAATCGCTTCCTTTGAGATTTCGTTGGAGTGTGATGTCTCGACCAGTGCTTCCATCGTTAGTATTCCCAATCTAGCACCAATACTCATGGGTGTTGGAAAGAGCCTAAGGCTCCACCACAACACTTTCTTTGTTTCTCCTTGCAAATGTTGTCTCCCTATTTGATTTTCCTCAAATGAATGATGTTGAGAGTTAGAGCAGGGCAAAATGGAAGAGGGTCAAAGACACAACAGTTTGGTGAGGTTTGTGTCTCACCAGTTTGTTGATTTGAAGAGGGGGGTCTTCTCCAACAGATCAAATATCCTTTGTCTTTCATCATGATGACAAAACCAAACATGAAACTAAAATATATAGTGACTATGGTCGACTCAAAGGGAATCAACCCAAATACAAATTTAAATATTATATTTAATAATTTTAATTTATATTGTATTTTAATATTGTTCTTATTATTTAATTATTCTTTTGAATTTTAAAATTTTCACTTAGTGTTCAAAAACACTATTTTATTGCCCAGTTTGAATTCAGGCCCCTGATAAGAAAGGGATATGACATTCATAGTGAAGAATAAATATCTAAGATTTAGAAGAGAAAAGAAACTACCTAGTAATAGATACCATGTAACAACAAACCCAATGCAATCAAGAAAAAGAGCACCTTTTTCTTTTCAACATTACAATTATGATATCAAGGATTAATTTACTACCACTATCAATAATAGAAATTTATTTCTAGCTCCAAGTTCATTTACCATTCATCCATACAATGAATCAATCCTTAATGCTAGTGATTAGAATGGAAAAGTCATGAAGTAAACCCAAAATAACAATAATTGAAACTTACCATAATTGTTCTACAATGTCATATGGAGTCCATGTCTTATACTTTCCTTAGTTGAGTTTAGGGGTGCAATATGATCCATCCATGTGGATATAATCCCTATACACTCCTCTAAGAAGATTATGTGGCCTAGGATGAGAGATTTGGAAAATATACCAATTTGTTGCATGCAAGTCAACATCCTAATGACCATCTACCCAAGGTGTTCCAACCATTGATAGATTAAGATACCAACACCATATTCAATTATATGACTTTAATGCTATGAGGTATGTCCAATTTTCTACCCACTTAAGCTTCATTAGAAAATTATTTTCCTATAGTCCATTGCATAGATAAGTAAACAAGTGGTCCATCACTAGCATGTCACTAGCCCCAATGTAATGCCCCGCCAAGTAACCTTAAAGGAATTTGCAATTAATGTCTTAAGTGAACTAATTTTTTTTTAAAGTGCATTTAACATACACATTCACTTACTAATTAACAACAACCTCTAAGGCTACAAGGTTAGGATTACTTAAACCCACACATACACATCACATATAACCATAGCATTATGGACTTTATGAAATAAGCATCATACATCATAAAAATACCACATAACATAATAAGATAATCAACCAAGATACAATCTCATAAAAATTATCTTAAACCAATAGTTATATCACTCATTCCCAGAATGAGGCAATAGTACACAAGGTTACAATTACAAAATTCCACCTCATGAACATAAGAGGGATAAAATAACTTATACAAGTTAAAATATTACAATGCAAGTAATTACAACAAGAACCTTGAGCTGTCCATCTGGATGTCTCGCCACTAAGTACTGAAGATAGATGGGGACCCAACGGTTTTGGTGCATATTCCACCCAGCCAATGTGGTACCCGAAGGCCCACCCCCCATGCTAGGAGATAGTAACAAAGTAACATGGACAAATATTCTACTACCTCTAACCAAAGGTAGACTCATACTGACTCAAACTGACATAACCAAATAAATGCCATCAATAAGTACAAATCAAGTACAATACAAGTACAACTCCAACATCACTGACATAGGTCACATTACTTCTAGACATAAAGTAGATCAAGTATGTTCACAGAACCATACATATAAAACAATTAACAATAGTTGTCCTAGATAGAGTGTCATCGCAAGGTTTGTCATGAGATTTCCTCTAAGCATTCTTCATAGACTCCGGCACAAGTAATCTTGGTGGCCTCAACCGAATCTCGGCACTCATACTCACTCATGCAGAATCAACTACCTCTCGCAAGGACAAGATAGTTGATCTTTCCATTCCACGCCTTCTCACTCATCCCAAGTCTAAACAAGCCCTTGTGTCCATGAGTGAGGATTAAATTATCTTGATTAGTGGGAAGTTAGTCCTAATCTTCTAAGTACATTATTTTAATTATCACTTGTTTAAATCACTCCTGAAGGTTATCCAGTTTACCTCTTTGGGTTCTGGCGCCTAACATAAGCCACTCTTCTATTCGACAACACACACCCAAACAATCCACCAAGGGAACCACAAGTGCATACCAACTAGGCATCATAATCCACTCCAACATAAGGAGGATACAAATAATAGAACTCACTCCAAACATCTTGGAGGCAACAAACACATAGTCCACTCTTTTCATAGGAGGTACAAAAGATCTCACTCCAAACATTTTGGAGGCAACAACACATAGTCCATGCCTTTCATAGGAGGTACAAAAGATGAAGCCACATCACAAGGTCACTCCATACAAGGAGACATGGATCCCATAATCCGCTCCTAAACCAAGGAGGTACAAACATCCCCGTTCATGAAAATCGGGTAAAACTGAAAAGACGCCATGCACTACCCAAGGGAAAACAATTGGATGACATAAAGATTCAACAACCCTTATCATCTAAGTTCTTCTAGAAGACTTATAATTTAGGACTAACACTAAATCCCAAAACCAACAATGCAACATGATGACATAGCAACAAAAGCATTCAAGTCATCAATCAAATCTAATATTTGAATTTTCTAAATCCATACTCATTCAATAGGTAGTGTTGACAAAGTCAAAGACACGATAACTAGATCATCTAAAATAATCATAACCTCTATTTCTCTTTTCATTATTGGAAATCTAAAACAATTAAACTTACTTCCCTTTACTGAATATGGAGAATTAAATCCTTTAAGATAATCATGAGGAAGATACTACTTTTGGATATACTAAATCCATATCTCTTTCATAATCCAAACACAATGATTCAATTAATCTAAATAGAAATTAATTAAATAACATAATTGATTGCCTCATCAATAAAACAACTTCTTAATTTACTTTTAAATCGACACAAATCGATGCAAGTAAAATCTTTCCATTTCCTAACCAAATCTTACATTTGATTCAATTTCCATTTTAGAACATGCAATCACCTTAATATAATAAATTATCTTTTCTCTATATATTTCCTACACATACTAATCATTTCTTTTAAAAGACTAATAATACCCAATTTGCAAACAACAGAATAAAATAAGATAAAATATTATTTATTCTCTCAAGTGGATATATACCTTCACTATATATATACTAAATATAAATTAATATATTTAAATATATTTAATCATTAACATATCTTCTATTCTTTACAGAATATCAAATTGATTAATTCAAAATAAAATATCCTTTATCATCAATATTCCAAAATATAAATATATTTTTCCAATTAAATCAAATTAATAATTGGACCTTTTACATATGAATTTAAATTCCACAATTAAATTTTAAATTATGCATTCTTTAAATCAAATATTTAACTCCTTCAATTAAACTTTAACATGCCATTTTAAAATAAACAATAATCTCCCATACATTTATAATTTTCATTCCACTAATCTAATATACAAATTTTATTTAAAATAATATAAATAAATATAATACTTTAATATTATATATTATAATATAAAATATTATTAAATAATATTTTAATATTATAATAACAATACATAAAAAATTAATATTTATAAATATCAATTTATTATTATTTTATTTTCAGAGCAGCCATAGGAAAATAACTTAACAGTAGTCCCATGTTTGAAGCATAACTCAAAAACTACGATCTAGGTATTTGCGATTTTTTGACAGGGATAGGAAAATTTCAAAATACAAAAACCCTTTAAATTTCCTGACAACCCAGTTTGTGAAAGTGAAGTTATAGGTGACACAACCAGACCATTTTACCATGAAAAATATAACTATACTGCAGATTTTAAAATCTGATTTTTAATAATAAATAGAAGGTTTCATTTTCTGAAAACATTCTAAATGCATTGTTCAATCTCTATGTTTGATTTCAATAACAACAAAATCGATTTCTCCAAATAATTTAAATTCAACTAAGGTTTTTACAATTTTCACTCAAGAATTTTCACAAGCAAAGGCTGTAAATTTATTTAATTCTTTTCTTCTAATATAAAATTTGTTTTCTAAAATAGATTTAATAAACAAATCTTTAATCACTACTATTTTAAGAAAAACAATCAAGAACAATAAAATACAAAGAGGAAAACTTGGTACAAGAAGCTACATGAAGAGATGAATTTCTGATGCAAGCCTCCTCCAAGGATTTCCTGAATTTTCTTCAATCCTCCAATGAATCCAATCCAAAATCCAACAAATGCAAACAATATTTCCTTCAATCAATTCTACAATCAAACTTTTTTCAACCCCTTGTGCAATTTTTCCAAAATTTCTTCCCTGTTGTAAAAATGTATTTTTCTAAAAACTTTCTGCCCTAAAATTAAAACATATATTCTTATAAATCAAAAATACCTAATTCAACCCTAATTCACATTACATGCAAATTAGATATTTCAATTTCAATTTCAATTTTTACAACCCTAATTCACATTACATGCAAATTAGATTTCAATTTCAATTTCAATTTCAATTTCAATTTCAATTTCACTTTTCGAAAACCCACTTTCAATTTAAAATGCAATTTGAAATAATAAATTAATTTCCAAAGTTGCAACCAATTTCCCAAATAAACATTTAATTACAATTTCTAATTTAATTCCCACACGTTGGAATTAAATTCCAAAATTAATTCTAATTCTTTTATTTCCTTTCATTCTCTTGCATCACGTTTAATTAATTAATTTAATTATTTAATAACTAAATTCAACCCCCTTGGATTAAATTTAATTAATTAAATAAATTAAATATAATTAATTAATTTAAATATAAACTTTTATCCACATTGCATTATTTAAATTAAATAACCATCAACATGATTTAAATGCAATTATTCTAAATATCTATTTCCAAATCAAGAAATCTTCAGAATTAAATAACATCAAAGCAAGACAGACAATGACTCGACACACACAGCTGATGACACACTAAGGCTAGGGTGTAAACTTGACACATGTTACCTAGCTACTATCTCCCATTCAACTTAACCGTTGGATTGACACGCTCAAACCTGTGAAACCAGGTGGAGGCGATGTCATGTACTTACAATCCTACAACCAAGTAAACAACATCATACAATATATCCAGCATATAATACACACCGTGAAGAAGGAATTACGGATTCGTAGGGTGCTCGCAAGCGAGTGATGCAAACCCATCCTCTTCACCAATACACTCATCAAAACTGACACTTCCATCATAATTCCAATAATCTCATAATAACACCTCATGTTAACTTTACTAACATTATTAAACCATAATGCATGTGAAACAATAATCAGATAACTACATCCCACAATAATAGTTTTCGCTCAATAGTAGCGATCAAAACATCATAACAAAATGTATTCAGTCTCAAAGTAACTGCAACCAAACATAGCATAAAAGAAACAAAACGAGAAGCAAAATGGAGGGGTATAACACCCAACGCCCAGATGCTCCTAGCAAAAACTATTCCACTATCCAAGGGGTATGGCTAACAATCCACTGGCATAGTATGCTCCTTGACTCTTGTCTATCTCGAGCATGGATAAGCTTATCTTGAAATGGGTCATAGGATTTTCTATTGGTGATCACCTAGGATGGATATGAGTAGCCTATGTGTTAGAGGACTACCACCTCGACCTATGCTCTCATAGGGTCCTAATCCATCCCTTGCTATAAAATTTAGCACATGCACCTAGCTTAACCCTATATCTAGAAAAGAGGTTCCTACCTTAAAATAAATAGGTTCTAAACTTAGCCACCTCAAGGTTCAACTACCCATTCTAGTGTTATGATACATGTGGGGTTCTAGAATTCATTCTTTTCAGATGTTATGTTTGTTACTCAGCCAAAGGGAGGTAAACATTTCCTCCCAACTTAAGCCAATAAGGTAGTCAACATGCTACCCATTTAGTGATGGTTTCTACTACCATTTTCCTTGGCTCCAAAAAGGTATTGCAGCTGATTAAGTTAGTTATAGCCATGAATGGACTGAAAGGTGTGTATAGATGAAGCATTAATCGATCCTAAACTCCTTTCTATTGAAGGTGGGGAATAACTAGCCCTTCTCCATTGGTACCCTACAATACCCACAACTTCCCAACCTAAATGGTAGATAAATATTTCTTTATTTATTTACATAGTATAACTTTGTACATGATATATTCCTCATTTTAGGACAATATTTATCAATTTTAATTAATATCAACTCTCTTAGTAGCTAAAACCTCATTACATAACGTATAAACTTTGTATGAACCTTATCTCCTCAATTCTTAATACCTTGAGCTTGTTTATTCCTTGCTACAGATCACACTAGGCTATATCAATTTGACATATAAGCTATTATATCTAGTTCCATTAGATAACTCCACTTATTCAACTAGATCAGCAACACATGGCAGACTAAGATTGATATTAGTAAAAAAAAATTGTTGATGTTATGTTATTTTCTAAGTAGTCATATTTTAATGCCATAAAATAAATAGAGAGGGATAAATTTAGAAGGTAAAATATGAAAGGTTGAATACTATTAGCCACTATAGCAACAACAATAGGATTTAAACTACACTGACTTAGTACTCAATAAATATTTCTATTATTAACCACCCTAGTTTGAAAACCTCTATCAGAGTATAAATATATTTTGATGAGAACATATATTCCACTCTTAACACTAGTTATGCATTATTTGTTGATGTATCAAGAATTAATACTGGTATATAGAGTTGTATATTTTTTTATTTCCATACTGAATGGCATAAAATAAAATTAGCACCTAACATTGGATTAAATTGGTCAAGGTTGTGACTACCTAAGTGGCATGCTATTGTGGAAAGTTGAAGCAACACTAGTTCAAAAGAGAATTTCAGAAATGGATAATGATAATACTTTTTCTTAGTATATTAAAAAGAAGTAAAAGTTATGGTAGAGATTTAAAAGTAGCTGAAGATATCACTCAAGAAATATGGTACTACAAGAAAAATAAATAGATTTATTCACAAGTTAACTACGATGTTCTATTCTAATCAATGGTGAAGACTATGAATCACTAGGGAATATAAAGCTTCAATATTTACTTATCTGCACTGAATAACCCTATAGATTATATTATGAAATGTTAAAAGATTCAAACAAGCACTTGGGTTTAATTTAAAGACTAAAAAAATGAGAGAAGAGACTTATTATTCTTTAGTTTATGAAACATTATGCAACCCTTATGAGAAGAAATAAATATAGGGTAGAAGAACCTAGAATATGGCGTCCCACTACTCAGGCATTTATTACTTTAGCTTGTTGAATCCACATCTGCTACTCTATCCTTACACCACTACTCAACACCTCACTCTCATGCCCTTCCTTCTCTATTCTCCTCTATTTTCTTGACTGCAATAAACTCCCAAAGTGTAGATGTAAAGAGGAAGGGGTTGTGTCTCCTGCAAGCGCACCATTTTTTGGTGAAGCTTTGCAAATTTTTTACCCTTCAAAGGGTGGTAATGCTTCATAGGAGAAAAATATTTGTGCTTCCACCATTCTTCATCAATGCAGGTTGTCTCCCAATCATGGGAAGGGGTTGGCAGCATTAATTTCACCATTTTTCGGCTTTTTTTCATACATGCTAAGCCTCTCTTCATTTTTTCTTTCCACACAATCCTCCCATTTTTTATTTTTTTTCATTTGGCTAAACATTAACCTTCATTAGTAATTTAAATCTATTTTTCCTCTCAATTTTTTTATGTATATATTTATATGTATTTCCTTCCAAACTTCACAAATATTTTTTAATTTATTCATGACCTCAGGTAACACTCCAAGTCCATAGTTATTTGCATATAGTTAATTTATTTAACCATATACATTTTTATTTTTAATTATTAAGATTTATTTTTAGGGATTATATTTAATTGCATTTATTTCATTGCTATTTATTAATTATTTATGTGAGATTATTGAATATTATATTTATTTATATGCATTTATCCATGAATTCACTTTATTAGCAATATTTTAATGGGCCGTGATAATTTGACTAAGATTAATGTCTTCTAACAAATGATGGCAATAGCTTTAATGCCTAACATTCTAAGGTTACAAGAGAATTTAATATCCTTGAGAACTAAATTCATGGTTATGTAATAATCACCTTAGACAACCTTGCATGTTCAACTATTAAGATTATCTAACAACATTTCTTAATCTGTCCTAAATCTCATAAACCTTAGGTTAATAAGAAGTTACCTACAAAGTTCGTCGTTGGGGTCTGGGTCTAAGTTTACCCATCTCTCATCACTGTACCACAAAATCCACCTCATCTTGCACCCCAGGTACTTGCATCCAACAAAAAAATAAGTCACACAAGTCCACCAATCGAGTCATTAGTCTAAATCAGTATAAATAAAAAATAAGCATTTAAATTTAATCAAAACATGATAAGGTTATTGATGCAGGAGCATCCATTGTGACTTGAAATCTTGTGTCAACAAAATAGGTTCAATTTTTTAATTGAGAAATTTTATATTTTTGAGGTGACTTAATTTTGGCTTGGATTACTTGTTGAGGGTGGAAAATTATTTACTTGCAAATGTAACATTGACAAGTTGTCTAGTGGGGTGGAAAAAGCAAGAGAAAAGCAGTTTTAAAAACATTTGAAAAGAATTATGAGGCATTGGGATTGATTTATGGAGCTTTAAAAACACTCAAAATAATTATTCCTAAATAATAAGGACTGTGAAAGTGGGTGCCCAAGCCTACTTTTTGTGTTTTTCTTTTTCGGGAGTCAAAAATAAGAATTTAAAACTATTTTTTCCCTATCTGTAGAGGGCTGATGGGAATGGATTTTAAATGGGTTTTAATTACTTCTTGAGGGATTTAATGTGAAAAAAAATCATGGTTCATGACATATTGGAGAGGCCCAAATAAAGCATGTAAAATTAATTTCATGACAGGGAGGGTAAAACAGAAAAAAAAATAACCCATTTTCAAGAATGAAAGGTTCAAGAGAAAAGGAGGGAAATAAAGGCAAGGGCATAGTATTCTCTAGAAAGAATTCTTGGACATTTTTTTACAGGTTTGGACTGATTTAAAACAGTCCATGATTTTTTTAGAACAATTGAATTGAAGCTACAAGAATTGGAGGTGGAATTGAGGTGTTGGGAAGTGAAAGAGTTTGCCAGAACTCACATAAATGAGCTTTGCTTATATTTGAATGTTCTAAATTGACATATCAAATGTTTGTAGAGAGGTTTTATTGTTATACATCAATATTTTGATGATTGGAAAACCCCTTTTCTAATTAGATGATTTTAATGGAGAAAATCAATGTTTTCCTATGCAAACACTTTTTTTGGGTTTAAGTTAGCAATTTCTCTATTTTGTTTGATTTTTTGTTGTGAAGAATTAGAGAGGGATTTATGATTTTTTTTCCTCCTTACATTAGTTATGCATATATTCATTAATAGTAGCATGTCCAAAATATAATAATCACACTCATAGGATTTCATTTATCATAATAGGGTCATAAATCCTCCCCTAGTCCAAATTACCACGGGGCTAGGGGTCATGCAAGAAAATTATGAGTCCTCGAGGGATATGACATACCCCCCCCCCTTAAGATTAATCTGACTCGTCTTAGTTAAAAAAGTATGTATATTCTAGTTTAATTACATTTTCATCTTCCCAAATGGCTCCCTTTTCCCCATATTGGTCCCATAGGACCTTAAATTGTTGGATGGTTCACTTCTGCAACAGTAGGTTGTGCCTATCTATAATTGCTAGCAGTTTGAGGTGGATATCTCCAACGTCTTCCACCTATAGCACCTACCAATCAATTACATGTGTGGGGTGAATAATATATTTCTTAAGAAAAGATACATGGAATACATTATCAATGCGAAAGAGAGATGGTGGAAGAGCTAGTAAGTAAGCCACACGTCTAATCTTCTCAAGTATCTCGAATGGCCCTATATAATGCGGGCATATTTTAGTAGCATTGCTAAACTTTATTGAGATTTTATGAGGTCTGAAATGTAAAAAAGCCTTGTAACCTACTGAAAAATTCCCTCGGATTCCGCTTTGCATCAACATAACTCTTCTGATGATTTGAAGCTTTCTTCAACCTTTCCCTTATGATTTTCACTTGATGGTCATATTCTTAAAGAAGCTCTGGCCCAATAGTTACATGATTTTCTAAACTATCCCATCCTACAAGAATTTTTCACTTTGTGCCATATAATGCTTCAAATGGTTCCATTTGAATGGAAGAATGGTATGAATTGTTATATGCAAAATCTACTAACGAAAAATACTCCTCCCACTTAGTGGTATGATCCATGGCATACATTCAAAGCATGTCTTCCATGATTTGGTTAACTCTTTATATTTGACCATCTATTTCAGGGTGGTAAGTAGTGCTAAAATAAAGTTTTGTACCTAATGTAGCCATAATAGAAGTCCAAAACCTAGAAGTAAACAACTTATCTCTATCTGAAATGATCACCTCAAGCATCCCATGTAGTCTAACAAATTTCTTTATGAATATTTTAGCTAAGAGTGGGGCATCATCCTTTACATTTATTGGTATGAAATGTGCTACCTTGGTTACTTTATCAACTACTACCAAAATACTATCATGTTGGTTTCAATTTTTGGGAAAACCTATCACAAAATCTATGGAAATTACTGAGCATTTGTGCCAAGGTAGATCATGAGGATAGAGGGTTCCTATAGGATGGCAATGTTTAGCTTTAAATCATTGGCATTCAAGACATTGGGTGACATAACTAGCTATCTCCTTCTTCATTCCTGATGAAAATAGCAAGTTTTTAAATCCACATACATTTTGATCACCCCTGGGTGTGCTTGATAGGGCACATTATGGCCTCCTATGATGATTTTCAGTCTCAAACCTCCCTCTTTAGGTACATAAATTTTATGTAGGTAATGAAGAGCCCCATAATTTCCCATGTTGTATTTGGTTGGGTTAATTTTTTGCTACACTACCCACTTCATTTTCTAAAAAAAGGGGTCTTGAGCTTGCATTTTCTTGATTTGTTCTAGAAATTCTATTTTTAGTTGAGTGATTGCAGCTAATCTAGCCCTAGGGCTTAAGGAATCTACAACTCAATTTTATTTCCCCTTAACATATGAAATATCTATTTCGTAGTTACTTAGGAATTCCAACCATATTCTCAATCATGTTGTGTGAATAGATATTGGAGTCCTTTATGATCGGTATTCAACTTGAAGGGTCTCCCTACTAGATATTTTTTCCATACCTTCAAGGCATGCACAATTGCAGCTAGCTCTAAGTCATGGGTAGGATAGTTGAATTCATGATCCTTTAGCTTCCCAGACTCGAAGGTGATCAAACACCCATTTTGTATTAGAACTTCACCTAACCCATCTAGAGAAGCATCCATCCATACTAAAAATTATTTTTCTAGATCAGACACTTGCAAGATTGGTACAGTGGTAAGAGCTTCCTTCAGCTACTAGAAAGCAACGTTGTATTTATTTGTCCATTCAAATTTCTTTTCTTTTCATTGAAAGGAGATTATGGGGTTGGCTATTTTTGAGAAGTTTTCTACAAACCTCTAATAATACCTCACCAATCCCATGAAAGTTCTCACTTCAGCCACATTCTTAGGAATAGGTCATTCTATGATTGCTTGTACCTTTGCTAGATCAACTAAAATTCCCTGGGTTGATATGATATGCCCGAGATAATGTACCTTGGGATGAAAGAAAGAACACTTGAAAAATTTCCCATACAATTTATGATCTCTCAGCCTTTGCAAAATAATTCTCAAATTCTCCTCATGTTCTTGCAGAATCTTAGAGTAAATTAGAATGTCATCAAGGAATACTAACACAATTTTTTCTGGATATTCATGAAAAACATGGTTCATGAAACTCATGAAAGTGGAGGGGGAATTTGTTAGGCCAAAGGGCACTACCAAGAACACATAGTGGCCATACCTAGTTCTGAATATTATTTCTAGAATATCCTCTTCCATGATTCTTAACTCATGATAACTTGAACTTAAATCTATTTTGGAGAAAATAGTATCTCCCTTCATCAAATAAAACAAGTCATCAATTCTAGGTAGATGATATCTATTTTGAATGGTCACCTTATTCAACATTTGGTAGTCTATGCACAACCTCAAGGTTCCATCCTTTTTTTTGATGAACAACACTGGGGCTCCCCAAGGGGACACACTAGGTTAAATTAATCCTTTCTCCATCAGATCTTGCAACTACATCTTCAGCTCTTGTAATTTAGTTGTGTTCATTCTATAGGGGTATTTTGAAATAGTTTAGCCCCTGGGACTAGATATATTGAAAAATCCATTCATTGTTTAGGAGGTAATATAGGAAACTCTTTAGGAAAGACATCATGGTATTCCTAGAGGATTGGATGATCTTCAAAGCTAGGAGTTGGGTCCTCACTACCCTCCTCTACCTTCAGTATATAGATTTTTCTTCCCTTCGTTGCTACCCTTGTAGCTTGCATGGATAAGATCATTCTTAGCACTAAAGTTCTGTAGATTCCCTAAAGAGTCATGGGTCTCCCTTGATCATCTAGACATTAAATATTCTTATTGTAGCAATCCAACTTGTCTTGATGCTCCCAAAACCAATCCATTCCTAGGATGAGGTCATAGGATCCTAACTGGGTAACCCATAGGTTTTACCTTAGTCTTAATAATTCCTAAGTCAATTTAAGCTCCTCATAGATAGAGCTTGATCTTTTGTGTCTTACTTGAACGAAACTCAGCCTCCATCTTCTCTCGACTTAGACTCTTATGATCAATTTTACATTTTTGTATTATATTAGGAGATATAAAGCTATACATGGCTCCTAGATCTTCTAGAATAGAAATAGGTTGGCTGAAAAGTTTACCCTAGAGCTCTATTAGGGAGGCATGTTGGTCTACTTGGCAATTATCCACAATTACATAAATTCAATCTGTGGGATTGGTAGTCTTATTTGGATTCTTGGGACACTCATTCATGTATTGGTTTCCTCCACATGTCCAAAAACCATCAACCAAACCTCTTTTGGCTTCCTTGCCTCTTGTGGAGTCACCCTTAGCCACTTTCCTAGATGATTTATGTCTTTTATCTCCCTTGTTTTCCAAATTTTTGACCCTCGATTCTCCCTATAATTTTGACCCCTCTTAAACCACCAAGAAGCCTTTCCTTTAGGCTTAGCTTCTCGAGAATATTTATGTTTATTGTCTAAGTATTTGAAGGAATGGGCCTTATATTAATGTTCCTACTTTCTTTTTTACTTCTCCTCAGTGACTAAGGCTATCTCCACAATTTGGTTCAAATTTTTAGGTCAACAAAGCTTGGTGGCATACAAAATGTTTTTATTCAGTCCCAAAATAAACTTGTTCACCCGATCTTCTTCTTCTTTCATATAGTGCACATGTCGAAGTAGGTTCATGAACTTGGCCTTGTATTATGTTACTAACATCCCCCCTTGACGTTGTAGACACATAAAAATGACCTGGGCCCACAAGCTCTTCTTCTAACCCTAATTAGGACATTTTAATTATGTCCTTGACTCACTCTCAACTATTAATTAGATAATTCATATTTGTTTATTCCTCATGATTATTAAATAAATAATATTGTAATTATTTATTTAATGTGTCACTAATTGTCTAAATATCCTCCTATAATTAAATAAATTCTTAATTTATTTCTCCCTTTATGTCTTCCTAATTATTCAATAAATAATTTTATTTATTTATTTAATTATGTCACTAATTAAAGTCCTCTTCTTCCTAAAATTAAATAAATTCTTCTTTATTTAATCCACCTTCCACTATAATTAAATAATTATATTTAATTATCTAATTATTCATTAGCCTCTTCTCTCATAAATTAAATAAGTTTTATTTATTTAATTTGGTCCACTCTCCTAAACTTTGAATTAAATCTTTATATTTAATTTTAAAGGTTCCATTTGTCACATTCCTCTAATAATTAAATAATATCTTTATTATTTAATTCCCACCTAAATTAAATAACTCTTATTATTTAATTTCTTCTAAAATCTTATTTATTTAAAATAAGTCCCAACACCTAAATTAAATAATTTTATTATTTAATTTCTCCTCTTTTATTGTGCTCATTTTAAATAAATATTATTTATTTAAAATAAATCCCCCTTTATAATTTCCCTCTTTAGTAAACAATTTAATTTAAATTATTTACTGTCACATGACCCCACCCCTTTTTTAATTAAAATAGTTTTTAATTCAAGAAGTCAACATCCCCTCTTGATTTAACTAATTTTAAATAATTATTTAATTCTCCAACGACTTTGTTTTCCGTGCCCAAAATCTTTTGTCACATGCACTGTCAGCCATTGATTTGATTTTCTAGAAATCAATGTTGACCCTTTATTTTGAATCTGACCTAATGTTGCCCTAACCCTAATTGTGGGTTGCTATATGGAATCTCGTCCATTGATTCTAGGGCAGTTGCTAACTTTCAATCTTGGCCATTCACACAAAATTGCATCTTCTATAAAAGAGCAATTTTGGTCACATCTTGTATCTCTTATCTCTTGCATTTATAGATAATCTTACATTTTCATATTTCATTTCCTGCACTTTGATATCTTGCATTTGTTCTTCATTTTTGTCATAGCATATCTAGATTTCATTTGATATAACTTAGACATTGTAGATGCTTACTAGTTGTAGTAGGGCATAGTATTACATGTAGTTGTTAAATCCTTCAATATTTGCTTAGGGCTTGTCATTTCTATTGGCTTGCTCTTCTTAAATCTGAGGGCAAACAATTTATTTTCAGAAAATTAAGAAGTTGTAATGGAGGTTAGTCATGGAGGATGAAGACAATCTATGAGATTGTTCATCTATTCCTTTGCACTTCATTACCCACTTTGGGTTTTATATTTCTGCATGTTACATTGCTAACCCCTAGAAAATTCCCATTGTTACAGACATAGGGGGTGAAATTTAGTCATCTTTTGATCTCAGTGATGGGCAAACAAATACTCCTTAAAAAAACACCTGGTGAACTTATCCCAAGTCAATTGACTTAGGTTATATTTTTTCATTTCTGCTAGATGGTCCCACCATAGTGAGGCTTCACCTTCTAGTTGGTAGATGGAAATTCTAGCCATGTTATTGGTGTTTAATTCCAAAAGAACAAAATATTTATTCATCCCCACTAGCCAAGGTTCAATTGCATCTCCACCCCCAGTACCATCGAACTTAGGTGCTTGCATCTTTTTCAATTCATGAATCATTGGGTCCTTTCCCATACCTTGTTGTTGCTCAGGAAGAGAGTGATTGTATGTGGGAATTCTATAGTTTCTTTCATGCTCATTGTCCTCTCTACTAGGCTCTTCAGTTCCTATGCTAGTGTTTTGGTTAGTTCCTTTCTGCTTTTGCCTTGTCAGATCCTCATTTTTTTGCTCTTGTGATTCTATCTTAGCACGAAGTGCATTCAATTCAACCTATAACTCTTCAGGTATAGTAGGAGGTGAAGACATCACACCCTTACTCATACATAGCATCTCAACAAGGCCAAGGCTCATTCATCTCCTTATGGTCCTCCTCATTGTATTAAATTAATTTTGCGAGATAAAGGAGAGTATTAATTGATTGTCTTTTTTCTTCATTTAAATCATGTCTTTTTATCAAATTTAGAATTATGGTGAAAATTTAAGACAACATATGATTCACAACATTTAGAAATCCATTCCGTTTAATTCTCAAAATCATCATAACACATTATTTGTAAAATATATATTGATATATCTTCATATTATTCATTAGTAGTTAATATTTGGTACATAAGTATGACGGTGGTTATTTAATACTAGCTCATCATCTTTTAAAATCTTATAAAATTGTCATCAAAAGTCAAAATCTTCTGGTTCTTCCTCATTCGGGGTTCCCACAATTACAAACATATTATCATGGAAATGATTGTATTCCACAATGGATTCCTTAGAGAGAGTAGGAGCATTGCGTCCACAACCAAAAGGGAAGTCCCTAATGGCTGAGGGTCTAGTTTTTGGGTTTGGTTGTGGGAATCCCTTTGGTGGTTCATGACTATTGTTTGGTTTGGACATTTGCTTTAATTTCTATAATTTTAGTTTATTAATAGTTTCTTCCAATGGCTTTGTGTCTGTTATGGTTTCGATTTCAGTTTTTTCCAATGCAGTAGTAGTGGTCTTGGATCATTTTGGGTTATTTTTTCGAGGATGCTTTTTCGAGGCCTTCTTCTTTCATTTTCTCTTTTTTCCATGAACCATGACTGCCAATTCTGAAAAGTCATATTAGTGCAACGAAAGAGTGAGCACCCAAGTCCTAGCATCGAGTTCTAAGCTTTTCTACCTATGTAACAACCCCAATGAAATCTAGAAAAAGAGTAGTTTTTTTTCAACATTACGATCATGATATCTAGGATAAATTTACTACCACTATCAATAATAAAAAATTATTTCCAACAACAAGCTCATTTACCATTCATGAATACAACTAATCAATCCTTAATTCCAATGATTAGAATAGAAGTGTTCTACTAAAAATAATTTTTTTGCTTCATTAAGGCATTTTGGTAAAACTGGTCAAAATCTTATAAAATTGTCATCAAAAGTCAAAAAAGTTCAAAATGTCTAAAAATAGAAATTGTCTATTCTTAGAAATTTTTGAACAACAAACAAATCATGGGGTTTCTCTAGGTTTATTGTCAAGAGGATGCTCGCAAAATTTTGAAAATTTTGAAATTAGGGTTTTAGACCCCTATTTTTAGAAAAACCCTAAACATAGGATCTTTCCAAAAATGGCTCAAAATGATTTAGATTGGTTAATCTTTCATCACAATCACATTGGTCTAGTTAGAATCATCAAAAAGCTAATTTTTCTCTAGTCGGTCTATTTCGCTTTTTCAGAAGAAAAGTTAGGACCTCTAAGGTCACCAATGGAGGATGGCCAGTACCAGGTGTCAGAATCTAAGCCTCAAACATTGTACAAATCAATCCATGGTGAAATATGCTCAAAAAATGGTGAATGAAGGGGGATTTGAAAAGTTGAAAATTATGAAAAATAAAGTAATTCTAGAAAGTTTTCACAGATCACGCTCGTGCAATGGTGAACATAGTCAACACAAAAACAACGATGACCAACGTAGTAAAAAAACACATGAATGACTGGTGTTGGTGTTGTGTGATGGTGAATGCATCAGTGGATGGAAAGCATGGTCAATCGATGATGGACACAGTTGACAAATAGTGAATCAATGGCAAACAAAAGTTGAAAATATTGAAAAAATGGCTAACTCTGGCAAAGAAAAGTGCACCTATAGGCCAGAGGCTTATATAATTTAAAGCACTCATAAGTCATTTTTAGGTTTAGTATCCTCCAAGAGATTCATCCTAGATTATTTCTGGCTCTACAATGAATCCATTCGTCAGCTCAGAGGACCTATCAAACACCAGTGGATACTAATCAAACGAACATGTAAAATGAAGGAAAAATTGAAAATCATAAGAGAAAAAGCACCCCTACTGGCCAGGGGTGCCCAAGGTTTCAGGCAGTTAGAAGTGTTTTAAAGTTTTGCAATTGTAAATAGCTTATTTCTAGATCTGAGTAGGCTTTCCAATGAATTCACTAGCTAGTCCAAAGGAGTTATCAAATGTTGTGAAATGTAGATCAAGTGAAGACACACCACAAAAAACAAAATGAATCATCAACTTTCTAAAGGAAAAGTGCCCCTACTAGCTAGGGGCACCCATGAATTCAAAGGGTCAGATGCACTTGTTAGGGTTTGTAGTGTTGGAGGTCTTCTTCAAAATTCTTCTAGCTTCACAATGAATCTAGCATCTAGTTTATGGGACTTGTCAGATGCTCAAAAATGAAGATCAAGCGGGAAATGTTGAAAGTCAAGAAACTCAAAATTGACCAAGTCTAGAGCAGAAAAGTGCCCCTACAGATCAAGGGTGCCCAAAATTTTGAACCATCGATTTCAATTTTTAGCTTTCATGACCTCTAGTAGGTCCTCCTCAGAATCTATTAGGCTTCATGATGAGTTTGTTATAAATTTCATCAAGGAAGTCAAACATCAGAAAACAAAGATCAAATTCAGGTTTTTTCATTAAGGAAACAAAGTGAAAATTATACCTTTTGCACACAAAAGTGCCCCTGCTGGCTAGGGGTGCCTAGAAATTTGAGCCCTCAAAAATTCCATGAAATTGGGGAAGGTGGACATCTATAATTTCTATCATCATTTCCAACATTATTTATTTTATCAACCATTTCTTCTGTATGGATCATGTAATAGGATGCCAACTAATCATTACTGTGACATAAAGTGTTAGCTTTCTTGAAGTTTTATGCCTCGTGCCCCATAGTGGGCACCAAAAAATTGTTGGAATTTCAATTTACACCTTTGGTGTGCATATTGGAAACAAATAGCTATACACAGTTAGACTGCTCTTCAAATTAGGAGGGGAAACTCCCTCTTTCATTGATTATGTATAAAAGGAAAAAGTAAACTAAATTCCTATCCTTTTTATCTCAACTGAGAGCACAAGGTTTATAAAACTCTTTGTGTTGCAGCTGAGGTTTTCTCTGCTTTCATAACTTCAACTACAACTAGGTCTAAACTTTATAACGCTTCTATCTCCTTGAGTAAATTCAGAGCAAGAGGATTTAGAAGTAAATGGGGAATGATTTGGAAAACATGAAGATTAAACAAACCTATTTCTAGAATGCATTCGAAGAATCATTTTACTTTTGGATGAAAGTTGAAACAAAGATTATCAAAGCAAGACATCCACCTTACCTAAAGGGTCAAGGAAGCACATTCCTTGATTTCACAGTGATGGAAGTCAACACCCGAATGAACATTTTTCTGCATTCACAATTGTTTGTGTCATCTTGCGCGTGGTACATGAAGACATCACATTGCGTCTCTTTATGGAGACTCTTATGGGAAATGTTGTCGATTGGTTCAATCACTTGGAGCCAGACATTATTACAAGCTAGGAAACTAAGAGCAAGAAATTTTTGGTGAGATTCAAGCCCACTGAAGACAATCATCTATTATTTTCCCAACTTGCAAATTCAAATATGGAGCACAATGAACACATGAGGGAATTTGTAACGATATTTAATCATCTTGTTACATGAATTTCTTCTACACTTAATCCATCACAAAAGATTCTGATGAGTTGTTTCATAAATGCTCTTCCATCAAAGATAGCTTTCTTCCTCAAAACATCAAAAGAAACAAAATTACAAACTACATAAGAAAACTCCATCGAGTTGGAGGATAATATGATTACTTTTGGCTTGATGAAAATAGATTCTATCAGATATCTAGCTCAATAATTGTACCAGCTGAAAGGAAAAAAAATTAACCTTTCAATAATTACAAGTCGTGGTTGCCAACACCTCCACCAAGACAAATAGTTGAAGCTACACAAAATGTAGTATTTTTTTCTTTCCATGAGACTGATGCACATACTGGTACGACATGTCCTAAGATATTAAGAATGAATCAAAGTATGGTATATGCTAATGCTACACCTAGTTCAGGTATCGTACCAACATCAAGTCTGAATGTTTTCTTACAACAGATGGACAACTTTGATGGTGACTTTTTTGTGGGATAATTTGAGCCCATTATTAAATAAAAAGAAGACCTCTGCCACTACTCTCTTGCAGTAAATCATGAAATACATTTAATGCCCGTGTTTACATATGCTTTTCACTTGAAAGTATAAAAGGATGAAGAAGAGAGGTAGAGAGGTAGAGAAAAAATTAATGAAGTGGTTGCAACTTCCACTTTTAAAAATTCACAAGAGAATGCTAAAGTGCTTGCTCAAGAGCTGCCTTTAGCAAATTTTGACATTGTAAACTTCATGATGAAGACAAAGGTTAAATTTCATAATTGGAGTATCTTCATGATCACACTGAGCAGTTGGATAGAATAATACAATATGTAAAGAAAGAGGCTTTAATTAAGCCTACATTTCTTGGACCATTTGTTCCAGCAAGAGAAAAGCCTAAACCATTCTATATATCTTTGTATATAGGAGGGTTTAAATTGAGCAATTGCATCATAGATTCAAGAGATTCAAACAATGTCATGCCTCTACAAGTGATGAATGCATTAGGACTTTCATGCACTAAGATGTAGGACAAGTGTTATTCACTTGAATCTAAGTCGGTGCCATTGGTCAAACAATTAAAGGATGCTCAAGTAAGGTTGATGGTTTGTCTAGAGAAAAAGATAATGATGACCATCCTAGTGGTTGACATTCCAACTAGCTATGCAATGTTGCTGAGCTAGAGATTTTGTAGATATCTTGGTGGTGTGATGCAGTTAGATTGGTCATCTACAACCATTCCTATGAAGGAGGGAAAGATAAAGATAGAACTTGAGCTCAAATCCTAATTCATAATGGTGAAATCCCCAGACCCCCTAGCCCAAATTCTATATCAAGAAAATGGGTCTTGGTAATTATGTGATGCTATCAGAGATAGAAATTGAAGACTAGAACATTGCTTGTTTTGAAAAGAGACTGATAAAGGATACAAAGTTATGGACAATGGAGTTTGATGAGGGTTGTTTTGACTATAGGTTTAGGAGTAGGGGAAATGATCATCTACCCTAAAGGATAGTTGTACCCATTTGCATGTTGCTCGTAATTAGAATTCACTGAAGCTAAGAAAGAGGCACTTTTGTTAGGCCTCAAAAATTCTGAATACATGGGAATCAAACTCTTATGTGTTAAAGTTGATGTAGACCTAATCAATGAACCAATCAAAGGATATTTCCAAGTAAAAAATGATTATCTATGATATTATAGAAACTAATTTTGGAACTCAATTGACTAGTTTGAAGCATTCAATATCCTGAAGATGGATGATAGAAAAACTAATGCCTCAGGGGTATCAACTTTCCCATTTGCTTCATATTCTAACTTTTGCCAGAGTACCTTTGCCTGGGTTTATGGAAACCTAAGAATCTTCATCTCAGATGAATTGTCTCTCACACTACCCATCAACAGCGAAGTGAAGACTTTAGGTAGAAGCAATATTGATGGAAGGATCTTCCCATCGCCATACAACAGACAATATCTAAAGTACTTCATCCCTTCGAGGGTGGAGTAATTTTTATTTTTGTTTTTTCATTATGTCATAATGTATTTCCCTATTTCATAAATTTTTTGTTGTGTTATAGGTGATTAGGTAGTATTGTTTTAGGTAATTTTAAGGAAATTTTAACTAATAAGTGATTAGGAAATAGTCCTGACTCTTATGCCCAACTAATAAAACACTGGTCTATGCTTAAATATCTAGAGATTCTCGATTCTCCTATGTTGTAAGTATCTAACATGGTCCCTAGATAGAGCCAAATGTTGTACCCAAAATTAAAAAAATTACTTCATTAAGGCATTTTGGTAAAAATGGTCAAAATTTTGTAAAATTGTCATCAAAAGTCAAAAAGGGTCAAAATGTCTAAAAATAACAATTGTCTATTCTTAGAAAATTTTGAACAACAAACAGATCATGGGGTTTTTCTAGGTTTATTTTCAAGAGGATGCTCGCAAAATTTTGAAAATTTTGAAATTAGGGTTTTAGGCCACTTTTTTCAGAAAGACCCTAAAAATAAGATCCTTCTAGAAATGGATCAAAATGATTTTGATTAGTTAATATTTCATCACAATCACACCGGTCTAGTCAAAATCATCAAAAAATCAGTTTTGCTTTGGTGGGTTTATTTTTCTTTTTTAGAAGAAAAGTGAGGATCTTTGAGACCATCAATGGAGGATGGCTAGTACCAGGTGTCAGAATCTAAGCCTCAAATGCTAAACAAATCAATCCACAATGAGATTTTATTGAAAAATGGTGAATAAAGGGGGATTTGAAAAGTTGAAAATTATGAACAAAAAACTAAGTCTGAAGAGTTTTCGCAGATCATTGTCGTGTGACAGTGAATATAATCAACACATCAATAGCAGCAACCGACACAATCGACAAACACGTGAATGATTGTTGTTGGTGTTGTGCATGACGCTGAGTGCATTAGTGAATGACAAGAGTGGTTGGTGGATGACGAACACGATTGGTGAATAGTGAACTAAAGGAAAATGAAAGTTGAAAATCTTCAAAAAATGGGTAACTTTGGCAAAGAAAAATGTGTCTGTAGGCCAAGGTCTCATGGAACTTAAAGCACTCAGAAGTCCTTTTTAAAGTTAGTCACTGCCAAGAGATTTATCCCAAATTTATTCTAGCTCTGCAACAAATCCATTCACCAGCTCATAGGACCTGTCAAACACTAGTGGTTGTTGATCAAACAGACACATAAAATGAAGGATAAATTAAAAATCATAAGAGGAAAAGAGACCCTACTAGCCAGGAGCACCCAAGGTTTCAGGTAGTCAGAATTTTTTAAAGGTTCGCAACTGCAAATAGTTTCTTTCTAGATTTGAGCAAGCTTTTCGATGAATTCACCATCTAGTCCAAAGGAGTTATCAAACATCATGAAATGTAGATCAAGTGAAGACACACCAGAGAAAACAAAAAGAATCATCAACTTTCTGAAGGAAAAGTACCCTTACTAGCCAGGGACACCCATGAATTCAAAGGGTTAGATGCACTTATTAGGGTTTGTAGTGCTATAGGTCTTCTTCATAATTCTTCCATCTTTGCAATGAATCTAGCATCTAGTTCATGGGACCTGTCAAACACCCAAAAACAAAGATCAAGTGGGAAATGTTGAAAGTCAAGAAACTCAAAATTGACCAAGTATAGAGAAAAAAATTGCCCCATTAGACTAGGGGTGCCAAAAAAATTTAAGCATGAATTTTATTTTTTAGCTTTCATGACCTCGAACAGGTCCTCATCAGATTTTTTCAAGCTTCACGATAAGTCCGTTAGAAATTTCATCAAGGAATTCAAACATAAAAAAAAGAAGATCAAATTTAGGTGTTTTTATCAAGGAAACAAAGTGAAAATTATACCTTCTACACACAAAAGTGCCCCTATTGGCTAGGGGCGCCTAGAATTTGAGCCCTTAGAATCAACTTTCAAGATTTGCAAAACCAATCATCCTTTCCAAAATTCTTCAAGCTTTCCATTGAATATCTCAACCTGATCACAAGATCCATTAGTCGACGGTAATTGTGGGTCAAAGCACGAGAGGCACAAATTGAAGAATTTGAAAACCACATAAAAAATGGTTAACACTGGAGTCAACAGTGCCCCTACTAACTAGGGGCACCTAGATTTTTAAGCCACCAAAACTAGTTGTTGAGGATTGTAGCTCTCAAGATAATCTTAGATTTGATCACGCTCAGTAGTGAATCTGTTGGCTAGTTCATAGGACCTATCAGGCATTCAAAATCAAATATCAAACAGAGGCATTTTATCACTAGAAAAGATGAAAATCTTAAAAAAATTACTTTGGAAAACTTGGATGTCTTATCTCAAGGTCGAGTTATAGATTTTTGAACTTTTCTCATGCCTTAGTTGCCCAAATTTTGGGGGATTCTTCCAGTAAACAACTAATCATGCTAGATAACTCCTAAATTAGGGTTTCCACAAGTTAATTAATGTTTCCACCTCCAAAATCTATTTAACAAGAGTTTGGGAATCCATAATTCATTATTCTTGTAGGTTAACTTCAAACACCAAACACATTTTTTTCTTCTCAATAGCATTTGGAGGATCAAACAGAAGGGGTTTTCAACGTTCTTCATATTTTCAAGATCAAGTTGCACAAAAGAACATCTTTCCATAAGGCATCTTTCCAGGGCATCATTTTTCAAAGACAAAAGTTCATAGTTTTTAGCTTCCATCGATCTGGATCTAATTCCTTTTCAATCTTCTCCAAGATTGGAATTTTTTTTGATAGCTTCTTCAGCTTCAACGCCTAGGGTTTCTTGCATGTTCAAGAAAAATCAATCTTTTCACAGATGTGGCCATCTAGGTTTGTTCAACATGAAATTGGCCACAAAACCCACATCCCATATTTTTCTACAAAAATTGCCTCACTACTTCTATTTTTAAGGTTTCTGAAAAAATCACCATTTTCAAAAAAACTAACAAACTGGGTTTATTCAACACACATGTGCTACAAAACCCATATCTCACATTTTCTTGAGAAAAATTGCTTCATAGGTTCTACCTTTGATGGGTTCTTGCATGTCCATGAAAAAATTAGTTTTTCAAAAAATGGACAATCTGGGTATATTCAGCACGACATTCTCTACAAAACCCATATCTCATATTTTTATCCAAAATTATGCCTTTTCCTGCCTCTCGGCAAAGCTATTTTTAGCTCTTTCACAAAACTTGTCCAAACATATCAATTTTTAGAGTCAAACTTCATAGTTTCGTCATACAATACTCTTCCATTGAGAAAAATCAAGAAAAGCGTAAGTATAAAGTTGTAGAAGAAACATAGGTCATCACTCAAACTATAGAGTCAACAAAGTTACCAATCAGTGAACTACCAGTTGAACTGTGTAGATATTTCCAAGATTGCTCAAGTTGTTGATGAGCAGTAAACTGATAGTTGAGGCATGTGGCATTCTCCAAGGATAGAATTTAGATCAATAGTTAAATTGATGGCTTTTCCAATTTAATTGGTTGTCCACTTTTCATGCATGTCTATCTTTGGAGACACCTATTGTACAATTGGAGTTCTCTTTTGTTTTAGATCAGTTAAATGATGTTGTCATTCCAATTAATTATTAGGTTATCTTTGTTTAGACAGGAATAAATCTTGTAGATTGGCAAGACGTATTATTAACTCAAGGATATTTTAGGGTTCCCTACTCCTTGAATGTGTATAAATAAGAGTAGTCTTTGCTCATTATTTTCTTAACCATTATTACTATAACAAAAATTTTGAGCCTTAGTGCTTGTATCAACATGAATTTGCACCCCTAACACAAATCTCATTTTGACCCTTAACACTTTAGAAAATCAAAGGCAGAGGTTTAATTCCACTTAAGCCTATTGCTTGCATCCACTTGGTGCTTGTTTTGCGTGTCAGTGGGGGCATTTCTATCTAGGATGCCCACACAGTGTGTAGACGTCCGTGCGGCATGCTTACATCCCTAGTATATTCTTATGGCTGGAGATTGTAGGGATGTTACACTTTCAATTGGAAGTCAAAGTGTAATGCCCCTCTTCAGCTGGCCGACTCAAATATGGTCGTTTTTCATCCATCTCTTCATAATCTTCACTCTTCCATCCTTATCTTTTTCCAAGAAGAAGTTTGAGAGAAGTTTGCAAGATCATTTGAGCATTTTCTCCACCATTTACATCCATTTCCATGATTTGTGGTAGCATTCTTCACTCCATTGCAGCAACTCCATACTCCATCACTCCAACAAGGTGAGCACAAGACAAACACAGTGGCAATAGAGGCTTGAGTACCTCTCATTCACTCCTCCACAAGCCTTGAGTGCTTTGGATGGAGGCGGTAAAACTCATACAATCTCTCCTTTTTCTTTTGATTGGGTAAGCACGTACTGCTTGTAGTTCATTTCCTTTATCATCTATTTCTACTATTACAAACCTGGTTGTCCATGGAGGTGGAAACACCAAGATGGGGGTTTGACTGAGGCAGGCCCTTGTACAGCCCCAATTACTTCTCCCTTCCTTGTGTGCAGGTGGATAGAGCTCGGAACAAGCTGGCAAGGAGATCATTCTATGAGATCATCTTCATCACCTTGGTGGTAATACATTTCCTTCATCGTATTCATATTTTATTTTCTCTCATCTTAATCTCATTTTGTTGCTTTAAACATCTCTAGACTAGGCTGTTAATCCTCCTTTTTGATTTAGAACCTTTTCTTTTCAGTTCTCTAGCCGTGCAGATGCTAGCACGTCACGTTGTCATCCTAGAATTGCACTTCTGTCCTTAGATAGAGATATGTCTGAGACACGAATCTAACTCCAAAGGCCAACTCTCTTAGCCTCCTTCCAACATTTAGGATTGCAGAGTGATCGAAGGACACATAGTCCTCATCATTCTCATCCTCTTCATCCTAACTATCCTCTAAGCTGAGGTGGGTTGGGGCAGCCTCTCCACTCTTGGCCTTTTTTGTCCCGGGGTCTTGAAGTGGGTGTTCCCCCTCTCTCACAGTTCCTTCAAGCTTTGCTATTCAATATATGTTCACTTTGTTCAATTTAATTTGATTGATCGTATATTGTATGTTTGTCCTCTTGATACAATCTATTGTCCCAAACGTGAAATTATTGTTGGAGTTTGAGGAAATAAATCTTATATCGATAGTGCTTTGATCCAAAGTTTCAAGATCTTTCAATATTGTTGTTTTTATAATCTTTATTTTGATCTACACCTTAAAAGTACAATGAGTCTTTGAGGGAGTTTTGAGATCAAGTTTATCATTTGATGTCTTGCTTTAATAATATTTGTTTCAACTTTCATTTGGAAGTACAATGAGTCTTCAAATGCATTCTAGAAATAAGTTTTTTTAAGCTTCATGTTTACCAAATTATTTCATGTTTACTTCTAAACCCTCTTGCTTTGAATTTACTCAAGGAGATAGAATCGTTACAAAGTTTAGGCTTAGTTGTAGTTGAAGTTACAAAACTAGAGAAAACCTCATCTGCAACATAAAGAGTTTTATAAACCTTGTGCTCTCAGCTAAGATAAAAATATAGGAATTTAGTTTACGTTTTATTTTTATGCATAATCAATGAAAGAGGGAGCTTCCCCTCCTAATTTGAAGAGCAGTCTAACTTTGTATAGTTGTTTGTTTCCAATATGCACACCAAAGGTGTGAATTGAAATGCCAACAAAAAGCCATGAAGTAAACCCAAAATAAACATACCTAAAACTTACCATAATTATTCTACAAGGTCATGTAGACTCTATGTCTTCTACCTACCTTCGTTCAGTTTAGGGGTGCAATATCATCCCTCCATGTGGATTTAATCCCTATCCACCCCTCCAAGCATATTCTATGGCCCAAGATTCAAGAGATTTGGCAACTATACCAACTTGTGTGCAAGCTCAACATCCTAATGACCATCTACCCAAGGTGTTCCAATTGTTGATAAATTAAGATACCAACATTGTATCTGGTTATATGAATTTAATGATACAAGGTATGTCTATTTTTCTACTCAATTGAGCTTCATTAGAAAATTATTTTCATACAGTGCAACAAATGGCCAAGTAAACAAGTGGTCCATTATCAGCATTTCATTGGCTCCAAGGCCCACATGCTCCTAGCAGAAACTATTCCACTATCCAAGGAGTATGGCTAATAGTCCATTAGCATAGCATGCTCCTTGACTCCTGTCAATCTCGAGCATGGATAAGCTTATCAAGGAATGGGTCATAGGATTTTCTATTGGTGATCACCTAGGATGGATATGAATAGCCTACATGTTAGAGGATTACCACCTCAACCTATGCCCTTATAGGGTCCTACTCTATCCCTTGCCATAAAATTTAGTGTCTGCACCTAGCTTAGCCTTATATCTAGAAAATAGGTTCCTAACTCAAAATAAATAGGTTCTAAACTCAGCCACCTCAAGGTTAAACTACCCATTCTAGTGCTATGATACATGTGAGGTTCCATAATTCATTCATTTCGAATGGTATGGTTGTTACTCAACCAAAGGGAGGTAAATATACCCTCCCAACTTAAGCCAATAAGGTAGTCAACATCCTACCCATTTAGTGATGGTTTCTACTACCATTTTCCTTGGATCCCAAAAGGTATTGTAGTTGTTTAATTTAGTTACAACAATGAGTGGACTTTCAAAGGTGTGTATAGATGAAGCATTACTTGCTCCTAAACTCCTTCTGATTGAAGGTGGGGAATAACTATCCCTTCTCCATTGGTTGCCTACAATCCCCATAGCTTCTTAGCCCAAATGGTAGATATATATATATATTTACAAATTATAAATTCATACATGATATATTCCTCATTTTAGGATAGTATTTATCAATTTTTATTAGTATCCACTCTCTTAGTAGCTAACACCTCATTACATAATGTATAACATTTGTATGAACCTTATCTCCTCATTTCTTAATTCCTTAAGCTTTTTTATTCCTTGGTAAAGATCACACTAGGATGTATTAGTTTGCCATATAAGTTATTATATCCAGTTCCATTAGATAACTCCACTTATTCAGCTAGGTCAACAACACATGGTAGACTAAGATTGGTATTAGTAAAAAAAATTGTTGTTGTTATGTTATTTTTTGAGCAGTCATATTTTAATGCCACAAAATAAATAGAGAGGGATAAATTTAGAAGGTAAATTATAAAAGATTGAATACAATTAGCCTCTATAGTAGTATCAATAGGATTTAAACTACACCAACTTAGTATTCAATAAAGATTGCTATTATCAACCACCCCAATTTGAAAACCCCTATCAAAGTATAAATATATCTTTGTTGAGAACATATATTCCACTCTTAACACTAGTTAAATTCTTTATTTGTTGATGTATCAAGAATTAATATTGGTATATAGAGTTGTATATTTGTTTATTTCCATATTGAATGGCATAAAATTAATTAACACCTAAAATTGGCTTAAATTGGTCAAGGTTGTGACTACCTAAGTGGCATGTTGGTGTGGAAAGCTGAAGCAACACTAATTCAAAAGAGAATTTTAGAAATGGATAATGATAATAATTTTTCTTAGTCTAATAAAAAGAAGTAAAGGCTATGGCAGAGATTTAAAAGTATCTGAATATATCACTTAGGAAATATGGTACTACAAGAAAAATAAACATATTTCTTCACAAGTTAACTACAATGTTCTATTCTCATCAATAGTCAAGACTATGGCTCACTAGGGCATATAAATTTTGAATATTTATTTATCTACTCTAAATAACCCTATAGATTATATGCTGAAATGGTAAATGTTTCAAACAATGACATGGGTTTAATTTAAAGACCAAAAAAATAAGAGAAGATAGTTATTATTCTTCAAACATTATGCAACCCTTATTAGGAGAAATAAATATAGGGGAGAAGAACCTAGAATATGGTGTCCCACTACTCAGGCATTTCTTACTTGAGCTTGTGGAATCCACACTTTCTGCTCTATCCTTGCACCACTACTAAACTCCTCACTCTCACACTCTTCCTTCTCTATTCTCTTTTGTTTTCCTTACTGCAATAATCTCCCAAAGTGCAGATTTAAAGAGGAAGGGGTTAGGTCTCTTGCAAGCACGTTGTTTTTTGGTCAAGCTCTACAAATTTCCTACCCTTCAAAGGGTCACCATGCTTCCTAAGGGAAGGATCTCAATGCTTCCACCATTCTTCATTAATGTAGATTGTCTCCCAGCCATGGGAAGGGGCAGGCAACATTAATCTTGCTAGTCATGGTTTTTTTTCCTACACACCAAGCCTCTCTTCATTTTTTCCTCTCACACAATCGTCAAATTTTCTTTTTTTGTCATTTGGCTAAACATTAACCTTCAATAGTAATTTAAATTTAGTTTTCCTCTCAAATTTTTTATGTATCTATTTATATGTGTTTCCTTCCAACTTCACAAACAATTATTAATTTATTCATTACCTCACATAATGCTCCAAGTCCATAGTTATTTGCATATAGTTAATTTATTTAACCATATACATTTTTATTTTTATTTTGTTTATTTTAATTTATTTTTAATTATTAAGATTTATTTTTAGGGATTATATTTAATTGTATTTATTTCATTTCAATTTATTATTTTTTTATGTAGGATTATTGAATATTATATTTATTTATACACATTTATACATGAATTCAAATTATCAATAATATTTTAATGGACCGTAATAATTTGACTAACATTGATGTCTTCCCTGGACACCTTATTACATACTACAAATCCTCTTTTAATTATGTGCCCAAACCTGGTGTTATTGCTACTACTGATGAACACTATCCTTTTGAAAGTGACATCCTAAAGATAGTGGACTCTCCGGTTAAGTTTGGCTCTCCTACCTTGGATGACCCCTCGGTCCTTGAGATCCATTCCGTTGAAGGGGATGTGTCTTGTTCTAGTCTGGCTCTAGTCCCTGTTGCCCCTATTTTGACTACGAGTGTGGTTGTTGGTGCACACTTGGTGGTTGGTACTGCTACTATGGTGTTGGTTGCAATTTTGTCTGTCATGGAGGATCCAGTAGTTGGTTTTGTCTCCCCAAACCAAATATTTTAGGGGACCATGGATCTTGGTGCCTCTCTGAAGATTGGTGGGTCTGACCTAGCTATAGGACCCAGTTGGACCAAAGAAGAAGAAGGCAAAATATTGGAGGAGGTGGTTGCCAAAGTAAAAATCAAGAAAGGTGTCTTGGATTTAGTGGATTTAAACTAGGAGAAGTTAGTGGAAGAGGATTCCTAGACAACCCCAAAGAAAAAAGGGAAAAAGAAGAAGGTGGATGTGGGTGGCAATTCCAAATCAAGAAGACCCAACCAATGATAAACTAGAAAGAGGGAGATAGAAAATGAGATAGAAATTGGTAAATAGAGGACATTGGAGGTGTCCTCAAAGAAGATTCAAAAATGAAGGTTCTATCCTAGAATGTGAGAGGACTAAATAGTTCTCATAAACAACTTGTGTTGAAAAACTATGTTTTAGAGCATAGGATAGAAGTTTCACTGCTACGGGAAACTAAAATAAAAATAAAAAATTGATTGTATTGTTAAGTATATACGGTCGGGTGCTCTTTATTTTTGCAGTGATGCAGAGGGGGCATCTGGTGGGCTTGCAGTGTTATGGAATGGATATAGGATCAATGGTATTGAACTATTCTACTTTCAAAGTAGTGTGGGAGTCTTTTTTTCTTACCCAAGTGGCTCTTGGTCACTAATCAATGTTTATGCTCCTAACTAGAGGAATTTTAGAAATTCCCTGTGCTAAGATCTATCTAATCGATTAAAAAATAATAGGGGGTCTCATTGGTTGGTGGTGGGGGATTTTAACTCCCCATTATTTCCTTCAAAGAAAAGTGGTGGTTTGGTGGATTATTTTGATAGCATGGCTGATCTGGAAAATTTCCCGAGTTCTTTTGGCCTGATTGACATTGACCTCTCGGGTCAATCCTATACTTGGACTAACAAGCATCTAGGGGAAGGTTTAATTCATGTCAAGCTGGATAGATTCCTCTACTCTTGCACCTTACTAACTTTTCTTAGTGCTAACCTCTTTGCTCTACCCAAGACTTTTTCTGACCATAACCCTCTCTTGCTAGTCATGAATGATCTTCCTACTATTAGACCCTTCCTCTTTAGGTTTGAGATCATTTGGAACTCTCATCCTAACTTCAAGGATAAAATTGTTGAATGGTGGAATATTCTTGTTCATGGTTCACCCATGTTCAGGATCTTTTATAAACTTAAACATATCAAATGTATGGTGAAAGGTTGGAAGAAGAGAGTTTTTTGTGATGTCTCTAAGAAGAGAAAATCTCTAGGAGAAATTTGAAGACTATCCAAAAAAATATGGAAGATGGGGATGTCAGCTTACCAACCTACAATCAGGAAAGAGAGAGTCGAAAGGAGTTGGAGAAAATTATAAGGAAAGAGGAAATTTTCTAGAAATAGAAATCCAGAGTTCAATGGCTGCAAGAAGGGGACAAAAATACATCCTTCTTTCATGTCTCTACCCTGAACACACAAGAAAAGAAATAAGATAACTAAGTTACATGATGAGTAGGGGGTTGAGTTCAAGATGCCCACCCAGATTGACCTGTTGACAAGAAACTATTTTCAGAAGGCTTATCAGGCCCCTATTGAGGCTCCTAATTCAGCTCTGGACAATCTGCTATTGTACCCTCTCCCAACCACCATTAATCTGGATGATAAGCATTGCATCCTCAGTGCTATCACTCTTGAGGAATTCAGGTAGGCCACTTTCAGCATGGGGGCTTATAGGGCTCCTGGCTCAGATGGTTTCCCTCTGGATTTTCTTCAGATTTTATGGGAGATTGTGGGTGGGGACCTTATTTTGGATACTAAGTATTTCTTCAAATCTAGTAAGATTCTCAAACAACTGAACCATACTTTTATTGCCTTGGTTCCCAAAATTGTTGATCCCCAATCTATGACTAATTTTAGGCCCATCAGTCTTTGCAATAATTTTTATTAAATCCTCTCTAAAATATTGGTGAATCATCTTAAACCCCTCTTGGACAAAATTATCAGCCCCACTTAGAAATGCTTTGTTCCTAATCAACATATTCTGGATGCTACTTAACTATGCATGAATTGCTCCATTCAATGGATAGAAGCAACAATGCAACCATGGCCCTCAAACTTGATATTTCAAAAGCTTATGACAAGGTGTTATGGGGTCTCATTCCTAAATTTCTAGCTAAGTTTGGTTTTGATCAACATGTGGTCAACCTCTTAATGGAATGCATATCCACAGTAAAGTACTCTATTTTGGTAAATGGGACTCCTTGGGGCTTCTTTAATGCTAGGAGAGGTATCAGGAAAGGAGTTCCCCTCTCACCATATCTTTTTATCATGGTCATGGATGTCCTAAGCAAGAACATTTCAAGTCTGTTATCGGAGGGGGATATTAAAGGGGTTAAGGTTGCCTCTTCTTTAGAGCCTATTGTTATTCAATAGTTTGTGGATGACATGTTTCTCTTTGGGAAAACCTCTATGATTGAAGCTATGAAATCAAAAAAATTTCTCAACAATTATGTTGCTTGCTCTGGGCAATGTATTAACTATAATAAAAGCATGATCTATTTCTTCAACAACACTCTATATCTACAAGCTTGGGTGACTTTTGTTCTTGGTTTTTTGTGTGGTTCTCTACCTTTAGTGTATCTTGGCTTACCTCTTACTATTAAGGAAGCCACCTAGGACTTTTGAAATTATGTCCTTGAAAGGATACAAAATAAGTTGGCTAGTTAGAAAGGCTCTATCCTTAGTCATGCTAGCAAACTGCAAATTTTTTCAGCGGCTCTTCAAGGGATATATAGCTATTTTTTTTGAAAAAATCCAGAGGAATTTCCATTGGTCAAGGACTGGGGAATTTTTTTTTTTTGCTCTGGTCAAATGGGATAATGTCTGTAAACCTAAACCTTATGATGGGCTTGGGATAAGGAATATCCACTACATCAACAAGGCTTTGATTAGAAAAGTGGGGTGGGATCAACTAAAAAAGAAAAAGGATTGGTGCAAAATTATGAATGCTAAGTATCTCCAAAATAGACCTTCGATTAATTGTCTCTCTGAAGATCACCCTTCGAGGTCTTTGGCTTGGAAGAACATTTATAGTTTGCAGGGGTTGCTTAGGACTGGGATGAAATGGAAAGTTGGAAATGGTTGCAGTATTAGATTCTGGGAAGATCCTTGGTTACTTGAAACCCCTCTGGCCCATTCTGAATTGAGAAACCTGACGAGACTTGCACAATTTTTCTTTGTCTTCTACATTAGGGATTATCTCCTTGGCCTGCAAGGGGCCTAGAGATGGAATGATTTGGCCCTTTGCTGCCATTTATATCTTGGGTTGTGTACCTTGGCCAAGTCCTTGCATGACATGCTTTCCCTTACAAGATTACAATTGAGCAACATGGAGGATGAATTTTTCTAGACTCCTGATAAGCAGGGGGATCTTACTATTAAAATGACTTATAATTTGTTGTTTGACCAAAGTGGCACCCTTGGACCTTGGAAATAGGTTTGGAATAGACACATGATCCTGAAGATAAAAATTTTTTGGTGGAAAACTTGCCATAACAAGGTTCTTACTCATGATAATTCGAGGAAAAGGGGATTTTAGATCCCCAACAGATGTTTTTTATGCAAGTGTGATGAAGAATCTGTGGACCACTTGCTTCTGCATTGCTCGTTTACTGTTAGTGTGGCGGGTGCATGGAAATGGGTAGTAATTTTGTCGACAGCCCCTAAAGAAATATTTGAAAAACCATAGCATGCTCACGTTATGGCTCATTATGCCAAGTCTGAGGCTCAAAAACTACAAACCAATAACGCGAGCACATTATAATGTGCTCGCATTATTGATTGTTAAAAGAAAATAAATAAATGCAAATCTCCCATTAGGATTTCGACTGGTTTTTTTTTGCAACCACGGCCAAAACCAACACAATTTCGTGCTTGCATTCTAGGAGGAGAATTTCAACAAATTTCTTCACCAACAATCCCTATTTCTTCGTAACAATGGCGCCGCGACAACGAGGAGTTGTGAGAGGTAAGGATTCTATGGTTTTTTTTTGAATTAGTTAGTTTTAGGTTGAATTTGATATCTATTTGTTTGAATTTTTAGGAGATGCAAATCTACCTGCAAACCCTCAAAATCCTCAATAGGAAGACCAACCAAATCCTCAAGATCAAAATCAACCACAACATCAACCTCCTCTACCAATCACTCAACCCCCTCCTGGCACTCAACAAAATTTAATGAGTGAAATTGAGAACAAAGAAAAGAGAATTGAGGATTTAATCAGTAGGTTGAGTGATCCAAACGGTTCAACCGCAGAAAGAATGACCCTAGCAAAATCATTAAAAGATATGTTTAAAATGTAGATTCAATTAGCAAACAAATAACTGGATGGCAAGATAGGAGGCAGGTGGCTAGGGATTATTATGCAAATAAATTATCATACAAGGATGTGAAGAATTTAAAAATTACAAAAGGTGATTTGTGCTCATTCTTCACCGACCCACACACAAATAAAAATCTTACCCTCAATGCATTCAGAGGTTTCCTATCCATTGGTGCCACCACCAATAGATTAGGGACTGGTTTTATGATAGGTGGTACATGGTCTTCGATTACCCACCATGCAACAATTGCGAGGTCCCACAATATTTCCTTAGGAAACTATACAGTGAGTTCATATTGAACAAAATCCCAAATAATTTTGATATGAGGGATTTCCAGGGGAGAGGTGGAGGGTTAGCTCAGGATAGAGCTGGTGCACAACTGGATCCTATGCAGCAAGGTAGAAAATCTCTTGCTAGGCCACCTCGTGAGCACGTTGTTATGTCGTTCATCACAAAGGAAAGTGCTGACATAGAGACATTACAAGCAATCAACACTTTGACCCAGAGTTTCATCCATCATACTAGCCCTATTCTACAATGCCATCTAGGGGAGTCTTCGAGTGGTGGCCTTCGAACACATGTGTGTCAATCTTGTGGGGCTACTTGTTCATATGACCCCACCGACACTCAGGAGACTGGTACGTAGGATCCATCTGAAGCTATGGAGATGGAGAGGGCAGCTGAAATTTTGCATGAGGAATATGGCATTGATAGTTAGGTAAAAGTTAGTGCATGTGTTCATTGAATTTAATTTATTAAATTTTGATTTTGAAATGCAAGATTAACTAAAAATGTTTTATGATTTTAATAAAATTGCAGGGTCACAGTGTTGAGACTGGATACACCACCCCCCCACCAACCTATTTCTATAATACACCTATCGCTAGGGTATGTAACTAGTAAACAATTATAAATTTATTGCATGTTAATAGAACTTTTTTATGAATGATAATTTAATATGCAATTTTGGATGTTGAACAGACTAATATTGTAGGTTTTGATGGAACACATCTCAGTGGTGGTGGATTTACTCAAACCTTCATGCAGGTAATAAAATAAAGAGATTAACTAATGAATAAAGTACTTAATAGATTTTTGTAGTTTATATGCACATCGTTGATTGCATTGAATATTTTGTTGTTTTATTTCAGTTGTTGTGAGACGATACACCTCTGAATGTAATGAGGGCAATGGATATTGGTGTGACATCTGCTATACAATCCTCAATGGCTCTGAAAGAAGAGGTATGAGGCAAATTAGTTAATTTCAATTTACATTTGTTGTTATAGATGCTCATTAGTGAAAAATCAAACCATTATTGATTCATGTAGCTTAATTTCTATTTGTATGGTTTATACAAGGCTTGAGCATGCCTGAGCATGGGCATGAGAATATTTCCCTCATGGAGAGAGATCGTGAGATGGCTGTAAGTGATTATTTTGTCAAATATATCATTGTTTAAAATGTAATTTCTATATATTCATGTCTTTACTTATTATAACAGTTAAAACTTCACCATGAACTAAACCCTAAGAGGAGTAGCAGGAGCACTCCACGAGCATAGCAAAAATGAGTGATAGACCTATCACCATCCGAGCAAAAAGGAAAGGGAAAATTTTTATTTCCAAGGCATGGAGAGCAATGACTTTTGATTCCAGAGTCCTTTGTTGTATGCCTAGATGGCAATTTTTTACATATTTTTTATTGGACATATTTGACATTGTATGCCTATATGGCATTCTCGTAAGCCTATATGGGTATTTTGTACATATATTTCATACTTATATCGAAATATATTGATGTATTCCTACATGGCTATTTTGTTAATACAAATATCTTTTATCGATGCCTATCTATATTTGCATTCTAAATTGATGGTTTAATAGTTATGAGTTACGTGTATTCAAGGTAATTTCTATGTTAATACAAATATCTTTTATTGATGCTTATACTTATGTGATTGGTGTATGTTTGTGTATGTGATCATAGTAATTTATATTTGATGATGCTATTGTGTCTTTAAGGGTTATTTATTAAAGGGTGCATGAAACAAGTTTTAAATCCTTAAAAATCTTTGAATTTCTTAGGTTTTTCTATTTGTCGAGTCTGGGCTCCGAGCTTGAGTCCAAGTCAAAAATTGGCTTGTCAAGTCTGAGGTGAGTCCAAGTCTTGTAACACTAGTGTGAACACATCGAGGAATAATGTATATGTCAATAAAGAGAGAACCCATCCTTGTTTCCAAACAAACCATGGTATAGATATGGGTGGTCGAGATAAAACATCACTCTTCTAGATAGTTTGAACCATAATATTTCATGGCTGCAAACACACCTTCATTATGTGTGTTCTTGATCCTACTGAAGAAATGGTGGAACATGTTGTAGATCAAATATTGCAACCCTAAGTCCACAAGAAGGTTACTTGTCCCGATTTCCGCAAACATCTTTAAGATGTAAATCCGTCTTGAGTAATGCCAACCACTATCATCGATTGCCATGCTTCTAATGGAAAGTCACTTTTTTGCAATACCCAAAGGCTAGCAGGTTCATTCGCTCTAATACCACTCACTGTAATGAATCGAGCTCTAGGTCAATATATTTTTTATTTATTTCTTATTGGATTGACAAAGGTTGTCATCAAATATTATTAAGATAGATAACGGAGTCCCCAAAATATAAATGAAATAAATTATGAATATGAAATCTAATTCAAATATTAATTTGATAATGGAAATTTGATAAATAAATATAATAGTTGTTTCTAATTAATCAATTAAAATCATGTGCTAGATTTGAATATAAATCTGCCTATCATTGATATATAGGCCTTGAGAATTGGGATGCCTTTCCTGATCGATACTTTGTACTCATGCATCTAACTTTGAGTCCTTTTCGGATTATATGCTTGAAACGTATACTCCCATATTATAATTTTTTTCTCATAGAGACCAATCCCACACTAGGTAATTCAATAATAAAAATAAGTCCACAAATTGATTACCCTGATTTTCCCTTCTTATTCTCTTTTATACTCGAAAACTACACAATTGAATCCTGATAGCAATATCACAATTTGACACATTGTAGAAAATACCTCTTACTTATCAATTGATGAGCTAAAGGGGCTCTATAATGAATGTTTCAGAAGGCACAACACTTGCTGAAGGTTTTGCAAATGGGGTTGCAAGCTAAGTGGGCTTAACCTTGGGGAAAAAACTTTGTGGTTAAGCACTTGAGCTAGAGTAGTATTAGGATGGATGACCTCCTGGGAAGGCCTAGTGCCTCACCTCTATGAGCATCACCTACATGCAATGAGTGCTAAGTGGGCCATTAATTATCATGAGAGATGGGTTCTTGTGAACTCATCCCTCTTTCAATCCATGTCAGCCTTGGGACCGTATAGGAAGCTGGAGGTCGTACCAAGTACGGGATCAACAAGTTTGTATAAAAAATCTAAAAAACAGAGAACAGTGTGAATAATTCTTATCTTATCCTCTCCAAAAGTTCATCAACAACCTCCATTCAAGCCTCTCAAGGCTTTACATAGTGTTTTACACCCTTGTCTAACTGATCCACACCCTCAACTAACTAAAAGCAAACTTTCAAAACAAGTAAACGTTGCATTTCAGATTTGTTGCTTTAAGCAACTTACAAATTTGTAACTCAAGACTCCTCCAACCTAAGGGATCGAGTCGGTGGAACATAGCTCAGAGTGATTCCAAGTGTTTCGGTGTGAAAGAAGACCATTTCTAGCGTAAACATACCTATTTTGATGTGTTGGAATAGTCTGCTTGGTCACACAAGTTGCATCACTTTGCAACTTTACACTACTTGCATTTGATGTTTTTTCCATCAAGTGAAAATCTGCCACCATGGGAAAAAAAATATGAGATAGCCAAAATTAAGAGAGTTTTTTTGTAGAGGGGCTCAACGTGATCCTATAGGATCAGATGAGAAGTTTCTAAGCGTCACGGTATCCGAGTAATAGCATGCTGAAGTTTGCAGCCATTTTGCACTTTGGACCCTTAAGGGATCGATTCGGTGGAACGTAGCTCAAAGTGATTCCACGTGTTTTAGTGTGAAACAAGACCATTCCAAGCATAAACATACCTATTTAGACATGTTGAAATAGTTAGTTTGGTCATACGAGTTGCAGAGCGAAAGTTGCACTACTTTGCAACTTTGCACAACTTGAATTTGACACTTTTTCCATCAAGTGAAAATCCGCCGCCACGATAAAACCACTCCAAGATAGCCAAAATTGAGAGAGGTTTTTCTAGATGGGCCCAACGAATTCCTCTAGGATTAGATGAGAAGTTTTTAAGTGTAATAGTATCCAAGTAATAGCATGCTGAAGTTTGCAACAATTTTGCACTTTGGATCCTTCAGGGATCGATCCGGTGGAACATAGCTCAGAGTGATTCCACGTGTTTCACTGCGAAAGAGGACCATGCCTAGCATAAACATACCTATTCAGACGTGTTGGAATAGTCCACTTGGTCACACAACTTGCAGAATGAAAGTTGCACCACTTTGCAACTTTGCACTGGTTACATTTGATGCTTTTTCCATCAAGTGAAAATCCGCCACCACGAGAAAATCACTCCGAGATAGCCAAAACTGAGAGAGGTCTTTTTAGAGGGGCTCAACATGATCCTATAGGATCAGATGAGAAGTTTATAAGCATCATGTTATCCAAGTAATAGAATGCTAAATTTTGCAGCCATTTTGTACTTTGGACCCTTAAGGGTACGATCGGGTGGAACATAGCTCGGAGCGATTCTACGCATTTCGGTGCAAAAGAAGACCATTCCTAGCATAAAAATACCTATTCGGATGCATTGGAATAGTTAGTGTGGTCATATGAGTTGCAGAGTGAAAGTTGCACCCCTTTGCAACTTTGCACAGCTTGAATTTGACACTTTTTCCATCAAGTCAAAATCCACCACCATGAGAAAACCACTCCAAGATAGCCAAAACCGAGAGAGGTTTTTCTAGAGGGGCCCAACATCTTCTTGTAGGATTAGATGATAAGTTTCTAAGTTTAATGGTATCCAAGTAATAACATGTTGAAGTTTGCAGCCATTTTGCACTTTGGACCCTTCAGGGATCGATCTGGTGGAACATAGCTCAAAGCGATTCCACATGTTTCAGTGCAAAAGAGGACCTTTCCTAGCATAAACATACCTATTTGAACATGTTGGAATAGTCCACTTGGTCACACAAGTTGCAGAACGAAAGTTGCTCCACTTTGCAACTTTGCATTGCTTGCATTTGATGCTTTTTCTATCAAGTGAAAATCGGCCACCACGGGAAAATCACTCTGAGATAGCCAAAAATGAGAGAGGTTTTTGTAGAGGGGATCAACAAAATATTGTAGGATCATATGAGAAGTTTCTAAGCATCACGTTATCCAAGTAATAGCATGCTAAAGTTTTCAGCCATTTTGCACTTTGGACCCTTAAGGGATCGATCTGGTGGAACGTAGGTTAGAGTGATTCCACATGTTTCGGTGTGAAACAAGACCATGCCTAGCATAAAAATACCTATTTGGATATGTTGGAGCAGTTAGTTTGGTCATACAATTTGCAAAGCGAAAGTTGCACCTCTTTGCAACTTTGCACAACTTGAATTTGACACTTTTTCCATCAAGTGAAAATCCGCCGCCACGAGAAAAACTCTCTGAGACAGCCAAAACCGATAGAGGTTTTCTAGAGGAGTCCAACATGATCTTGTAGGGTTAGACAAGAAGTTTCTAAGTGTAACGGTATCCAAGTAATAGCATGCTGAAGTTTGCAGCCATTTTGCACTTTGGACCCTTAAGGGATCGATCCGGTGGAACATAGCTCAAAGCGATTCCATGTGTTTCGATGTGAAAGAGGACTATGCCTAGCATAAAAATACCTATTTGGGCATGTTGGAATAGTCTGCTTGGTCACACAAGTTGCAGAACAAAAATTGCACCACTTTGCAACTTTGCACTGTTTGCATTTGATGCTTTTTCCATCAAGTGAAAATCTGCAACCACGGAAAAACCACTTCGAGATAGCCAAAACCGAGAGAGGTTTTTGTAGAGGGGATCAACGCAATCCTATAGGATCAGAAAAGAAGGTTCTAAACCTCATGGTATATGAGTAATAGCATGCTGATGTTTGCATCCATTTTGCACTTTGGACCCTTAAGGGATCGATCCGGTGCAACATAGCTCAGAGCGATTCCACGTGTTTCGATTTGAAAGAGGACCATTCCTAGTGTAAAAATACCTATTCGAATGCGTTGGATCAGTTAGTTTGGTCACACGAGTTGCAGAGCGAAAGTTGCACCACTTTGCAACTTTGCACAACTTGAATTTGACACTTTTTCTATCAAGTGAAAATCCGTCGCCACGAGAAAACCTTTCCGAGATAGCCAAAATCGAGAGAGGTTTTTCTAGAGGGGTCCAACATGATCTTGTAGGATCAGATGAGAAAATTTTAAGTGTCATGATATCCAAGTAATAGATGCTGAAGTTTGGAGCCATTTTACATTTGGACCCTTAAGGGATCGATCAGGTGGAACATAGCTCAGAGCAATTCTATGTGTTTTGGTGCAAAAGAGGACCATTCCTAGCATAAAAATACCTATTTGGAAGTGTTGGAACAGTCCGCTTGGTCACATGAGTTGCAAGAAAAAAGTTACAAATTGTTTACATGACCTTTTTCACGTTGTTTACATTTCAAAGTTCAAAGTTTGCAAATTGTCCTATTCAAGGCATTTACAGAACAAGGTGGTACTACACCAAACATGAACTCAAACCTTATAATATTTGAGTATATCTCATTATGTAATTAAATCTTATTACAATGCCTCAGGCACTTTGTTGTCACAGATCTTTTACAATGTCACTCATACATTCAAGATTCTCTTTAAATGTCTACATCATAGGTGCTCATTATGAGGTTAACTTCAAATGAGTAACTTGAGATTCCCTCGCTAAGCTTCACACGCTCTTTTATAATGGCTTGAAATCAAAATTGAGAGTTTTCAAGATCATCAAAATAAAGATGTTGCATTGCTTTTTTGGCTGAGATTCTCTTTGATGGCTCTTAAATCAACATTTTCTGCAACGAAAGATCAATCAATTTTTAGTAGTTTACTTACAAATACGCAAGGTAAAATAGAGAAATAAAGAGCATCCAAAATGGAAATGAAATAAAAATAGATGGAAGGCACTTACAGATGTTGCATGCAGGCATCAAAATAAGGATGTTGCATTGCTTTTCTAGCTGACATTCTCTTGGATGGATCATATATCTTAATTTTTTGCAAGGGGACACCAATCACTGTAAAAGAAGATGATAGCATTGGCATAAAACAAATTAATGTGCATACAAGTATAAATTAATAAGAACCAATGTGCATATACCTACAAATTAATCCAATGAACCATCCGAGTCTGCTCTACTCTTTATTGTGTCAAGTATTGCCTCATGGAAAAACTCACAGACCTTCCATAACATCTTGTTCAAAGGTCTACCCCCATATTTGGTCAAATGAACATTGGATGCCACGACAAGGTTTGAGTAATGAAGAATCTTACGATGCATGTCAAAGTCCTGAAATAGCCAATGTTTAACACTTGAATTTGGGTACCTTCTAAGCCATGTTCCAGTAACCACAACTGAGCCTGTAGGGTATTTGATGTTTTCTCCATCTATAATTGGGGCCTCCAATTTATTTTTGGTCTCAACACAATGAAACAAGTAATAGTTTGTTCCCTCTTCATTGTCTTCATCTGCAATTACTACATTAACATGCCCTACATTGATATGTGCAAAAAATCTCTTGAAATTTGTCAACATTACGAATACAGTACAAAGTAAGATAACGATATGGAATTTCAACAACAATGAAAGTAGATATATCACCTGGTTGAACTAGATCTGATACGTGGTCAAAGTTGACGGATGATTCCATCTATGTCAGTTCCAATGCTGTCGGAGGGCGATACATGTCAAGTGGGCTAAGATAACTTGTGAACCATTTGTCAACCCACTCCCCTGACTCACAATCATTCCAGGCTTGCATTGTACATGAAGAACAAAAGCATGACATCTTTCGTGTATCGATACTCCATGAACTTGCATTTGAGCTAAGGAAAGAGTGTACCTCATTCGATCCTGTTAGTGTACAATAGTCTTCATATGGTGCAATGTTAGTATCATCCATCAACCAAAAAATCTATGAACCGAATACGTACCTTCATTAGTTGGACCCATCAAAGGATTACACCACTCGACGATTGATTTTGCATCTGTCAACTTTGCACTATCTTTATACTTTAACTCTTCTCATGCTAATGCTCTTTTTACACATGCTCCTGCACCATCATGCTCCCGCTTTCCATGTTTAACCTCACAAAAGTTCCACATATGTTGAACACTTGTAATGACATGCATCTTGCACAACCAGTAGAACATGCGCAAGTTCTTGAACTGTGTTGCATAGTTATTAGACCATATTATATGTCAATCGTATTCTATGCTGCTCTGAGCCAAACCACTGTAGAACGTCTAGAAGCAAACTTGCATGAACTCTAGAGAATGTGTGTGATCATCACTAATGTAAAAGAGGTACTCCCTCAATACCTTCCTTCTCTCATCTGTACTATCAGATGCATGAATGAATGCTATGTGCACAAATATCAAAACTTGTGCAGAGTTGTAATACTGTGACTGCACCTCATGTTGTGGTTGTAGAGTGTAGTTTCCCACAAATTCAACCAAAGATACTATGCTTCCAACTGGAAAGGTGTCCTTGTATAGCTTGAGTTGTGTGTCCAACCATCAGGCTCTATGGGTATGCATTGCATACTCAGATAGTATATGGTCATAGAATGTGGTCATAAATTGGTACACTGGAATCTTCTCAATAACCAACTCACACCTTTTTGCTTGAGACCCATCTTTTGTAGCATATGCCACTATTTTATACTTCCTGAACTCTACTAGTTTTTGTCTCACCTCATCTATGCTTTCCATATGTTGACATACTGGCATATGCTGGAAACCACCGCAACGTTCCCATGAACCATCCAAGCATGTCGTCCTATAGAATATCTAGCCATCCTCTATTTCACATAATTTTTTTGATAAGAACTCTCTTGAAGATTTTGGTGGGGTTTGTATGCCACAATCCTGTAAAACATTGTTAGTAAGCAAATCTAAACATATAGAATGATAAACATCATAATGGTTAGAAAATTCAATATGTAGTCTACAACAACAAATAGTGCATGTGTGATTTATCTTGATATAAAAAGGTTTAAGCATTTCAAAAAATATTTGAGAAATACTAATTTGAGGATAATTATTTTCAAATTTTTGAAAAAAATTGGGTTTGAGTCATATCCAAAAAATGCTTTGGATGTGGCTCACGATTCCGACTACTGATTCTCCTTCTTACCACATCCCTTTGATTCGGAGATGGCCTTGTGTTATTCTTCCAATAATATTCAATTAGTGTTCTCAAGGCTTCAACAACTTCTTTATCTTTTTGTGACAATCTCCCCGAGAATGCCCTTAATTTATTTGAATCATTGCCCTCAATTCTTTGCCGCCTTTGAATGGCTCTTGATAAAAAATTTCTACTAATTCCCATTTGTTCACTAGTCTTTTTAATTAGACGAGCTCTCTTTTTTTGATAGCTTACCAAAGTCGATGTAATGACACGCCAGGTGACATTACTATCCTTTGAGCATGAGGTTTTACCCAAAGTCTCATAAGCATCCATTAGATGCTTCACAATAGTGTCTTCACTCGATGCATTTGATGTTCTGAACCCAAGAGTCTTCATGATGTTCCTATACTTTACACCCCACATCATTTCAACAAATAGTTGACATCTTGTAGTCTCATTTAGCCTTTCAAAGAATTGTTCCCAAATCTTATCAGCATATCTTCTACAAGTGCGTGTTGAAATCTTACCTTCCATGTGCTACAAAATCTCATCATCAATATTAATCAAATACTTTGGCTTTCTATGCAAAATTCTAGGTGGTGTTCTCCTAGGTACATACATCTCAACATTAGGAATTTCATCAATATTCAATTGACGTGGGCTAGATTGCGTACCTTTGATCGAGGGTGGAGAAGAAGACATACCTTGAGGTTCACATGGGGATGGTGGCATACCTTCTTCGTCAATTTTGAGTGATGATGTGCTCTCAACTTGAGATGTGTTGGATGGTGTCAAACAATATTGACTTGTGGTACATGGTGTCCCTCCATATTCACTTGCAGTAGATGGTTTTTGTCCATATTCACTTGTGCTAGATGGTGTCCCTCCATATTTGCTTGTGCTTAATGGTGTCCCTTCATATTCACTTGTCATAGAGGGTGTCTCCAACTACGGTATCTGAATCTGTCTTACGATGATGCTTTCACATTCGTGCTTGTTGTGCTGCCAATTCCCATTCTCTTTTTTATGGTTGAGGTTCCTCTACAATCGGGTTTTTTCATCAATCATTTCCAATTTCTTCTTTTCATGATATGCCGCCACCCGAACTCTCTCCGTTTCTTTCAAGGTTTTGTTCTCTTCATCTATTAGTTTCCTCTTTGTCTTTTTCTTCGGCATGGCAGATAATTTTATTTGTACCATGGTAATGAGATGAATATTATTTCCTAAAAAATGCATCCATTCAAGTTAATTGAAAAATATATGTCATTAAAGGCTTCATTTAAATAATACTTACAATCATCGTGTACAAAAGTTAACCTAGCATGTAGACAAATGTGTACAAACTATGGAAGCACTAGGCTGGCCAAAGCACATTTCTAACTAAAAGTGAATAACCATGATGGTGATTTTGAAAACTAATGAGTGTAATAGCATTGTGAGTGTTTGATAATTTTGCGGTGTAGGAGCACCTTGACAATCTATGCTTCCATTTTGAAATTTGATTCAATTTTGGGTAGCTTCATGTTGTAGGAGGGTCATTAAAGACATTCTCCATGTACCGGTTATATGAGCTTTCAAAGGTGGTTGTTTGTTAGTTATAGGAATTGGGGGGAGTTTTTTGTCATTGCAAAAGGTTTAAACAACCTCCATTGGCTCGAAGGGAGGATTTTTGTTCATTTTGAAATCCATTTTTTGATAAAAAATGTTGTTTTCCAAAAATTCACTCATTTTTTTGCACTTTCCTGCACTTGTATGGATCTATACAACCTCCCCTTGATATAAAACTAATATAATATATTAGGCACATGTCTTAACTCTCTAATGGATCAGTTTTGAGGGCTTAACAATACGTTTGAAGGGAGCAATTGACAATTTTCTAAAACTGCTCATTTCAAGCCAGTCAAGGGTTTGAGTAGGATTTAATTATGAAATGACCATCCCACCTACTGTTATGACTTTTTTCTCAGTGGGATTGCATGTACATTGTTAAATTATGGTATTTTATTATTGAAAATTCCTTGGAATGAAACTAATGATAATAGGATGGGGTTCTTAGGCTGAAACAAGAACTTTTCCATGAGAATTTAAGGAACCAAGGAGTGATTTTGAAAAAGTGTTGAAGGAGTGGTCTATGTAATTAAATTTTGACCTTTTGTAGGGTATTTTGAAGATGTTTGATGCTTTGGAATGGTCTGGGAAGGCCTGGGTATAGGAGTTTCTATAAACCCTCCCTATTTGCATTGAAAAATCAGGGTTTTTGTATTGGAAGCCTAGTTGAGTGGGTAAGGTCCTAAGACCTAGAAAATATCTTGTTTTGAGACCTAATTAAAGACTCTTTTTGGGTTTGGAAGCCTGGTGTGAGGATCTAAGGGTAATTCCTTTGTAAAATTGGCCTACTTGGAGGCCTAAAATAGTGAAAAGGTCAGTTTTGTTAAAGTTGTCCCAAAGGAGTCATGTGATGGGTTAAGGTATGTCTTGAAACTCTGAAATGGGTGCTAGAATCATTCTTTTATTTTCCTGGTGTTTTGGAAAGTTTTGGAGTGAAGGGCCCAAAACTGGTTTTGCACAGTAACTAGATTCCAAGGGTGAAATGTGGGAAATAGTGTTTATGTTTGTTGTCCAGCTTGGAGGAGTGTTGGGATTGGTCCATTAGGCCTTTTTAATCTTGTTAGATGCCTCTTGAAGGAAATTTGACATATTCAATGGTTTTGGGTCCTCTAACTCTGCATAAAACATGAGTATCACAGTATGAAGTGTGTGCATGGTTTGGGAGATACATGTGACAGTTTGCAGATGCTTGGCTACTAGTAATGTGCATAGTGAACAAAGGAACTAAGTTTGTGTGTAAGGGAAAACTACTGAAAGGTTTCATTTTTTTTGTACTAACTCAAACAAAGATTTATTAAGCAAATAATGGTTTGGTTATGCCTTAAGAATTATAGTTTGTGTTTGTAAACAATGGTGCCATTATGGAATATTTAAGACAACTTGTGAATGAAATAATCATTGGTTGATGTTTTGAGGAACCTAGTTGATTGTAATCAGTTATTTTCAAGATTTTCAAGGTGTTTTGAAGGTCCTTAAAAGGAATTGGGAACTCGTAATGCTAATTTGAGTATATGAATAAAATGTTTTGTGAAGGGAAATATAGTTGAATAAGTGTATCAAGAAAGGTGTTGATTTATTCCTTTGTACTGCATCAGTTTGTGCAGAGGTATTGGAAGGTGTTTGGACCCTTCAGAGGAGTGGGAGAGGCTTGGAGCTATATTAAAGGATGAAGTTTGGTGAATGGTTATGAGTTTCTAATCAGCTTTATACTATGTTACAATCAATTTTATGATGGTTAATCTATTTTTTTGAGTCTGACAAAGAGTTGAAACCAAGTTCTAATGTTTTGATGAAAAGATGATTGAGTTTGTTTGTTGATCTTCTTCAATTTAATTTAGGGTCAAAATTACCCTTGATGATTTTTGGATCCTGGTAGATGTTCTGCATCAAGTTTAAAATAGTAATTAGCAAGTGTATATAATGGTAATTTAAAATGTGCATTGACAAACTAAGGTTATAATGACAAACAAAAATGAAAGCAAGCCATAGTAGAATGAAAGAAAATTTGTAAAGACTTCACATACCTTAAAAACCAGACTTTCAAATGGAGGAGTTCAACCCAATTATGTAGCCTTAGCTTCAAATTTCTTCAAACTCCACAACAATTGGACTTGTTCAAAAGATTTTTCTCCTCCAAACTTCAATTGTATATAAGTTTTTCAATGGAATTCAAACTTCAATTGATATTATATGTCTTTCAACGTGGAAACTCTCCTATTTCATGCAAAGGAGGTAGAAAGATCATGGAAAAGGTGATGGGATGTGAAAAACATGCTTGCACACTTCACAACATCATCAAAAAGTTGCTTTTTGTTAGAGCACGCACAAAACCAGGGGAATATGCATATTGTGGGCCTTAAAATCATGGGTATATAGAGTTTTTTACCATTTTAGTGGAGTACAGCACGTGCTCGCATTATAACATGAGTGCGTTATGTGAAATATGGTTTTCTTAGTATATTTCTTTTCTCCCTCTTTGTCTTTACCCTCTATCCTAATTCTATAGTTTTCCCCTGCACCCTTATAGTAGAGGAGATAGAGGTGAGTGTGTGTGAGAGAGAGAGAGAGAGCTAGAGGGAGAGTGGGAAAGTGATAGGGTAGGGTTGGATGGAACAATCATTGTTCCATGCTCTGGATCTTTGCTAGCAAGATCTCCTTGGTGTCTTAACACCTTAACCTTTAGGACCTTCTCTTAGGTACCCCTGGTTCTCTTGGCCAACCCCACTACCATTTCAATTACAACCTACCAAGCTAACCTTGGTGCAATGCTCCTATTCTTCCCTTAGCCCTTAATCTTCCCTAAAGGATAACTACTCCCAACTCTCAATTTGTTCTTTGCAAGGATGTGGGGATGATTCCTACAGGTTCACACCATCATAACTTAGTTCTAAAAACTCCACCTTGCTTCCTTTGTCCATCGCTTTCACCAAACCCTCATCTAGGGTTAAAAAGGCTACTAGCCAAGAGTCCCTATTAGGTCTCCAACTCTGAGAGATTAGGTTAGAGGCCTAAAGTTCTCCAAATAATGTAGGTTCTTCTCTTAGGATTCTTGGTCCTAGTGACTATCCATCAAAGATTCTGGAGGTCACCATCCTCATTTGACCGTACACAGCCATAACCTTCCATTTAGCAATTTAGGCCCTTTTTGAACCATTTCCTGACCTCACAGTGAACTATCAACTTGTTCTCCAATAAAATGGACTTGTGAAGCCTCCTCCTTCATGCCAAGCCTTTGCAAGGCATCTATCTACCTTTCCACCATGTGACTTGTCAGGGAAAGGTCACCCCTACAAGCCAAGTGCTTTGCACTTTCTGTCTTTCCTAGTCGGGCACTGTCAAGCTTGCCTAGGAGAAGACTTTCTCCATGATTCCTCGACTCCTAACCACCCTAACCCTAATCTATATACATACATGGAGCCTAATTATAGTTCCCAAGGGCCCGTACACAAGTACAGTGGGAATGTAACTAGAACTCCATCCTTTACAGTCTGACTGTCAGGTCAGTAACTAAAAAGAAACAACTAAATTAAGCAAACAACGCTTGAAAATTGATAACACAACCTAAATTCTACCACAAAAAAACACAGTTTACACCAAAATCTACACCAAATTATAGAGCCATGATTGCTCCTGATCACACAAATTCAAAGCATAACATAGGAAATTATACAATTCTTCTCACTGTCCACACTAGTTTTCATGAACTTTCTACATTACAAAAGCTTCCAACCTTCCAACAGGTCGAGACACACCTTATAAATGTTTCCAAATTAGTTAAGCTCAAGCCTAACTGTTCCATGGCTGCTTGTGGCTTTCCCAATAGGCCTTATTTGTAAAATTTCGAAAAAACTAACACCTAGGAAGGTCTACAAAGGTCATAATTCCTCCTTGTAGCCAAACCCCAATCTAGCAGATGGTCAACATGACCTTTATGAACATAATACTTGACCTCAAATGCCTCTAAGGCACAAACACAAAGAATGGAAGGAGTTTGCTACGTTTGATCTAAAACAAATTGTTAATTCTTGACCTTCTAGTTAACTCTCCTAGATGCACTTTGGCGTGCTCCTGCACCATTCTCCCCCTCTGCATAGACTTTAAGGAATGTGAGGAGAGATTACAGATGGGTCAATACCCTACTTCTTGAGCCGAGCTTAATCCACCCATGTAGCCTCAGATTCATGTTTGTTCTTCCACTTGACAAGATGCTCCATGTAAACTTTATGCCTTGTAGATTTCTTCACCCTGGACTCCAAGATCCTTTCTGCCTGAAGCTTGTCTTGAATAGGTGAGGGTGTGTTTCTTACATCCTTGATGATCTCTTGACTGGTATGATCCATGTCATTGACTGATCCCTTGTATCTGATCAAATCAACTACATTGAAGACTGGTGAAATTCCCAATTCTGCAGGTAACTCCACCCTGTATGCATTCTTCCCATACTTGGCTAATACCTTGCATGGTCCCACTCTTTTCATCTAGAATTTAGTTAATGTACCCTTCTACAACCTGGATTTGTTAAGGTGGACCATGACATAGTCTTCTACTGCAAATTGCAAATCCTTTCTTGACATTTCTACCTTGTCTTTCAATTTTTGTGTAGCCTCGATGACTGTCTTCTTTACCTACTCCTGAATCTCTTTCATGGTTTGAGTGAATTCCTCTACATGTCCACTCCTATACTCCATAGCTCCTAGATCCCTGAGCTCACATATACCTCTTGGGTGCATTCCATACAATCTCAAAAGGACTCTTCCCTGTGGTCTGATTCACACTGTCATTATAAGCATACTCAGCCTGTGAGATAACCTTGTCCCATGTCTATCCATACTCTTTGGTTAGGCACCTTAGTAGGTTACCTAGCACCCTATTAACCACCTTTTTTTGACCATCAGTTTTAGGATGGTAAGCTGATCCAAAAGACAGTTTGGTACCTAATCTACTCCATAGAGTCTTCCAAAAGTGACTCATGAACTTCACATCCTTGTCTAAAACAATGCTTAAAGGCAATCCATGGATCCTTACAATTTCCTTAAATAAAAGGTGAGATATATAGCTAGCATCATGAGTGGTTTTGCAAGGGATAAAGTGACTCATCTTGCTGAATCTATCTACCACCACATAGACACTATCAAGTCCTATCTTGGTCTTAGGGTGTCCTACCACAAAATCCATGCTAACACACTCCCATGGTCTATTAGGAATGGGTAGGGGTTGATATAGGCCAGTATTACTAGCTCCTCCCTTAACTTTCATACACACAACACATTGGTCCACATACCTCCTGACATCTCTTGACAACTTAGGCCAATAGTAGAACCTTTGCACTAGTTCTAATGTCTTGTTGATGCCAAAATGTTGACTAAGACTACCATTATGCTTTTCTTGGATGAGGTTTTCTCTCATTGACCCTTTTGGAACACATAACTGATTCCCTTTAAACAACAATCCACTTTGCAAAGTATACTCTAAGTATTGGCTATGAAAATGATCCTCAAAGTCATAACATACCTTGTAGGCCTCTGAGAAATCTTCATCCTCCCCATAGAGATCCTTGAAGCTCTCTATTCCAATGCTCTTGATCTGTATCTCTTGCACTATCAACAATCTTCTACTCAATGCATCTGCTACCTTGTTCAATTTTCCCTTCTTGTGCCTGATGGTGAAAGTAAAAGCTTGGATGTACTCCATCCATTTCAAATGTCTATTGCTCAACTTCTCTTGGGTGTTGATATAACTAAGTGCCTGATTGTTAGTAAAGACCACAAACTCCTTAGGTAGAAGGTAATGCCTCCACTTCCTAAGTCACTGAACCAAAGCATAAAGTTATAGGTCATAAGTTGAATACTTCTTCTTAGCTTCATTAAGCTTTTCACTGAAGAAAGCTATGGGCCTGCCTTCTTGACTAAGCACTCCTCCTATTGCAACTCCACTAGCATCACACTCCACAGTAAAAAATTTGTCAAAGCTTGGTAATAGGAGAATAGGTTGAGTTGCCACTTCTTGTTTCAGTTTCTCAAAACCTTTCTCAGCTTCTTGAGTCCACACAAACTTATTTTTCAAACCACCCTTGATTGTATCTAGGACTGGTGCACATATGCCATGAAATTTTCTTACGAATTTCCAATAAAATTGAGCCAATCCATGGAAACTTCTTACCTCAGTCCCTATGGTTGGTGTAGGCCAGTTTAGGATAGCTTCCACCTTGCTTGGATCAATTTTCAATGATCCTTGGGACACTACAAAACCCAAATATACAAGCTCTTGTTTGAAAAACTCACACCTCTCTAGGTTGATGGCTAACTTCTCCTCTTGCAATCTTCTAAGAACCAACTCCACATGTTTTAAGTGTTCTTTTGCTATCTTGCTAAAGATGAATATATCATCAAGATATACCACCACAAATAACCCTATAAAGTCCTTGAGCACTTCATTCATGAGCCTCATGAATGTGCTAGGGGAATTAGAGAGGCCAAATGGCATAACTCTCCACTCATACAACCCATCTGTTGTCTTAAACGTTGTCTTCCACTCATCTCCATCCTTGATTCTGATATGATGGTATCCACTCTTGAAATCTAACTTGGTGAAGTACTGAGCTCCTCCAAGTCAATCCATCAAGTCTTCAATCCTAGGAATAGGGAACCTATACCTGATTGTGATTCTATTTATTTCTCTAGAGTCAATGCATAATCTCCACTTGCCTCCTTTCTTGGTTGCTAAGACCACTGGTACTACACATGGGCTGATACTCTTCCTAATCAATCCTTGATCTAATAACTCCTGCACTTGTCTAGCTATCTCTAGATTCTGATCCAATGTAAGCTTATAGGCTGCTTTCCTAGGCAATGAAGCTCCAGGTATGAAGCCAATCTGATGACTAATGGCCCTTTTTGGAGGTAAAGTTGTAGGTGCACCATCACTCACTATATCCTTATACTTCTCAAGCAACTTTTGGATTGCTCTAGGTATGACTATTTTCTCAGTCTTGTCTTCTTCTTTGGACTACAACATGATCACATATCCTTCACCCCCTTGATGGAGGTTGTTAAGGAACTCTTTGCCACTACTTAATAGGACACTTGGTGTCTTTGACTGTCCTTCTTCTTCTTCTGACAGTGACTACAACTTAAAGGTCTTCCCATCCTTTTTAAAAGAGATAGTATTCTCCTTCCCATCATACATGGCACTTCTGTCATACTACCACGGTCTACCCAATAGTAGATGGAATGCATCCATGGGTAACACATCACAAATTAACTTATCCTTGTACCCTCCAATGGAAAACTCCATCGTTACTTGCTCATTGACAAGAACACTCTGCCCTTTGTTCAGCCATGTTACTTTGTAGGGGTTAGTGTGGGGTACCTTATCCAATTTTAACTTCTTTACTACCTCTTCTGAGATGATGTTATCTATTGAACCTGAATCTACAATAACCTTACATACTTTCCCAAGTATCTTGCATCTCACTCTAAATAGAGCTCTTCTTTGTTTTGGCTCCTCCTTGACCGGTTGTCTGATCAAAACTCTCCTAAACATCAGATTCTCCCCCATTTCAGATTCAATGTGACTGACCTCTAGTGATTTAGTACTCATGGTGTCTTCTTGAGCATATTCCACCCTCTTCTCAGTATTAGATGAAGATGCTTTCTCAGAGCACCTATAAGCTGGATGTCCTACTTGACCACAATTGTAACACTTCATAGTAGCAAAATATGAATTGCTCCTACCTGCTCCTCTTCCTCTATTTCATCCTCCTTAAGAACCTCTACCTCTTCCATCACCTCCTCTAAAAGGTGTTTCACTCCCATGCTCAGTGAGTTTAGACTCTCCTTGGTTTCTTTGCTCAGCTCCTCTACCTTGGTAGCCACCTCTATGTCCTCTTTGATCCCTTTGATCTCTGCCTTTGCCTCTACTCTTAGAAGCCTGATCATGTTTCCTCTTGATTATTTCCTCAATCTTAATAGCTAATTGATAGCATTGGTGTACTGTTTTAGGACTTAGAAGAGTCATCTCCTCTTGGATGTTCCATTTCAAGCCGTTAAGATACCTAACCACCTTGAGACTTTCATCTTCTGAAACATTGGACCTCATATAAAGTTTCTGAAACTCCTCAGTGTAAGTGTTCACATCTTGGTCTCTTTTCCTCAAGCTTTGTCTCTTCTTGTGTAACTGAATCTCATAATCATCTAGTATGCATGCTTCTCTCACTTTTGCCACCATACCTTTCCAAGTTGAAATAGGCCTCTTGCCTTCCTTTTCCCTCTCTGTCTGAATGAATTTCCACCATGTCAAGGCAGATCCTCTCAATCTAGACTTGGCCACCTTCACCTTCTATGCTTCAGTGACTCCATCACATTCAAAATGGTTCTCCATGCCTTCTATCCAATCCAAGACTAGGTCAGCCTACAATTTTCCAATGAATAGTGGTATACCTTCAAGTGCTTTCCCACTCAAAGATTTCAACGCCTTCAAGAAAGGATCGTCTTGTAGAATAGGGTCAGGTTCAGGGCTCTTTTCTTCCTCTACAACCTCTTCACTCTTTGGTACCCTGCCCTCCAATCTATCACTCACCTCATCGGCCTTGATTTGCACATTGCTCAATGCTTCCTCAAGTTGTGCCAATCTTTCTCTCAATCTCCTATTATATTCCTCCTGATCTTCGACCTTCTTTTCTAACTCAATGTTTGTCACCATGATTCTAGAACCACTAGATTCAAGGTTTGACATACAAGATTCTCTCCCAAATCTTTAACTTGCTCTGATACCAATCTGATAGGGTAGGGTTGGATGGAACAATCACTGTTCCATGCTCTGGATCTTTGCTAGCAGGATCTCCTTGGTGTCTTAACACCTTAACCTTTAGGACCTTCTCTTAGGTACCCTTGGTTCTCCTCGCAAACCCCACTACCATCTCAATTACAACCTACCAAGCCAACCTTGGTGCAATGCTCCTATTCTTCCCTTAGCCCTCAATCTTCCCTAAAGGCTAACTACTCCCAACTCTCAATTTGTTCTTTGCAAGGGTGTGGGGATGATTCCTATAGGTTCACACCATCATAACTTAGTTCTAAAAACTCCACCTTGCTTCCTTTGTCCATCGCTTTCACCAAACCCTCATCTAGGGTTAAAAAGGCTACTAGCCAAGAGTCCCTATTAGGTCTCTAACTCTGAGAGATTAGGTTAGAGGTCTAAAGCTCTCTAAAGAATGCAGGTTCTTCGCTTAGGATTCTTGGTCCTGGTGACTATCCATCAAAGATTTTGGAGGTCACCATCCTCATCCGACCATACACAGCCATAACCTTCCATTTAGCAATTTAGCCCCTTTTTGAACCATTTCCTGACCTCACAGTGAACTGTAAGCTTGCTCTCCAACCAAATGGGCTAGTGAATCCTCCTCCTTCATGGCAAGCCTTTGCAAGGCATATTTCTACCTTTCCACCACGTGACTTTTCAGGGAAAGGTCACCCCTACAAACCAAGTGCTTTGCACTTCCTGTCTTTCCTAGCTAGGCACTGTCAAGCTCACCTAGGAGAAGACTTTCTCCATGATTCCTCGACTCCTAACCACCCTAACCCTAATCTATATATAGACATGGATCATAATTATAGTTCCCAAGGGCCCGTACAAAAGTATAGTGGGAATGTAACTAGAACTCCATCCTTTACAGTCTGACTGTCACGTCAGTAACTAAAAAGAAACAACTAAATTAAGCAAACAACACCTGCAAATTGACAACACAACCTAAATTATACCACACAAAATTAGAATACAGTTTACACCAAAAGCTACACCAAATTACAGAGCCATGATTGCTCCTGATAACACAAATTCAAAGCATAACATAGGAAATTATACAATTATTCTCATTGTCCACACTAGTTTTCATGAACTTTCTACATTACAAAAGCTTCCAACCTTCCAACAGGTCGAGAAACACCTTATAAAGGCTTCCAAATCAGTTAAGCTTGAGCCTAACTATTCCATGGCCGCTTTTTTATTTCCCAATAGGCCTTGTTTGCAAAATTTTGAAAAAACTAACACCTAGGAAGGTCTACAAAGGTCATAATTCCTCCTTGTAGCCAAACCCCAATCTAGTAGATGGTCAACATGACCTTTATGAACATAATACTTGACCTCAAATGCCTCTAAGGCACAAACAAAAAGAATGGAAGGAGTTTTCTACATTTGATCTAAAACAAATTGTTAATTCTTAACCTTCTAGTTAACTCTTGTAGATGCACTTTGGAGTGCTCCTACACTAGAAAGAGAGAGGGAGAGAGAGAGAGGGAGGGAGAGGTAGAGGGTTAGAAATAGAAAGTGGGTGACATGGAGATAGATAGGGAGGGAGAGAGGGGGAGAGTGGGAGAAAGAGAGTGGGAGAGAAAAAGGGAGAGAGGGAGAGAAATATGGAGAGAGGGAGGGAGAGAGAGAGGGGGAGAAAGAGAGGGTGGGAGAGAAAGAGGGAGAGAGGGAGGGACAGGGACAGGGGAGAAAGAGATAGTGGGAGAGATGGAGATAGGGAGGAGAGAGGGAGAGTGGGAGAAAGAGAGAGTGGAAGATAGAGGAGGAGAGAGGAGGAGAGTGGGAAAGAGAGAGTGGGAGAGTGGGAGAAAGAGAGAGTGGGAGGGAGAGAGGGAGGTGGGAGATAGAGGGGGAGAGTGGGAGAAAGAGAGAGTGGGAGAGAGTGGGAGAACGGGAGAGTGGGAGATAGAGAGGGAGGGAGAGAGGGTGAGAGTGGGAGAAAGATAGAGTGGGAGAGAGTGGGAGAAGGAGAGAGTGGGAGAAAGAGAGAGTGGGAGGGAGATAGGGGGAGAGTGGGAGAAAGAGAGAGGGTTTAGGGATTAGGGTTGAGAGATATACCCTCAACCCTCAACCCTTAAACCCTCATCCTCAAACCCCTATACCCTCTTAATCCCTCAACCCTAAACCCTTACACCCTAACCCCTCAACCCTCAACCCCTATACCCTCTTAATCCCTAAACCCTGAACCTTGAACCCTTGAACCCTAACCCTCTACCCGTATACCCTCTCAATCCTCAACCCTTAAACCCTAATCCATCAACCCCTATACCCTCTTAATCCCTTAACCCTCAACTATTAAACTCTAATCCCTCAACCCCTATACCCTCTTAATCCTTGAACCCTCAATCCTTAATCCTCAACCCTTCAACCCTAATCCCTCTACCCCTATACCCTCTTAATCCTTGAACCCTCAACCCTTAAACACTAATCCCTCAACCGCTATACCCTCTTAATACCTCAACCCTCAACCCTCAACCCTCAACCCTTCAACCCTAATCTCTCTACCCCTATACCCTCTTAATCATTGAACCCTCAACCCTTAAACCCTAATCCCTCAACCCCTATACCCTCTTAATCCCTCAACCCTCAACCCTCAACCCTTCAACCCTAATCCCTCTACCCCTATACCCTCTTAATCCTTGAACCCTCAACCCTTAAACCCTAATCCCTCAACCACTATACCCTCTTAATCATTGAACCCTCAACCCTTAAACCCTAGTCCCTAAACCCCTATACCCTCTTAATACCTCAACCCTCAACCCTCAACCCTTCAACCATAATACCTCTACCCCTATACCCTCTCAATCCTTGAACCCTCAACCCTTAAAACCTAATCCCTCAACCCCTATACCCTCTTAATCCCTCAACCCTCAACCCTCAACCCTTCAACCCTAATCCCTCTACCCCTATACCCTCTTAATCCTTGAACCCTCAACCATCAAGCCTCAAACCCTAATCCCTCAACCCCTATACCCTCTTAATCCTTGAACCCTTAACCCTTAAAACCTAATCCGTGAACCACTATACCCTCTTAATCCTTGAACCCTCAACCCTCAACCCTTCAACCCTAATCCCTCTACCCCTATACCCTCTTAATCCTTGAACCCTCAACCCTCAAACCTTAAACCCTAATCCCTTAACCCCTATACCTCAACCC